>CM068306.1:4348712-4873712 GCA_034768735.1 Schistosoma mekongi | reverse complement strand
AATCTAATTCAATGAAATCAATTATACTCATTTTAATGAAATGAATGATTATATAATTCGATAGTTCTATGCAATAGATACTTAAATGTTAATCTATGAAAGTTTAATAATTGAAAGTACATTTTTTTTTTATTTATTTTTCACTTATTATCTAATTATAACCAGTTAGTTACAATTTTTATGGATTAAATAATTTTTTTTTTGTTTGTAAATCGATAAATATTAAAATAAATCTATGAAGAATTGAATTGAGATGGTTATTATTGTGAAGATTGATATTTTTATTTTATTGATTATATCATAGATTGATGTTAACATGGGTACTATTGACAAACCGGAGAGTAATGAATAATTGTTTCATTCTAGTTTGGAACTATTTAGCAGTGCATACTCATAAAATAATCATCACAATTCAATGATAATAATCAGCTTACTAGTGATTAACTACAGCATATTCCTGAAGCTCTAGTGAAAAGTTGTGACTGGTGAAGTTTAGATTTGTTAGGAGTGAGACAGTTATCACCAATGACAATGGATGATTGTCGCGTTATTTATCACAAACTGATGGAGGTTTCACGTTAGAATGAAACGTCTATCCAGTGCTCCCTGATTTTTAATAATTGTTTATGCACCAAAATTAAGTCTAAGAGGTAACATTCATCAAAGGAGATTATTATATTGGATTGATTACTGAGTAGTGATTGATATGATATTTGTCATGTTGTATATAGTATTGATCAATTTTGTCTAAGTGATCAATCACTTTAGATACTTCAGATCTACTTGCAGCCGAATAAATCAGTGGTAACGGTTAGAAATAGGGAGATGAGAGATCATATCAGCTAATAAGCAACAGTCTCTATATGATTCTAGATATACCTTACTGATGAGTCCTAAGTGGCATGAAATCTAAGACAACTCCTGAACCGCTTTTCATAGTTTGTTATATTCACATGAATGATATGTATTTTAATTGACTGATATCATCATAGATTAATGTTGGTAGGAAACCATTGAAGACCAAACAGTACTGGACAACTGTTTCGTACTAGTACGGGGCACCTTGACAGTTCTCACCCCAAGACTCCTCACGAGGAGCTTCAGGTTGGCTAACGTTCAACCGTCTGCACGACTGGGCCAGCATTCAATGGTAGAGTTCTCATTTTCGCTGAAGAGTCCCATATTAGGGCGTAACGGATGTCCAGTGCTGTCTGGCTTTCAGTGGTACTTAATCAACTAATCAACCAATCTTCACAAACTACCTCAATTCAAATTATATATATATATATATATATATATATATATATATATATATATACATTGATAAATTTTTCCCAAATTAAGACAGGACCGCTATCCATTACTCTATAGATTTCAATGAATCCCTAATAGACATAACAGTCCTCGAGGAAATACAAGATCGATGTCACTTAGTAACCAACAGTTGTGATAAATCAACAATAAAGTAGAATGCATATTATGTTCTCGAAACACTTTACCAGCAGTATAAAATATGAATATCTCTGATGATAATTCTCCCTACTTTAACTAAGGGTGGAGGTGTTTAATGAAGATCGTTGAAGTTAAACCTAGGTGTTAGTATAGATAGACGTTTGATAGTTCGTAAGAGGTAGGCAGCAAGGTAGTCTTCATGATCTACATTTCCTGCTAGTGATCATTCGTCCGCAAAACGTACCTGCAATTTTGAGGGGAACGTATGCTGCACGTAAGGTTTGAGCCTATTCTAGCCGGATTTTATTACTAAGCGCCTCATCTGACTTTTACAATTGAGATATTTAAATTGATTTTCTAAGGTTCTCTGACGATTTTCCACAAGACAACTAAAGGTAATCCAAATGATGTAGAGTTACTTAAACTAAGTGACCATATTGTAACTTCATTGATATAATCCGATCATCAACAATAGGGAGTACACAGACATGATATTGGTTACTACGGTTAAAATGAATTTTTTCAGCTAGATGAGCCAGTTTTCAGTTTTGTTTTATTAAAATACTGTGACTAAATCCGTTATTCAGTGAAAAAATCTGTTCTTCTTTGTCAACTAAGTTGTTTTGATCTGATTGTAAGAAAAAGTGAAAGCTTGTCGATCCATAATCATTTTTTAAAAATATGGATACAGGAATTACACTTAGGCTTAATATGTGATCACTCATATCTGAAATCAATACCGAAACGGTGTTAAGTATGGTGTAGATGGGTAACGATTTAAAGACCTGTCTTATCAATACTGGTTAGCGTTTTTTTAGCACGTTTGCTGTTTTACGGGATGGGGTTGCTAGCCCCATGCCCAACCCTCCTCCTTTATCGGGGCTTGGGACCGGAAGCAACCCTAGGGGCTACAGGCGGAGGTCAGCTCACAGATTCATTCGAAGTGAAGACCGGTGTCAGACAAGGCTGCTTACTCTCGCCCTTCCTCTTCCTACTGGTCATCGACTGGATCATGACGACTGCAACATCTGAAGGCACTCTCGGAATACAATGGATAACATCGACGAAACTAGATGACTTGGACTTTGCAGATGACCTAGCTCTTCTTTCTCACACACATCATCAAATGCAGAGGAAGACCAACAATATAGCAGCAGCCTCAGCAGCAGTAGGCCTCAACATACACAAAGGGAAAAGCAAGATCCTCCGATACAAAACAGCAAACACTAACCCAATTACACTTGACTTGGGGAGAAATTCTGGAAGACGTTGAAACCTTTACATATTTGGGCAGCATCATCGACAAACAAGTAGGGTCTGATTCGGATGTTAAGGAAAGGGTCTGATTCGGATGTGAAGGCGCGGATTGGTAAGGCAAGGGCAGCATTTCTACAACTGAAAAACATCTGGAACTCAAACCAACTGTCAGTCAATATGAAAGTCAAAATTTTCAACACAAATGTGAAGACAGTCCTGTTGTATGGAGCTGAAACTTGGAGAACTACGAAAAGTATCCTACAGAAGATACAAGTATTTATAAACAACTGTCTGCGTAGGATTCTTCGGATCTGTTGGCCAGATACCATCAACAACAACCTATTGTGGCAGAGAACTAATCAACTTCCAGTTGAGGAAGAAATTAGGAAAAGACGCTGGAGATTGATTGGACACACACTGAGGAAACCATCAAACTGTGTCACAAGACAAGCACTGACTTGGAATCCTAAAGGCCACAGAAACAGAGGAAGGCCCAAGAACACATTGCGTCGGGAATTGGAAACAGACATGAAGAGAATGAACAGTACTTGGGGAGAGCTAGAACGGAAAGCCCAGGATAGAGTTGGCTGGAGAATGCTGGTGGGCGGTCTATGCTCCACTTGGAGTAACAGGCATTGATTGATTGATTGATTGATTGACTTATCAATACTGACAACATATCTAACCCGAAACGATCAAGAAGTAGAGAAAAAATTTAAGTTAAGTTTGGTATTATGTTGAACGACTTTATATGGAGTCATTTTATCTAATAAATAATTCTATGATAACAAAGGTGGGATAGATAAATTTAACAGATCATTTAAGTGCACAACGAGGTTGGGTGTATAATTAAAATTTTTTAAGGTTTTTATTGAACATTGATATATAGGAAAAGGATATATAAGTTGAAAATTTCCAGATTGTGATTCAGTGTAACTCAGATTCAAATCAAAATGATATCATCAATCCCTTCAAAAACTATAAGTAAACCATGTTGATATTAGTGCTTATTATCATGAAATCTGGGACAATTAAGCTTTCACGCTGACTACACTGAGTTAAAGATGATCTTGCTTATCTGTGAATGTAACCACAGTCCCCCCTCCCCTTACAGTCAAAACTTCTTGAAGCTGGTCATATACACGTTCATTATGAGTGGTTCTTGATCAACTGGACCAACTGGAAAGTATTTGCAATAGGATCAACGACAAATTTAGTGACATGAAATCTATGTTTGAAACAGACTGAAACAATAAATTACCATTTTTGAATATTCTCATCATGAGAACCATTGGAGGAAAACTCAATACTCAGGTATATAACAAATCAAAAAAACTGATAGGATTCTCAATAATAACAGCAATAACCTAATGACTTAAATTAAACCATGTACAAACCATGTTCATAGGAGTAAAAACAGATTACAACTCTACCATTTGGTAATAAATTATTGGGATAGATGTACTCCTATTTCTCCACTAAGAAATAATAATCAAAATAATCACCAAACACGAAAATCAAGTGACAGACTTCCTAAATTTACCCCGTTTATGTGTGTTTATCTGTTCAATTACTCACAATCGAATAAGTCCGTTAGTAAATTTGTAAATATCATCCAGTATGGCTGAAAAATAGATAATTATAAAATGATTAAGAGTTCCATACTTAGTTACTTAACACAGAAATCAATCAATGTCTGTTAGCCCTCACAGAGCATAAGCAGCCAAACACCATTCTCCGATCAACCCTGTCATTGGCTTTCTGTTCTGGCTCTTCCCAAGTACTGTTTATCTTACTATCCATATCTGTCTCCAATTACCAGAGCAATATGTTCTCTGGTCTTTCTCTCTTCCTTTGACATTCAGGATTCCAAGTTAGTGCTTGTCTTGTGATGCAGTTTGGTGACTTACTCAATATGTGTCCTATCCACCTTCAACATCTTTTCCTAATTTCTTCCTCACCTGGATACTGATTGGTTTGTTCTCTGACATAACAGGTTGTTGTTGATAGTATCTGGCCAACTGATTCGAAGTATCTTACTCAAACAGCTCTTTATAAATACTTGTAACTTCTCGATGATGCTTTTCGTAGTTCTCAATACAAGTTTCAGCTCCATACAACAGAACAAACTGTCTTCACATCTGCATTGAAAATTATGACTTTAATGACAACTGACAGGTGACTTGAATTCTAGGTGTTTCCCAATTGTAGAAATGCTGTCGTTGCCTTATCTTGCCAATCAGTGCCTTCATATCTGTTTCAGATCCTTCTTGTTTATCGATGACGCTGCTCAGGTATGAAAGAATTTCCTCGTCAAATCAAGTGTAATTGGGTTGGTGTTTATTGTGCTCTGTGGTATCGAAGGATCTTGCTTTTCCCTTTGTGTACGTTGGGGCCTGCTATTGGACGAGGAGGCTGCTGGTACACTTTGAGGCTTTTATTGATTGCAGTCTTCTTGCATCTCCTACTTTAGATCTTATCCAGAGTCCCAACAGATTCATTCTTTTTGGCAGTACTTCTTGTGACCCAAAATCTCCAGACAAGTTGAAGTTAATGCTTCCCTAATCCCATTGCAGAACTTATATATATATATATATATATATATATATATATATATATATAAATGGTGAATTTTAAGCTAATAAACAGTTGCAAAAATTCGATTAGTTGTCATGTAAAATTGTTTTCTATATTGATTTTAAAAATATTCGACTAGTAATTGAAGGGGGGGGGGAATTTGTGAAACCTGAAGAAAGGCATAATCCATAGGATGAAGACACCGTAATTTTATGCATTAAGATGAAAACAATGTCAGCTGTCGAAGTCAGCAAAACTATGGTGATATTCTATATAATTAACATCTACAAGATCGGAAACAGATCATTAAGACATCTAAAAATAATTGTAGCTTATAAACGTGTAAACTTTTACAATCAATACTATACTAGCCAAAAGATGCATCACCAAATGAAGACGGAACAAATTTCAACTACATAAACAATTGCATCAATTTCTAGGAACATATTGGGAGAAATGGCTATCCACTTCGTCTGCTGTTACATAACCATCGACTAGATGCTAAAGGCCATGGCATGTCTTTAGTGGTTTCATTACATATGTACCATTGTCGAAATACAATCAACAGCAAAAATTTTAAAAGATTAAACAATTGAAGTTAAGAAACTTTTAGAAACCTTGTACATAAGTCACTAATCAATCAACATACGTATGGAAATCGACCTAATCTACCTGTCACTAAGACAATTGATTCATAGGTGCAAGGTGAAAGATCAAGTGATTAGAGAAGGAAATCAAAATAAGTGAACGTATAACGGTAACGCAGTTACTAACAATAACCAATTAAGCTCTAGTTGTTTGCATTTCTTGCAGATTTATGTTGGTTAGGTACTACTGAATACCAAAGAGTACTGGAGAACTATTTTATCTTAGTATAGGACATTGCAGCAGTGATCAACTTTGATTCTACCAGGGAATCGAACGTAGAACCTTAAGGTTACAGGTCGAAAACCTAAACATTTGTACATGCGGTAGGTATCCAGTGACGGAATTTCCACTCCCATCAGTTTGTGATATGGGGCAACAATTATTCATTGTCAATTCACCAGTTACTATCACGGTGGAATGCTCTACTACAAGAATTGACTTTTATGACACTAATTCTTTGTGGAAGTGTAGAATCAATATAAATACTGGTTGTTTGAAGAAAACACTTTATTGTTGTCACATCGCAATATAGTCGACGGTACCACTCTATATATGAACCCTGATTTCACTGCTTTTAGCCTTGAAGCTCTTCAAGTGACCTGCGTTCCATGGTAAAACGTAAAGTAAAGAGTGAATCCATCAACGTCGATCAACGTTTTACCATAATATATAAGCCATATTAAAATAATAGGTGCTGTGGTATATAGAATAGAACTTATTGTTCTTTTTTGTCTTCTAATCAAGCATGGAAATGACATTTAGAAATCCGATCATGTATATACTTGACTGTATGTAAACTCGATAACAACTGGCTTCATCGGAGGATACGAAGATACAGTTTATTTCGTAAGCTCAATATTGGCTGATTGAAGAAGTTAACTGAATCTTCATTTTAAGGGCTTTTCTAACAGTTTCATCATTATTTCATTGGCTATATCACTCTTGAATCACAGTTTTATAAACATAGATTTTTGGCACTATGGTTGACTTCATTTTCATAGTGGCTGTAGACATGTTTATTTAGAAGTTTGACGGACATCTTATTTTATTTGGTAAATCTTAGGGACGCTTTAATTCTTAAATCGTAGAGAAGATTTGTAGCTCAGAAGGACGTTTTTAGTTGTACTGCATTCTCTGTGTCAGATGGTTTAATTTTGAACTGTTCATTGTCATTTTAGACGATTCTTTAGTTCCTGTTCACAGATGTAATCAGAACATATAACGCTCATGCTACGTACTAATCATTTAACTGAATTTTAATTAGATTACAATGGAACAAAGCTCAAATGTATCTATACAAAATGTATCTTAGAGAGAAGTGATCAGATTTCTATGTAGACAAAATTTAATACAGCTGTTTGATTACATTTACCAACGTAATTTAATGATATGTCAATCTCTTTACAGAAAACATGGGTGTATACTGCTGAGGAATCCTACACTAGAACAAAAAGCGGTTGTTTAATGCTTCTTGGTTTTCAATGATCGTTTAACCCAAATCTATACTTGATATGTTATTCAACAATCTTCCCAATTCTTAATAACATATTCACACTAGTGACTAACTTCTGGAAATAAATTCTAGAGCTCTAATTAGAAGATATGACAAGTGGAATTAAACAGTCTCGAGCTTGAGACGAATATCACCATTGGTGATATAAATTGCTTAAATATATCACAAACTGGCTGAAGTTAAGTGAATCAACAATTATACTAAGATTCAGTCGTCTTATATTAAAACATTCACCTCTAAACCTGAAAGTCTTTAATTTGATTGTTTATGGGAACATGGAAGGTCATTACTGATGGCTCATATACTAAGTAAAAATAGATGGTTTTTAATAGTCGTCTAACTCAGGTCACATCATGACATCGGATTCAAAGAGTTTGTATTCTAGTTCCACTTGAAGATAAAGATATACCATCACAATGTCAGTAATATTGACTTTCTCCTTACATTTAAAAATACTGACGGCTAGACATCATTATTTTTATTCAAGACACTTTCCCAGAAAAGTACGCTGCTTACTGATTGTCACTTTATCCAATGACATAATATGACATACTTTCTGTACGAGTCATAGTTTTTCTATTGATCAAATGTAATTAATATTACCATGACAACACAATCTCAATTAGTACTTTTTTTCTTTGTAAAACTCAGTTAGTAAACCAGACACGACCCTAAATATTTGAAAATATCATCGTGTGACAATGTCACATGACTCTGTTATATATACTGTTATTCTGCATAAAGTGTATGCACACGTAAGATAGAAACAAAGAAAGTGGGGAGAGAAAGCGAGAGAAAGAGATTTCTTTCTGTTTTTTGCCCTATTTTCAATTACATAATCATGTGACGGTCTCGTGATAGTCTATAATAATTAGGATGACAAATAAGAACCGGTTTTTATCAAGAATGGAAAATAATAGGTTTTAATGATCAGTTGATACCTTAACGAAATGACTTAGAATAAGGAGAAAATGTGTGTTACATGGAAGTGTGTGTGTGTGTATGTGTGTGTGGGGTGTAGTTATGACTGTAGTGTTTGGATTTTATAGTTAAACTTAGTGAACTAAGATTAGTTATACTAACAAGTGACAACAACGAAGTAATAGATAGCTATTTTATCTTCGTATGTGACTCTTCGACAACACTCAAGGATAAAACGTCCAACTTAGTGACTGATAATCCCACACTATGAGTATTTAACTTTAATCACTAACTGACTGAAGAAACAAGTGTGAATTATTGGGTACTAATTCAGTTGCCCAAAAGTTACGTGATCACCATTACTTATGAATTTCCTCCTACTTCTGTGGTATGGCAATTCGAGCTAACACGCGATTGTGTAGGATTCTACGTAGATTATAACTAACTGTCTAACTGTTTCAATCTATTCAAAAGAGCGATCAGAATTATTAAATCAAATAATGATAAGGAAAATGAGATGAGGAATATAACAAACATATTAATAATTATTTGATTGAATACATCAAAGATTGTTGTTGTCAGGGTATCACTGAAAACAGGGAAGCTCTGGACAGATATTTCGTTCTAGTGTGGAACTCCTCAGCAGTGCATGCCCCAAATTCCACCTCAGGGTCTTCAGATTAGCGAAGGTCTAATCTTTTGTACTACTGGGCCAGCCGGCATCCAACGATAGAATTCCCACTTCTTTCAATCTGTGACGTATTTAACTAAATGAAGATACCAATCTACACAAAATAACCATTTCGGTTCAATTATGTTAACAATTAACAATTTCCTCATTAACATTATTAACAATATCCAAACAAGATTTAATCTTCTGGGTAAATAAAAATCCAAATGTTACTCCATGGATTAGTGTGGTGATTTTACCCTGTCGTCGAAGGGACTACCGAAGAACCACAACGAGTTCTCAAAGTATACAAAATAAGAGCTTACTACAAAATGATAAACAGTCTTCGTAGTTCATTAGTTAAAGTAAAAGGAAGGATTCGTTTCACCTCCACACAAAACTGTGTCTGCAGACCAGGCTATGCCTTTCACATTATGAAGATTTTTTGAGAAAACCCAACTCAAGCCAAAGGTAGTTGGGTTACACAACAGGACTACTTAATAATTCTGTAGATCTTGGAAAGCTACAAATAAAATCAGCAATAGCAGTAACCATCAAATCGATATTAAAAGCAACAAAATAATTCAAAAATGGCTTCAACTGTAGAGAAAGGCGAATGGCTGATGCTTTTCATCTTCTGGTAAACGCAGCTTAGCTATATGAAAATGAAGGCCTTATGTAGTTCATCTTTACTGAACGCTTTTTTTCTAAACAATTACACATCTACACCATACATTCAACCGTGCATCAAAAACAAACTAATTAAATAACTGTGCTCTTTTACATTACAAATATTTACCATTCACTTGCTTCCACTCTAGTTTCGTTCACTTTAATACCCACAGATTAATCTCACCTTTGATATACTTAACATTTACATGATCAGATGGGTCATTATGGTTAGATTTGTAATTAATTGATATAATTTTGCTCCTCTGTACCATCTGAACTCATGTTCATTTTATTCACTTATCTATTCTTTGAAGAGGTAAGTTAATTTAAAGCCTCTATACTTTATAAATTCAAAGTTTCTACATGTTCCAGTTGTTTAGATATTATTTACATACACTAAATGAAAAGGTATTGAGTTTAGTCAACATGAAAGCATGCAAATTAGCAGTCTTATCATCATAGTTCGCTTACTATTCGAGTTAGATTGTGACTGAGGAACGGAATACGGGACGCTCGTTTCGTCCTATTTGAAACTTGTCAGCTGGATCTACTTGCATTTCAGTGTTAACGTTCACATCGGGACTCGAACTCAATTCTCTTCGTGCCAAACGACACCAAATTCACCACTAGGCTACTGAGTTCAGACAGTCACACTTGTGCAACGAGTATGTATGTATAGTCAGAATATATTTGGTATGAAATGAACTGAGTTCGAGTCCCGATGTGAACACCAACACTGGAATTCAGGCATACCCAGCTGACGAGTCTCAAATAGGACAAAAAGTACTCCCTGGATTCCGTTTATCAGTCACAATCAAACTCTAACAATACTTGTGAACTATCCCAGTATCGAGGCAATCCTCTCAGGGCGCACATATGGCAAACAAAACTGATCAATTTCAGTCTATAATGAATTTGTAGGAAGACATATTCTAGTTATAGTTCGCTTACATTCGGGAGAAAATTGATACTTCTGTATGGATTCGAACCAGTGTCACAGCTTCATAGTTTGAGATATTAGTACTAATAAGTTGAGTAGTTTTAATTACATAGATATGAATGTAGACTATATCTTAATCTACAAAGAGAATTCTGTTAAATTGATTTGAAAAGCTAACAAACTCGATGGATTCTAATTTATATAATATTCCTCGATGTTTATGTATGCAAAGAATTAAATCCTTCCGTCGTTAATGTGATACACTGCAAGTGATCATAGTTCATTAGCATGTGATTTTGTATTTCCACTTGGTGAGTTTGCTGTCAACTTCCAACTAAGTAGGAATTTTGGAGAAAACCGTTCAGGAAATGAAATGGAACACAAGCACATCCGACTGACGAGCCTCATGTAGGACAAAACACGCGTCCTTAATAACTCTTCCACACACTCATTAAAGATCTACCTCGTTTAGTCACTACTGAAAATTGGGGAACACTGGTTGCTTTAACAATCAGTACTCAAGTCCCTGATACGAGTCAAATTCCTCATCATCAGGTTTCTCGGCTACGCTTAACCTTTCGATTACTGAGTTAAGGTCTTGCAATACATGTTGCCAACTGTAATCATTTTATGATATAACGCAACAATCATCTTATGCCATTGGTGTCAACTGTTTCATTTCCAAGAGAATTGAACTTCAAGGTTAAAGAATTTGCACCACAAAGATTATAATATTGATGAAGGGGCTTTTTTGGAAATCGGTTTTTTGTAGGTGGTATTTGTCAAAGATTGATTCTAGTTAGGTTAGGGAGAAAAGTGATAGACAGTTGTTTTATCTTTGCATAATGAATTTGTACTGCTAAACTACTTAGTACTAAGATGAAAAAGGTGTTTATTGTCATCTGGTATTCAACTCTTAAATAAGATCCAACATTGACGAAATATCCCTCATAGATTAATCATTTAGATCACATACATCCAAGAACGATTTTAATAGCTTCATTATGAATCCATGCATTATTGATTACTGTGTCAAATTTACTTCCTATGAATGAACAGGAAGTGAACACAAACAAACAAGGTGAAATACCACCCCACCACCACCAGCAACAACAACAAAGTGTAATCGTTTTAATCTGTCAAATTATTTATTGAATAACAGTCAAGATTATACAATGGTCATTAACAAGTAACACAGATCCATTGGTAAAATGTGACCATTCAATCAAAGGTAAAATGGTATGAAATTAGAATTCATTATGTTTAATGGATAAAAGTTATTTATGTAGAAAATGAATATTAGCACTTAACAGTGTATTAATGGATATAGGTTATATCAGTCATCACCAATGTACCAACTACAGGACAACGTTAACACAAATCCTGAAAATACGAGGTAAATTTGAATGTCATTAAGTGGAATAGAAAAGTCTTTAAATGGTGTAAATAGATATGTTTGACGTTATATGTTTCACCTATATAGGACCACATATAGTGTATTACGTGATTACTGTCACTTTTGATCATGTTTATGGTTTGGGTCCCAAGTATACAGATAGATTTCGGTTAATTGATCAGTAGTGATCAATCAATGTAATTATCTTAGTTCTACATGTGGTCGAATGAAGCACGAATAACTTAGAGCTAACACCTTTGACAGAGATACTGGTTGACACAAGTTCGAGTCCTATGTTGAGCAATATATCATCTACGACTTTAAATATGCCTTGTTGATAAGTCCTGAACTAGCACGGAGCCTAGGTTATCGAAAGTTTTATGTCAGCTGCTTCCAAGCACCTTTCATCATCATCTGTACGATCAGAATTTCTTATCTCTTCTAACAGGAGTGATTATAGTCATTAGAACTTTGTGAATTAATGTGGGTGGTTGCATAATCCGAATGGAGCCTGATATTTGTGTGAAGTGAATAAGGATGACAGTTAATTTCGTATTATCATTTCCAATCGTAAAATAGATTTTAGTTTTATTGATCATCGTTATGATGATCATATTTGTGAATTGTGATTATCATCAGAATCTATAACCAGTGAATTAACTTATATAAAATCCATTTGCTGGATTTGATCTCATTTTGATGTCTATATCAACAATGAGCCTTGAACCCAATATCAGTCTCTTAAGAATGTCTCGTCTATTAAACTGCTACTATGTTAGTCACAGGGCAGCATCATCGACAAACAAGGAGGGTCTGATTAGGATGTGAAGGCGCGGATTGGTAAGGCAAGGGCAGCATTTCTACAACTGAAGAACATCTGGAACTCAAACCAACTGTCAGTCAACATTAAACTCAAAATTTTCAATACAAATGTGAAGACAGTTCTGTTGTATGGAGCTGAAACTTAGAGAACTACGGAAAGTATCCTTCAGAAGATACAAGTATTTATAAACAACTGTCTGCGTAGGATTCTTCGGATCTGTTGGCCAGATACCATCAACAACAACCTTCTGTGGCAGAGAACTAACCAACTTCCAGCCGAGGAAGAGATTAGAAAAAGATGCTGAAGGTGGATTGGACACACACTAAGGAAACCATCAAACTGTGTCAGATGACAAGCACTAACTTGAAATCTTAAAGGCCAAAGAAACAGAGGAAAACCCAGGAACAGATTGCTGTGGGAATCGGAAACAGACATGAAGAGAATAAACAGCACCTGGGAAGAGCTAGAAAAGAAAGCCCAGGACAGAGTTGGTTGGAGAATGCTAGTGGGCGGTCTATGCTCCACTTGGGGTAACAGGCATTGATTGGTTGATTGATGTTAGTCACAGGCTGTGAAGCTGAGTGACTAGGAATGTTATCCTATATAAATCATCATTTACCTCAAGAACACAGCTATGCCTTGATGATGAGTGTTAAATACAGCAGGGTTTCCTGAAGACAACCCTCACATTCAGAGAACTTTCTATTAAACTACTTTGTTCAAATAGCCACCAAAATGTTTATTGTATATATTATCATTTCATTATCCGCATTTTATTATTATTATTTTTCGGAATTAAATTTTAACATGAAGTATCTCATTTATGTTTACATTGCCTAAAACAGACTGAATGAAATCCAGTAGTCAATACTAACAACTGTAAAATAAAAGCAACTGTGAATTATTTTTTTTTTCTCAGATAATTTCGGAATTCATTGTTTCACACTATAGACTGATCTCAATTAGACAATCATTGAAAAGCAGGAATCATCAGATAACCAACTGACACATCTTAGTATAAGACTCTTAATTAGTGCATATCCACAACGGATCAAACATAGAGTATTTACACTTCTTGGCTGGTGATTCGTTTTTAAAATAATGAGTAGGTATTTTTTTTTTTTACCAATGAAGGAGTTTAAATAGTAATCCACGAACTTTAGTGAGAAGAGATGAAGAGTGACAGTCAGCTGATAATGGTATTAATATCAATATTATTACTTAGACAAAATAATTTGGTACACTATGGCATTAACAATATATACACTACACAGGTACAGAAGTAAGGTTGTAGAGAAAACTGGGAAGAAGGCAATGAAAATGAAAATTTGAAAATTAATGGAACAACGGGAGAAGCAGTAGATATAGTAAGGATCGAAATTCAAACAAGATTACATTTTTATTAAGAGAAATCATCATACTTATATGAGGGTTGTAATAGGGGACTGTAGCAAGATTGTTACTGGTTTCTGTGTCATATTTGATAAGGTCTCAAACAAGTGAATTTCACTGTCTCTAAAACCCCAACAAAGAAGTCTGGATAAACTGATAGAAGCCAGTCCGACATAGCTTTCCCTTTTTCCACAGTGCTGTGTCATGAAATGATCGCCTCTCTGCTTTTTCCAACCAGTCCCAACGTCGGAAAATAATACACAATGTAGAAGCTATTGGGATGATATTCGTAAGACGTGACTAACCCACTGATGCCAGTGTTTCAAGGTGGTGACACCAATCGAGTAGTTATCACCGTACCCGAAAACACAATGTCAAGCCTCAGCATTACTAACACGATGTTCCCACCGGATGTCAGTAATTCTTCTGAGACAACGATAACCAAACACAACGACGTCGAAAATCTTCGGATCAGAAACGGGGTTTTGTATGCATAGAGAACAACTGCTATCACCGAAGAGTTGTAAGCTCGACCTTTTACAGCCAGACTTACATCTCGACGCGCCAAAAATAGCTCATTTTGGCAAAAGCTGGTCTGATTTTCATTATGTATAGATTGATCTCATCTGACACCACCAGCGCTCACACAATTACCTAGATACATGGACTTTTAGACTATTTCTAGCAGTTCATGACAAAGAGGGAAGTACTTTGCACTTAGAGAGTGCATGCCATACTTATAGATAATAATTGTCAAATGATTAAATGCGATTTGGATGGCTCGTTTATTTTGTACAATAAGATAACATCATCTGTGTATTCAACATCAAAATGTATTTCTCCAGGTAACAACCCCACACCGCTAACACGTACTTTCTACAGATCTGCTTCTAGGATGTTGTAGATGACAAGTTGAAGAAGAGTGATGAGATTGGGCAACCCTGTCTAACCCCACTGGCGAGTTAGAACAGTGGAGAAAGGTGGTTGTATACCATCGTCCTACCTGAGGCGTTTGTGTACAGAGCCTTTAAGATGACAACAAACTTCTCAGGCACACCTTTGCCCAATAGACAATTCCAAAGCACAGTTCTATCCAATAAGTTGAAAGCGGCCTTGATATCGAGAAACAACGATTGTTGACTTACAATAAGTATGATGGTGTTCCAACTTTTAATGAAGAGTGAAAATGTGACCAATACATCCTTGATCAGACCAAAACCTGGCCTACTCCACGCGAGTCCATCTTCCACATGTATACAGTCTGGGAAGGATGATGAGAGCTAATAATATGGAAACAGTTAAGAATTAATTTATCCCTCCATAATTGTCACATTGGTTGCATGAGCTTTAATGGCACTGACTAAAGTCGAACAATATCATGACTTGAATAAAGTAGAAATCTAAACCATATAATGTTAACTAAGTAATTCATATTTTATTTCCTCACTATAAGTCCTAAAAGTTCTGGATTCGGTCACTGATATGATTATCAACTGGTATTGTTGAGGAACTCTATGCATGAGAACAAAACAGCTGGTTCTACTAAATATTCCAAGTTAAGTGAAGTGACTTTTGATTGCGTAATATTTAATAATAAATGTGTTTTAATAAAATGATTGTTTAACTTACATTAAATTACAGGGTGGCAACTATTTATAAACATCATTTAAATTATCAATTGGATGATATATTCTTCTATGTATTACATTCCTTTACATAAATGAATAGTTACTATGATAATATAATCAATTATTTCATAATAAAATCGATTACTCAATGAAATTTTCATTGGAATTTACTTACTAAATTGTAAACAGTATTTATCTCAGTCATGACAATAAACTTAATCGATTTAATTTAATGACTAATTGATTATGTAATCATTTTAACTTGATCATTTGATTGGTTCATTGAGTATGAATCAATTTCAAATCATTATTGATGATAATGACTCATTGAAAATGTGGGTTGTGAAAATACATGTGATTGTTGTAAAATAATAAAATAATAAACAACAACAAAAAAGCATCAAACATCCACTCCCCCTTCTTCATAATGAATACAATTTTTTTGTAATTAACATTAAAAATAAAAATAAAACTTACAAGAATTACAATTAGGGAGGGGGGCTTGTGGAGATAGTTAACTGTCAATTTTGATATCACGAATTGACTGAATTCGAAATATCAACCGTTAGGAGACGATTCAGTGGTCCAATGGTAAAGTGTTCGCCGCGAGGCCAGAGGGTCCTGGGTTCGATCACTGATGGGGTCGTGGATGCTCACTGCTGGCTGAGGAGTCCCATACTAAGGTGAAACAGCTGTCCAATGCTTCCAGGTGATCAGTGGTTGCCTGATTCAGATCACTTCATGGTATAAAAATTTACAAGAATAATTATTCTATGAATTCAATTGTGTATAGTTTCAGTGTAAAGTTAATAAATTACTTAAAATTCACTGACATAATCAAATGAATTTCTCAGAATACCATTGAAACATTCAATTTATAATTAAAGAGATTCATCTTATTTCAATTTGTCAATTTTGATATCACGAATTGATCTAAAATCAGACAACCATTGATCACTTGGAAGAACTGGACAGCAGTTTCATCCTAGTGTGGGACTGATGGAGTTCAACCGTGTCGGGTATGAGGCAGTAACTCACCGATGTCATGGAGGAGGTTGCGCAACCTATTGTGAATTGACTGAATTGGAAAACTCAACCGTTAGGAACCGACTCAGTCGTCCAATGGTAAAGCGTTCGCTGCGGAGCCAGAGGGTCCTGGGTTCGATCCCCGGTGGGGTCGTGGACTCACGCTGCTGAGTCCCATACTAGGACGAGACAGCTGTCCGGTGCTTCCAGGTGATCAATGGTTGTCTGATTTTAGATCAATTCGTGATATCAAAATTGACAGTTAACTATCTCTACAAACCCCCCTAATTATTTCAATTTATGAAAATAATTAAAAAGTGTTAGGTATGAATAATAATTTTATAAATTGATTAACTGTCACAGATTGATGTTAGCAGGATACAATTGAAAATCAAGGAGTACTGGACACTTGTTTCATTCTAATGTGAAACTACTCGGTAGTGCGCATCCACAAAAATAACTATCTCAATTCACTTAAAATAATAATCAACTCATTAGTGATTAACTTCAACATGTTGCTGAAGCTTTAGTGAGAAGTCATGACTAGTGGAGTTCAGACTTATAGGTAGTGAGTTAGCTATCACCAATGACAATTGATGGTCATTGTGCTATGGATCACAATTTGATGGAAGTGGGAATTCTACCAATAGATGCCGGTCGGTCCACTGGTGCAAAGAATTAGGCGTTCACTGTCAACTTGTAGCCACTGCTATGGAATCTGCAGTGTACACTGCCAAGGAGTTCCACATTAGAATGAAACAAGTGTCCAGTGCTCGATTGTTCTCGTTGCTATCCTGCCAACATTGATCTGTAACATATTTAACCACTTAAAATACCAGTTCACGAAAAAATGACCACCTCAATTGAATTTCATAAATGATATTAGTTTTCAGTTAATCAAAAGTAAAATGAAAGTTGAAGTGTGTATATTTATTCGGTATATGCATGAAAGATTGAACAATTAATTGATGAAATTGGAAACCCTACCATTGGATGCCTGTTGGCCCAGCAGTGTAGAAGATTAAGTGTTCATCGACCTGAAATATCTGTAGACAAATCAAAGGTGCGTACTGTTGAGGAGCCCCATATTCAGACGAAACAACTGTTCAATGCATCCTGGTTTTTAATAGTCCCCTGTCAACATCAACGAATTCAATCAACTAAAACTGAAATTCTTTTTAAAAATATTATCATTGAAACTTTTCCAGTGAACTGATTTAGTGAAGAAACATTTTTTTCGAATTTTACATTACATTCTGAGGAAAAAATTAAGAAAAAATGCTGGAGGTAGATTGGACTTACATTGCGAAAATTGTCAAACGAGGCAAGTGCTAACTTGGAATTCCAAAATCAAAAGGAAAAATAAGCCAAATTACGCATCGCGGTGAGAATTGGAGGCAGACATGAATAGAGGAATTAATGGCACTTGGGAAGAAATGGAAAACAGAGCCAAAGACAGAGTTGGTTGGAGAAAGCTGGCCGGAAGCATATGCTCCACGAGGGGTTACAGACATTGATCGAAGATATGTTACAAATTCTGAGTTATATGCTAACCGGACTTTGGAACCTAACGGGTAGGTACTAAGATGGGAACAGGACTTTAAAACCTCTGTTACGATAAGAATTTAAAGCACTTGAACGTTTACCCCACTTCTCATCGTCGAACAGGAGGTAACCTTATATCGGCATTCCGTATACTAAATAATGGTGTTGGTATTTCTTACCCCCTTGCTCCCTGTAGGAAAGTCCGAAAACCGAAAGTAAGCACACCCAGAGTGGGACTCCGTTTTCGACATTGAGCAGTCAACGACTGGAATGTCCTATCCAGATAGGCAGCATCGGTGAAATCTTTCGAAGAGCCGGGTCCTCACGGGAAAAAACACTGCAATAATTAACCCAGGTTGCCATACCTACCATCCTTATATCTGAAGATTGAAGAACATGCTGGTGTTTGATATGATAATTACTAGGTTCGTCTCAGTGTAGACTTTACCAGATCGATCTAGGCAGAACTAGACGGCAAATAATGTCATCTATTACCAGCCACATACCAAATACATTGCCTCAAGGTGCTGTTCTTTTCCCTTTTCTTGAATGACCTGCCCTCTTCTATGAAAAATACCTTTGTCAAGTACGCAGATGATCTTACTATTAGTACGCCTGTTTCTTCTTCCTCAAATTGTTGTGAAATGAATTGTTTTTTAGCCAATGTTGGACAATGGACTAGTTTGAATGGTCTTCAACTTAATCCCTCCAAATGTCAAACAGTCAATTTCAGTCTAAGACATGAAAAGGATCTAACTGCTCATGTGAATTCACACGATGTTTGTAAAATTGAAGACTCTATAATTAAGACTATGTCGAATGTTAATTATCTTGGTGTAACTTTTACTTCTTCGCATGTTTTGCTTATATCAAAGAAGGTTTTCCATTTAATATACTATGTGAAGAGATTACGTAGTTTTGGCATAACCAAGCACTTATTATTACAATTTGTCAGTTCATGTATATTACCGATCATTTTATATTGTTCCCCATTATTTTTTCCCGGACTATTTAGAAAAGACTATGTTGTGTTGCGTAGAGTACTGAAAGCTGTTAGTAGTGTGTGGTGAAAGCTACGACGTTATTATAAACATGGTTGTAGATAGACATCCTGCAGACAGCTATCTAAGATTATTCTATCTGACATAAAGCACCCTCTTCACTCAAAACTTTCACCTTGTTTATCTTCTGGCAGAACGCGACGCTGCAATATCAGGATTCAAGCACGTAAACAGAAGTATAAATGCTCAACTATTCCATATTTAGCACATGTTCTATGTGATGAAAAGTTTATAAGAAGCGATCTAATCAGAAATCTGTGCTCTTAAAAATACGGATTATTATAAAATGCAAAGACTCCTGTTCCTTATGTTACTGTAATTGTTTTTGTTGTTGTTAACAATATAAAATGTGTATCTTTTATTTGCAGATGTTGACACGGTAAAAAAAGTAACTTGTTGAGACATTGTATGCTGAAAATTCATATTGTACTAAAAATACTATTGAATAAAGCTATTATTATTATTATTAAAGGATAAAGTTCGAACTTTCACGGAATCACTATATATATTTTATCCCATAAGTAACAAATACTTCGTTCCTGTTCTTTCTATACTCTTCTCAATCTATGCTTTTGTTTAAAACATTAGTACTGAAAATGTATGAACCCTTCATCTGATTTCTAATTACCGATACTCTTATTTCTGCATTCATATCTTCCTAATCATTTCTGTGTAGACTGGAGAACAATGCATGTATTTATTTGAAACAGCTGGTCCTGGACTGCTTGATTTCTCGGTTATCACCTTTTTCTAAAACCAGAGGTATTGGAGTAGACTTGTAAGGTATATGAGTATCGTCATATCACTCGTCTATAAGATCAGGTGTCACTGGGCAGTCGCAATCATCAGTGGTGGATATATACGCTAATGTCGCGGATCTTATAACAACTTTTAAAAGCAGCAATTTAAATCGCTTATTAACTAATGAATTCTATCGCTGCATACATAGTACTACCATAACATTCTTTTGAAGCATTTTAAAGTAGTTGGGCCCGTAGAAGCCTTTCACACTAAGATAATGACCATTGTACTACATATTTCTCTATTGGTGTGCGCTGCGCAATCTGAAACGTTGGATTAGTTAGGGTTTAAAAATGTCTATTGCATCTTTCTCCTTCACCGTAAGCGTACTATACGATCGTGGCATGTGCATGAGTCACTGTTACTGACGAAAGTGAAGTTACTGATACTGCTTACAAATGTACATACATAGAGAGCTGTTAAACCTAACGAGATTATAAATCCAGTAGCACAACTGGGATACAACAAGTCTCAAGTAACACAAACCGAGTAGTCCACTCCAACCGTCGAAGACACCGTCTGTATTGTGAATGTAGTACGAATTGTCCGACTACTAACACTAGTTTTTAAAACATGTATCCAATCCGGGCATACAACTTAGTGCTAGTAATAATCCCACCCTAATGCATTATTTTGACGATTATTTCAACTCTCGCAATCCACCTAGTTGTGATAGTGTGGTATGTCAACTTAGACTAGCTCGTTAATACTAGGCTCTATGTAAACAACGGTTTACTTCTCAGGTGCAGTGAACGTCACTACAAGCATTACAATTAACTACCACTATAATACTAAGTACTGAGATAAAAATAGTTATATAAGTCCCTGGTACATACTGTTTAATCCCAAGCCCTGTGCCCGTCAAACAAGGGGTTGCACTAAATGAATTGGATCAACGTAGATAATATCCCCATCCATACACAAAATTATCAGCGTAAATGTCACTGGGTCCCAAACCCCAAAACGAGTTAAGAATAAAGAAAGCTGAGCAACATTGATTTATACAAGTTTAACGATGTTGTAGCTGCAAAATAAGCATACACTGCAAGACAAAAGGCATATCAAAGACTTAAAATTATATGTAAACAGCAAATATGAACATTCAAAGTCATTAAGATATACACCACAAGAATAATGATGATTCATCACGTTTGTGAGGACATATATCAAGTAAATCAATGCGGTTCATTTTTTATTAATGGTAAATTGTGAAACAATAAAATAATGGTATCCAACAGAGTATCGTCAATGAAATCGAATGCATGAATAATAGTAACCAATTATCTAGGCAATAAAAAGCCACCATTGGATAAAAACCAAAAAGGGAAAACAAAGAAACAGAGATGAGTAGTCCACACACACTACACTTTGTATTTAAACATTCTCATATTCTTTTATTTGTCGACCCAAACAACAAGCTATAACAATGCTCAACAGTTGGAAGAAGCATACACCGAATGCCACACAGGCGACAATTATCAAGTTGCGTTTTAAGAATGCACCGAAGACATATACGCAACCCTGAAAGTAAAGGAAGACAATTTATTACTATGCACTATATGTAGATCAAGATAAAACAATAGTACGAAACAGATCACCGGAAACACCGACCACTTTACCCCACCCCACCCACTCGAATGATCTAAATACGTAGCAATACAGTCTGATCGTAGTAATCATCGTTCTACAGCTGCCAAATGACTATGTAGACATCCCCTCTTTTCGAGACATTCACATTATTAAGGTCTAAGAGATGTGATGACTTAACCGTAGTTCTCATTCCTGACCATCTAATTAACAATGGACAATAGAGTAGGGTCAAGATCTGCACCCGACAGAATTGCTGATCCCTACAACTAATCGCTGGTTATTTCGCCGACCACTAGGTCGCCTGTTTTGATTAGATATGGCGTCGCATGGTTCTAAGGTAGAAGGTAGCAAGGGCGTGATGCTTATGATTTACAAATCAAAAGGCAAGTTTTCTAGCCACTAGGGAATCCTTGACATACACAGAACCACTGTGGTGGCAAATAAAACAGAACTCCGCAGTTATACAAACAGCTCTCTCCAAGTCGGATGGAAATCCCGGTGTGCACACTACGAGAATGTTTTACACAAAACCTCGATGTTGTGACCTGTAGAAAAACAACCTGAGTAGGACCTAGTAGCACACGTTTACAAACAAGTACTACGTAAACCACGGCTAATTGCAGAGAATTTTAATAGAATTTGGAAAACAAACGTACTTAACTGGAACACTTACCTGAGTATACGGCACTTGCCCTTCTTTACATGAATCTGGTACTGAGCCCTTATAATCATTTGGACCTTTGGCTCCACAACAATGGAACTAAAATAATTAGTATTGGTTGTTATGACTTACTGATGACTGGATCAAATCCATGAATGCTGTTATTTCTTCGTTTGGATGATCCAGAGCACCAGTCATCAATGTATCCACTTCTGCATCGATTTTGTCCTTGTACACTACCGCAACAATGGCAGCGACCAACTCAGCAATTAGAAGGACAATAAGGAAAAACGCATACTACAAACTATGTATGTATGGAATTACATACCATGTAAAGCATGCAAACGTTTTCCTTTATAGCTCCACAACAGCCCAGAAAGCTTACTATAAGGATTATTACTCCAACCACAATTATTGCGATGGGAGCCGCCTGCCAGACTTTGTGTAAATTAGCCCCATACTGGCTGAATTTAACCTCCACATATGCGCCAGCTCCTATTAATACAAGAGAACATAACTATACACAGAAGTATGAGAAGTTGATTCTCACTACCAGGCAGATAATGTTCAATACGAACACACAGCTTTTCAGACACCTCATTCCAGTACCCAAAGTCGCCATTCCTAAAGAATAAACAGATCCAGAAAGTTAAAAACCAAACGTGCCCCCACTTCTGCTATTTTCTATTCAACAGAGCACTTAAACACTCACGTATCGATTAGTTTTCAATGTTCATCAATAAACATAGCGCGTAAAAAACTTACAAACGATCTATATGTAGTAAAAGGTGTAAACCTAAAATTTTGTGAATTACTTAAGAGGACACTCTATTGGGAAAAAACAGTTAAGTTCGTTAGCGAAAAGCGGAGTTAACTTGATCGTGATGAGAGTAAATAAACTATCGAACGCCTAATCTAAGGATATACCGTTGGAAATTTCTACTGGATATTTCGAGGAAAGACTGTCTGCTAGCATTGATAGACCAAAACTCACGAGTAACTCCTTTGTCACTACCATTTCCAGTTCTAACAATTTTTTAGAAGGAACATCACAAACACCGTACTCTTCTTTACCAGGAACACTACTCTATTAACTAAACTCAGATCTTAAGGAATATTGCCTAACTAACTCTACAAAACAAGCGTAAATTACAGTGCTCAGCTTCCGTTTGAATCTTCAATTGACTCACTGAAGAAAATTAGATGACCAAAGAAAAGTACCGAAAAGAAGATTATGTCTGCGACTTGATGGTAGCATAACGCTGTTGGTAATGGAAAGTACGGTATTTGCTTTATCCCTTCTGGCTCTTAACTGGTTTCTCCCAATTAGGTGACTTTCTAGGACCATCTTTGTTTGAATGAGGAGCGGGGGTTTGAAGACCTGTACTCTGTGATCACATCCACCCCATACTCCTCAAAACTTCACTGGGTGCACGTCTAATTCTTAAAGTAGAGCTAAATTAATTATTTAAATTGGCAAAATTCGCAACACTCAAATAGTCCACAAATCCTTAGTACTCACCCCTGTCGCCTTTGAGACATCCAGTGCAGTCACTGTCGCAGAATAGAAGTAGTGAAGCTTATTTGTAAAAGTGATGACAATAATTTATTCCCTGCTGTCCGGAGCGAACCGGTTTTACAGGTAGGATCAACAAATACACAACAGATCATAACAAGATTAAGTAGTTACTCAAAAGAAGTAGACTAAAGTAGACTTTCTGGGGTTAAGGAGCACAGTAATGTAGTGTGAACTGCAAACTTATAGGGAGGGGGGTGGTCGTAAATGAAACAGTCTATGTACAGGTGGGTACAGCAGTTAATCGTTACATAATATGATATTCGAAATTGTGGGAAGCAACAAAATCGTACCTACAGTCTGTAACATGTCTGGCATGGAGGCTTAAAGATGAAGACAAGAAGGTAATCATTCTGTTAATTATAATACCAATCAGTAGTAGAATAACTCACCACCAGAACAAGAGTAGAACAACACACAATCGTAAACGTATTCGTATATCTACAAATGCATAAGAAAAAGTAAAGGGAAAGGAGACTGTGGCATCTGCGGAAGATATGAATAATCTATAAGTTTAGGGACCGAAGATCTGGAACTGACAAGGATTTAAGTTTATGGGACATAAATTAAGCAGGTCACCATAATAGAGAAATTTATGAAGCAAATTAATAAACTATGAAAAAAATTAGAAGTCCTAGTGTACACAGGTAGCCCGTTTTATATCCTGAGAAATTTAACCCTTAAAAGTTTGCTCCAGGTGTGGTAATGCTAGATATATGGTTAAATAGATTATGAAGAGGGGCTTTTTAAAATCGGAGTTCATTTCGGGTGGGTAATGTTAACTAATGAAGCAATTTGTAAGGAGAAATGAAGTTAATTTTGTGGCACAGAAGCCACAAAGAGGAGAGTGAAGCTTAAGTATCTGACATCTGGTCGGGTATTCTTGTCCTTCAGTGTTTCCTAATATGTACGAGCAGATTCTAGTTCACGTTTACCCGCTACGCGTAGACAACTGAAAACAAGCAGGCAATATTCTATAACGGGCCGTACACACGTTTTATGTAATATTATCCTGGCTTATTGGTTATGGTAGTTGGGAAGAATGCAACCTAAAGGCTTCTGTCAAGGAAGTTGAACATTGGAACCACTGAATGTTGTTTGGCTGCATCGAGTTCCGTTATTACCAGCCATTTGTTCTGGAACGATTGAGCGAACGTTCGGGTTACCGTTGGAGTCAATACTATTGAGAAACTATTGTTATTGCTATTGTTGTTGCTATTGGCATCGTTGTTGCCATCGCTCCTATTGTATACAGTAATTAATCGTTTTCCGACGACTTCTTGTTATTCCTTTGGGTTTTGGGGATAATAAACAAGATCGATACTTGATTAATTAGAAATTCTTGATCAGTAGAAGCAAGACAGTAGTGTTCTGAACTCCAGTAATCGCTCAATCGTAGCAATTCAGTCGGCTGATTTAACAGTTTTTGAATATTGACTCGTAATTGTTTTCCTTTGGATCGGTCGCTGATTGCGTGAAAGAACCTTGGACGATAAATCTCAACCCTCGCACTGATCACGACAGACATGCCTGGGTCTTCTAAGGGGTGTGGGCGAATGGCTGCTGGCATGGTAAGTAACGATAACATCAATTATGTTGATGTTAATCCATGTATTGATGCGATTAATAAGACTGATACTGATTTGTCACAGAACTCTGTATCTGATAAGGGGATATTACCGTTTAAGTTTCCGAAGTCCTCACCCAGAATTTTCCATGGTAACCCAGTTGACGACCCCGTTTTTATAAAAGAACTTGATGTTATTCTAAGTGACTCAAGCATTTCAGAGGGTATGAAGTTAATGTTCCTGACTGGACAGTGCACCAGAGCGGCTGCTAGTACCATTCAATGTTGCCATCTTTTACCATCGGGGGGCTATGAGGAGGCCCAACGTATGCTTAGGCAAAGATTCGGTCGACCGTCAGTTATAGTGAACAAGGTGTTTGAAGGAGTGAAAGGTAACGGTCGACAATGAAGAGATAATTCACAAGAGATGGCGTCATTCCTAGATAATTTGTTGGTATACAAGAACACTTTGATTTCTCTGGGTTAGACGGATGAGTTGGACTCCACTTCCGTAATTGAGACAATAGTTAGACGTCTTCCCACGAGATTGCAAGAGAAATGGGTGGAGTTAAGTACACCCATGGAAGAACAAGGAACTGAACTCAAATTTTCTGTTGTCCTGAGATTAGTGGAAAATAGCATGAGTCAATCCTTGAGCAGGTTTGCCAAGCTAGTGTATTCTCCACCCGAATGTGATAAGCTAGTTTGTCGCCGCTTGTTTGCAACTACAAGCAACAGTCATGTACGAAAAGTGGATGAGTGTGCTCTTTGCAAGGGTAGACACGGGTTGGAGAAATGTGATCAGTTCATCTCTTTAAGCTTACCACAGCGACTGGACTTGGTGAGAAAGCTACGTTTGTGTTTCCGGTGTTTGAGTAAAGGTCACATCGGCAAGAATTGTCAGAATTATAAGCTTACGGACGAGGGCAAGCGGAAATTTAGCCACCCACTTATTGAAGGACTAGATCAAACCCAGAGTAATGCTACCCACTTGACCACGAAACCAAAGAAAAGGGTGTACTTGGGAGTCGTCCCAATTAAGGTTCATGGTCCATTTTCCTCTGAGGATACATACGCTTTGTTAGACGATGGGTCTGACTTTACGCTAATTGACGCAGGTTTAGCCGATCGTCTAAATATTAAGGGTACGAGAGATACCTTGTCAATCGACACAGTAAGTTCTTCAGAAAGGTGTTTATGCGAGAGAGTATCCTTTACAATTGATTTGGTAACCGATAGTGTAAGGGTAAATGTTCCTGACGCATATACTACATCTCATTTGAAGCTGGTAAATGCAATAGTACCGGACAGTGACGTGCTCCAACATATGCCCCACCTGATAGATCTGCATATCTCTAAGCTATCAGATATGAAGGTAAAGGTACTGATTGGCCGTAATGTACCAGAAGCCCACAAGGTTATCGAACAAAGTTTCCGGAGTGGGACCAAACTCTACGCGACCAGAACGCCGTTAGGTTGGTCGATACGTGGACTACTTTATCCAAAACAACGCAGATGTATGAGATTGAAGGCTAACCACGAAATCGAGACGGTGATAAGAGATATGTACAATGAAGAGTTTAAGGATAATGCCCAGTTAGGAAAGGAATGGTCAGCGGATGATGTCACAGCTGTTAGACTAGTGGAGCAATCATGTAAGTATGAAAATGGCCACTTCTCGATAGGTCTCCCTCGGAAGTTTGGAAGGAAAGTATTAGCATGTAATAGAGACCTAGCGTTTAAACGACTATAAAAACTGGAGACACGTTTCAAGATATATCCTGAATTATGGGTAAGGTATAAGGAGGTAATGTAGGCTCACGTTGCGAAGAGGTATGTGGAGAGAGTCAGCATGGAGCCACCGGGAAAATGGTATTTCCCACATCATCCGGCTGTTAACCCGCGTAAACCGGGTAAAGTTCGAGTTGTGTTTGATTTTTCGGCGAAACTTAATGGAGTGTCACTAAACGACATGCTCCTTAGTGGACCGAATCGTGTATCTTCGTTATTAGGAGTACTGCTTAGATTTCGTCGATGACCAATTGCAATCGCCGCAGATATAAAAGAGATGTTCTTACAAGTCAGAATTCCTGAAGCGGATCGTGATTATTTAAGATTTCTTTGGTGGGAAACTGATACGAGAGATAAAATATCAGAGTATAGAATGATGGTTCATCTCTTTGGTGCTACCTCTTCGCCATTTTGTGCCAATTATGCTTTGCGACAAACGATATCTGTATTCACCGGGGATATGCCAGAAATGAGACATGCGGTAGATAAATGTTTTTACGTGGACGACTGCCTAGCATCCTTCGACGAAGTAACTTCCGCGCAACGTTTTGTAACCGAGGTTCGTGTAGCTCTTTCAAAGGCGTGATTTAAGCTAACGAACTTTGTATATAACAGCGAAAGAGCTCTGGAACGAGTCGAATCATGTGATCGAGCACCTACTATGAGAGGTCTTTCGGTGGATGCACTGCCGGTTGAAAGAACTTTAGGGTTACAATGGAATGTAGTCACTGATACATTGGGATTCGTAGTAAACAATGCGAATAAACCGATTACTAGAAGAGGTATGCTGTCCCATCTGTCGTCACTATTCGACCCACTGGGTTTGATCGCACCCTTCGTGCTTTGTGCTAAGCAAATGTTCCAAACGACGTGTAAGAGCAAATTAGGCTGGGATGACCCTGTTGAGGACGTCGTCGCTAACCGCTGGTTAGAGTTTAAATAAATAAATAGCATTTATTCTCATTGTGTACATGAGAGCACGACAATTTACAGGCATGATCAGAATGATATGAGTTTAAGTTCGTACACATATTTCGAGTGTCACTACAAGGACATTCATAACACATAAACAACTGATTTGAAAGCCAAACCAACTGCAACAGTGTTTACGGTTCTAAGACATTAAATATATGTATTGTGGCATGGAGCATATACTACAGAGAAACGCGCGCTCCTTGGTTAGTGCGTTACGATTCCAAAAACCGGCTGAGTTAGCAGAATGGATCACATGTGGGATAAAACCAAGAGTATTTGGAATTCGGGTGTTGAAGAAAAGCTAGTAGTATCGTGCCATGTTTGTCCTGTACATAATCATCTATAGGTTCTGGTTACTGACGCACTTCTGTGGCGAGATACCGGGTTCGGCGAACATTCATCTTAAGGTATTGGAGTCTGCAAGGTTGATATTTGGGTAAAATCTCAAAAGAAAAGGAAAAAAGAGGAAAAAAGATTTTTTTGTGTAGTGCACAGGTATAAGGATGACCCAGATCATGATCCGAATGATTGTAAGTCTTTGTTTCTAGTAAGTGAATTGTAGATGAACGTTTAATGGTTCATTGATATATTTTTCTCAGACAGGTAGTCACGTTGCGTCTTTGATGTCTAATCTTTTTCAGATATTAAGGGGGACTATTACTTCTAGTGTGTCTGAATACGTGGGTTTGTAGATGCCATTGTTACCCCTAACACTGATGTTTGTACTGTATAATTCTTTATTGATATTTATACTATAAAGTTTTTGTTTGCAGTGTAAAAATATATTATTATTGTTGGCGCGTTGTACAATTGTTGACGCTGGATTTCCTTGGTTTAAATATATATCTGTCGCATCTTCGTTTCTGACTTCTTGATCATACGCGTAATTGGTGGTTGTGCGTGTATAAGTCTGGTTACTTACGAAGACGAAAATACGGGATATATAGTTGTTGGTTGCAACGGAGTTACAAATCCAGCAGTATAAAATAAGTCAGTCTCATATTCTGAAGGTACCAACAAAGTGGTGAGCTGACTCAACGAACAAGTTATTCCGTTTGCAGCTTTTCTGGATTAGCTGTGTCTATAACTGCAACATTACCTTTGGAATTATTTGTTTTCATCTGCTTCGGCTACCTTCTGATATTTTGTATCGTGCTTTATACAAGTGCACACATACTGGTTATTTGGACTCATTTCTCCTCATTACTAATGAAGATACAATTTATTGTGTTTTCTGTCTCCACGGATTACTAGAGCTTCCACATACTAACGACATTTTAACATTTCATTTAATCCACTAACGAGGATTATATTTTATTCACATATTCAGCTCATATCTTGTTTTGTGTCCGCAACAATTAGTGAGTTTGTTTATTAATTTGCAATTAATTTTTGCTTGCACTCATTTTATATCGTACGTTACATATTATTGCATTTTTTTCCTCGGTTTCGTCATTGTGTTGTCATGTCCACTAGCCCTGATCTTTCTTCATACTTTAATACGGAGTCTGTAGGCGCTATAAGCCTTAATGTACCTTTTAGTTCTCTTGATCCAGTCTTATGGTTTTCTCGCATAGAGAATTATTTTCTTGCACATCATATTGTATCTCAGATTGTTAAGTACGGGTACGTTAGTTCAATGCTACCTGATGACATCGCCAATCAAGTTAGGGACAAATTGGTTAATAAAGATCCTAAAGCGCCTTACAACGCCCTAAAGCAAGCAGTTATAAAAGCAACATCATTATCAGATCATCAAGCTGTCGACCAACTACTAAGCACTGTACAGTTAGGAGACCGAACACCTTCCCAGTTAAAGAACCATATGAAAACATTGCCAGGTAATAGAGCGGTTGATAACCAGCTATTTTATCAACTATGGTTGCGACGTTTACCTCAAAATGTTCAGCAAATACTGGCTTACGGTGATGGTGATGTTAATATTGATAGATTAGCCGATATTGCCGATCGGATTTATGAAAGAACGAAAAGTCAGGCGGTTGCGCAACTTAGTCGGCCAGCATTGACAAAGGAAATAGACTCCTTAAAAGAACAGATAGAAATGCTGCGTGGAGAGATCTTAGCACTGCGACTGCACAACGCACCACGCACTAGATCTAGACAGCGATCCCTTAGCAGAAAAAGGTATTCACCTACCACAACACACTCTGCTGATATTTGTTGGTATCATCAAACTTTTGGTGACCGAGCTAGACGGTGTTCTTTACCGTGTAACTTTAAAAAAGCGCCTTTCGGTAAACGGCGAGGCCAGTGGTCGGTGACGACTGCGACTTCTAGCAAAAGGACTTGTAGCGGTAAATAATCCCCAAAATAAATAGTTACATAGGTTTCGACATTGATGCTGACCATGTTTGTTTTAGCGGACACTACTAAGTTTGAAGGCGCCCGGTCACGCATCACCACCATATCTCGCCACGCCGTACCGAAACAAGCAACCCTCTCTAGTTTGCCAGCCTAGACGTTGCTAACCCATTGTCGCTCCATTCACGATCAAATATAACTTCTCTTCCATCCTTCATTGCCTTCTGATTTCTTCTCATTCATAAGAGTGGGTTCAATCGTTAGAAGTTGCTCTGGTAATAATCCAAACGTAACTTGGTCATATACCGGGTGTAACTTCATTGGTGAGCCCGACGTGATCTGAACACGTTCAAAACTGTGAGTTCGTTCCTGTTTGTCGTTTTTAACAGTATTTTTGGTGTGATTATCATTTTTTGGCACGTTTTAATCGCATTTATTTTTATATTTTTATATATTGCATTTATAGCATGACTGATCAGACACCTAAGTTCATTAAGATTAAAACTCCCACACCCCCGAACTTCCAGCTCATTCCTTTCTGGACAGAAAACATTGAAGCTTGGTTCTGCTACGCAGAAGCCGAGTTTCGAGACCACGCCGTGACAGATCCACGTGTTCAATTCCTTGCCGTCGTAAGGTCACTTCCGCGTGAATTGAACAGGTACGTCACCCCTTCCTTTTTCAGCCCTGACTGCCTAGAACCTTATGACCAACTCAAAAGATCGATTCTCAAACGCGGAGACTTGTCCGATAGACAACGGCTTGATGAGTTGTTCCACACCATCGAGCTAGGTAGTGGTTCAGCAACGGAAATGTTGACGCGCATGCGAGAGGTAATTGGCCAACGCACCTTCGACGAAGGTCTTTTCCGTCAACTCTTCTTATCAAAACTGCCACAACAAGTGCAAGCAGTTCTGGTAACGTTTAATAACAACCCAGTAGATGAACTAGCCTCATCTGCTGATCGAATTCTGGAGATCACCAGAACTCGCGACAATCAGGTTTATTCCATTACCGAAAAACCTCAGGCTACCGAAAACGAAGTAACGAAATTGTGTAATGCTCTTTCGCGTTTTCTTGACCTGAAGGAAAGACACCGACCGGACGATTCTCGTCGACGAAGTACGTCACGGAGAAGGTCGTCGTCTCGACCTCGACGAAACGAAAATTCACATTGGTGTTGGTACCACAACACCTATGGAAAAAATTCCAAGAAGTGTAGAGACCCCTGTTGTTTCCCTAGACATAAACCGATTGTTGACGCATCGGGAAACTACCCCGCCGGCACGCGTTAGCGGCAACCGTAGCCGGTGGAAGCAGCCGCCTGTTATTTATCACTGATGTGATAACGAAGGTTCGCTACCTCGTCGATACTGGCGCAGAAGTTAGCGTTCTTCCTGCAGCTCCATCTGATCGCCACCATGAAGCTGCGTTCGATTTACAGGCAGCCGATGGAAAACACATAGCTACGTATGGCAAACGTTACGTCTACTTAAACGTGGGTTTACGAAAACCCATACACTGGATTTTCACCATCGCCGATGTGAAAATACCCATCATAGGCATGGATTTACTTAGCCACCACAACTTGCTTGTGGACCCTAGTAAAAGGAGATTAGTGGATAGTAACACAAATCTATACGTTCGTGGAACCGTGGCTACAGGTTGTAGCTTATGTCCTCTTCGTTTTAAACATTTAATTAACCCTTATTTTCAGCCGATACTCGACAAGTATCCAGATCTGAATAAGACGTCATCGAAATTATCATGTGTAACCAGCAATGTTACACATCACATCACGACTACAGGTCAACCTGTATTCTCCAAAGCACGCCGACTCGCGCCTGAAAAACTAAGGATTGCGAAAAACGAATTCGATCATATGATTGACTTGGGAATAATTCGACCTTCCAGTAGTCAATGGTCATCTCCATTACATATGGTCCCGAAGAAAGATAGCAATGACTGGCGTCCCACCGGTGATTACCGACGTCTTAACGCCCAAACTACGCCTGATCGTTACCCTTTACCGCATATCCACGATTTAACGGCCACTCTGAAGGGAATGACAATATTTTCAAAACTCGACTTGGTAAAGGCGTACAACCAAATACCGATGTCTGAAAATGATATCCCGAAAACCGCTATCGTAACTCCATTTGGCCTTTACGAATTCCTCCGAATGCCTTTTGGGTTGAGGAACGCAGCACAAACATTCCAACGCTTCATTGATGACGTGTTCCGCGGGCTTGACTATGTCCATGCATACGTCGACGACTGCCTGATAGCAAGTCCAGACGAGGTAACACATATGAAACACTTGGACACAGTCTTTAGTAGACTGCAACAATATGGAGTAACCATAAACATACAGAAATGCCAAATCGGAACAACCTCGTTGGACTTCCTGGGACATACTATTGATGCGAATGGTATACAACCCCAAAAACACAAGGTGGCGGCTATTCTGGAATACCCGGAACCAACCACCATCAAGCTGTTGCGAGCTTTCAATGGGTTGGTAAGTTTCTACAGACGGTTTATACCGAACTGTGCATCTGTCATAAAACCACTAACGGATCAGCTTCGTGGAAATAAAAAAATGGTCACAATGGATGCAGACTCAAAGAAAGCCTTTACTGCGACTAAAGAAGCAATAGCCAATGTGACTATGCTGGCACATCACAATACCGAAGCCCCTGTCAGCATCGCGGTTGACGCATCTGACTCAGCGATTGGCGCAGTTCTGCAACAATGGGCTGACAAAGCTTGGCAACCATTAGCATTTTTCTCAAGACGACTAAACGATACCGAATCACGATACAGCACTTTTGGTCGTGAACTGCTAGCCATGTACTGTGCTGTGCGACATTTTCAACATTCCATCGAAGGCCGGGAATTTACAATATTCACCGACCATAAACCACTGACGTTTTCTATGAGGTCATCTTCAGATAAGTACTCTCCGCGAGAGTCGCGTCATCTAGACTACATTTCCCAGTTCTCTACTGATATACGACATATATCTGGGGCTAACAATGTAGTTGCCGACGCCTTATCACGAATACATGCCTTGAATCGTATCCAAGGAATCGACCTTGTTGAACTAGCTCGACTTCAAAATGAAGACAATGATCTTCATCACGAGTTATCCACAACAACGCTTAAACTCCAAACAAAGACGATTGGAAAAGGTAAGAACACTTTAATTTGTGATTATTCTACAGGTACAGCCCGTCCAATCGTTCCCAAGAGTTATCGACGAATCATCTTCGACACATTGCACAACCTCTCTCATCCTGGAGTTCGTGCTACGTCTAAACTAATTGCTCAGAGATTCTGCTGGCCAAGGATGAATAAGGACATCAAAGAATGGGCACGCTCCTGTGTGGCATGTCAAAAGAGCAAAGTAATTCAGCACAATAAATGTCCTCTAGGCACTTTTCCAACTCCCGACGCTCGATTCAACCACGTCCACCTTGATTTGGTAGGACCCTTACCTGAATCAAACGGATTTTCTTATCTTTTGACATGCGTGGACCGTTTTACACGCTGGCCAGAAGCGATTCCCTTAAAAGACATCACTACTGAAACGATTGCTCGTGCTTTCGTCGAACGATGGATAGCGAACTTTGGTTGTCCATCTACAATAACGACAGACCGTGGACGTCAGTTTGAATCTGGATTGTTCCACTCTCTGACAAAACTTCTTGGAGCGACGCGCTTCCGAACAACAGCCTACCATCCACAATCTAACGGTTTGGTAGAAAGATTTCATCGACAGCTGAAAGCATCACTTTCAGCTACAAACATGCCGCAGTGGACAGAGGCTTTGCCACTAGTCTTACTCGGTATCCGAAGCATGGTAAAAGAAGATGTCGGGTGCAGCGTGTCTGAACTAGTTTACGGAACGACTCTTCGATTACCAGGTGAGTTTGTGGAAACCGCTTCCACCTCGACAAACTTGGATATAAATTCTTACGTGAACCGGCTTACAAATGCTATGCGTTCAGTTAAGCCAGTTCAAACTCGACGACAATCGACAGACGCTTTCATCCAACCCGCCTTAAAATATAGTACACACGTTTTTGTACGTCGTGACGCTCTACGCCGACCTCTTGATGCGACTTACGAAGGACCATACAAGGTTTTGAAACGTGAAATAAAGTACTATACGATCGATAAGAATGGACACGAAGAGAACGTCAGCATTGACCGCCTCAAAGCAGCTTACCTAGAAGGTAAACCCTTCGATGTCCAACTCGCCACAACACCGCCGAAACTCGACATGAGCAAAGTCGCCATGCCTCAAGCAGCAACCAACGAGCAAGTGGAAATTCAGAAGAGCTCCATAACGCCGAGAGCTACACGTTCTGGTAGAAATGTACGATTTCCAGAACACTTAAATGAATATTACGTCTATTAATTTTCTTTTCTAATTTTCCACTATGTGTATTGTGAATATCTATATATACAAAATAAAAAAAAATTGAATAAAAATATTTTGTTTTTACTTTATGGTATGCATTTTTGTTTACACATTTTCGTATGTTTTAAAAAATATATCAAAAAAAAAACTTTTTTATTTATTCATGTTAGCGTTGCCGACATTTTATGCGTTTTTGTAGCTGTATTTAGCCGCCAAATTGCTTTTAAATATATATACATATATATATATATTAATGAAATGCATATATTTAAATTTTTTTTTTTCTTTTGGTTTTCCAGGACGCCTGGAAACGACCAGAAGAAAACGGAAGAGAACGATAACATTTTGTACATTTTTTTTTTTATGTAACGACACCCTAGCATAGGCACTGACGGCCAGAAGCTGCACAACATCCAAGCTATCAAAGGAACGTTTACCAATGTTTAACGCATTGGGTTTTATCCTTTGGCTGGTACGTCATAGGGTCCTCACGAACCCATTAGGGGGGGAGTGAGCTGTAGCGGTAAATAATCCCCAAAATAAATAGTTACATAGGTTTCGACATTGATGCTGACCATGTTTGTTTTAGCGGACACTACTAAGTTTGAAGGCGCCCGGTCACGCATCACCACCATATCTCGCCACGCCGTACCGAAACAAGCAACCCTCTCTAGTTTGCCAGCCTAGACGTTGCTAACCCATTGTCGCTCCATTCACGATCAAATATAACTTCTCTTCCATCCTTCATTGCCTTCTGATTTCTTCTCATTCATAAGAGTGGGTTCAATCGTTAGAAGTTGCTCTGGTAATAATCCAAACGTAACTTGGTCATATACCGGGTGTAACTTCAGACTCAACACAGCCGTCTATTTTATGTGAAGGATCTGAATACTGGTACGCTATTCCTAGTGGATACATAGGCAGAAGTTAGTGTAATCCCACCTACAACCACAGAAAAGAAAAGCGTTGATCCAACAGTCGTCTTACGTGCAGCAAACACATCCGAGATACGAACCTATGGAAAACGCTCGTTAATGCTCAATTTGGGCCTTGACACTGGTTTTGAGTGGAAGTTTATTGTAGCAGAGGTGATGTTCCCAATAATCGGGATTGATTTTCTCCGGCACTATAATCTCTTAGTAGACCCAAAACGTCATCGACTGCTTAGTGCTGAGCATCACGTCTATATCAGTGGAATAGTTACCGATTCTCCTTCCATATCGTTGTTAGTGGTTCAGAAAACTCCAGTTTGCCCGTATTTTTCACTCCTTCAGAAATTTCCGGAGCTGCTAAAAGTTACATACGAGGATACACTAGTGAAACATGATATCGTGCATCACATAGATACAACCGGACCACCTGTCCATTTTAAACCAAGACGATTAGACCCTAAGCGCTTATCAATTGCCAAGTCAGAGTTCGACAAGCTGCTTCAGTTGGGGGTCATTCGTCCTTCTAACAGTTCGTGGGCATCCCCACTACATATGGTTCCAAAAAAGAATGGGGAGATACGGCCATGTGGTGATTATCGCTCTCTGAACAAGTAAACCGTTGCCGATAGATACCCGGTTCCCCATATTCAGGATTTTGTTAATAATATATCAGGCACTACAATTTTCTCTAAGATTGATCTGGTCCGAGCTTATTATCAGATCCCGGTAGCACCTGCCGATATCAGCAAGACGGCGATCACCACACCCTTCGGGTTATATGAGTTTCTTCGCATGCCCTTCGGGCTCACCAATGCAGCACAAACCTTTCAGCGGTTCATCGATACAGTGCTTCGAGGGCTGCATTTTGTATACGCATATATTGATGACTTGATGATAGCGAGTACAACACCAGAAGAGCATATGGAACACCTACAGCAACTTTTCCAGCGATTGAAGGAATATGGTGTAACAATTAACCCTGACAAATGCGAATTCTGCAAGCAATCACTTCAATTTTTGAGCCATGTTGTGAACTCCAAGGGAATTACGCCCATTCCAGAAGCTGTAGAAGCCATCAAAAACTATCCTTTACCCAACTCGTTTAAGAAACTCCGCCGATTCCTCGGCTTGATTAACTTCTATAGAAGATTTCTTCCACACTGTGCGCATATAGCTCAGCCTCTAACAGATCTTTTGAAAGGACGTTCCCGGTCTTTAAACATGACTGAGACAGCAATTAAAGCTTTTGAACAATTAAAGGAAATGTTAAGTTCAGCAACCTTACTTTCCCGTCGTGACACCAACGCCCCTCTAGCCTTAATGACTGACGCATCAGACACGGCGGTCGGTGCAGTTCTTCAACAGTTCATCAATGGTCAGTGGGAACCATTGTCATTTTTCTCCAAACGTCTTAACACATCGCAGACTAGATATAGTACGTTTGGCAGAGAGCTCTTAGCAGTTTATTTGGCGATCAAACATTTTCGATATATGCTTGAAGGTTTTGCTTTTACTATTTTTACCGATCATAAGCCACTCACGAAAGCATTTATCACGAAGCATGACAACTACAGTCCCAGAGAAGTTCGACAGTTGAACTTTATCTCACAATTTTCAACCGACATACGCTTCGTCAAAGGAAGTACCAACGAGGTGGCTGATGCCTTATCTCGGTTGACGGTGGTCGCTTTAAGCAATGTTGGAATAGATTACATGGAAATGTCAAAATGGCAGAAACACGATACCGACAAACATAAGCTTTTAGAGTCTCACACGTCACTGAAGCTTCAACAGTTACCCTTAGGCGATACGGAAACACTTACGTGCGACATATCTACGGGGAAGCCACGACCTGTAGTGCCGCCATCTATGAGACGTTTAGTTTTCGAGAAATTTCATAACCTCTCACATCCAGGCATTAAAGCTACTGTTAAGTTGATATCGGACAAATTTGTTTGGGAAAACATGAAAAGTGATATTCGTCAGTGGGCGAAAATTTGCCTGCCTTGCCAGAAATCGAAGGTACATCGCCACACTGTTTCACCTTCAGGAGTTTTTCCAGTAACAGACGCCAGATTTGATCATATTCATGTAGATTTAGTGGGTCCCCTACCCCCATCGAACGGCTATACGTATGTAATGACATGTATTGATAGATTCACACGTTGGCCAACAGCAGTACCTCTGAAAGATACAGCAGCGTCAACAATAGCCAGAAAACTTGTTAAATACTGGGTTGCAAACCTTGGAGTTCCTTCTGTTATAACGACAGATAGGGGAGCACAATTCGATAGCAAATTATTTCATCAGCTAACCGAATTGTTGGGCATCAAACGGTTTCGTACTACCGCTTACCATCCGCAAGCCAATGGCCTCGTGGAACGATTTCACAGACAATTGAAGGCAGGTCTAATGGCCGTACATAGCGATAACAAATGGAGCGAGAAACTACCATTAATTCTTCTGGGAATTCGCTCGACGATTAAACAAGATTTAGGTTATTGTTCGGCCGAACTAGATTATGGAACTCATTTAAAGTTACCAGGGGAGTACTTCAGTCCAGCAGTAGAAGTTTCTAATGATATGTCTGATTATATTCAACGATTGAAAAGACATATTAAGGAGATAAGATCGCGAGCTCCTCGTTATTCATTGCGCCCTTCTTACGTACCTCGAAACCTCAACGATTGCTCTCATGTTTTCGTCAGGATTGATCATGTACGTAAACCCTTATAGCACCCGTATGAGGGCCCATTTAAAGTCTTACATAGAAACGACAAAACAGTCACTATCGAACGTGCTGGAAAAAGTGACACTGTGAGTATAGATAGAGTTAAGCCTGCATTCATCGAAAGTGGTACCTGTCAACTGACTGAAAAGCTACCGCCAAAGTCGGATCGACAGTTGAATGACAGCGGGAATCCAGCAACCGCATCTACAACGCCGAAGTCATCAACCAACCGCACAACACGTTCAGGAAGAAAGGTACACTGGCCACGAAGATATGCAGAAACGATTTTTATTCTCAGTTCACTTGAACAAGTCGTTAGTTAAAGCACAATATTATCCAATTTCATATTTGTTACGTGTAAAACATACTCTTTGACACTTCATATCTCAAATTCTTTGTTATTTTCTTAGTACCATGCATTTTAGTTAAAGAGTTGTAATAGTTAGTTGTTTAATATGACGTAATATCAGAACACTAGTATTCGTAATTTGTTTTGTTGTTGTTGTTGTTTTGATTACATGTCATCGAATTATTTACAAGCTGTTCTTAACCTATGCCAATTATAAATTTAATAAGCAGTATCGTGTACCTTTTTGCAATGATTTATTATGTTTCAAAAACATGCATTAAAAATTAAAAACTCTCACTTTTCAAATTCATTCATGCTATTTTTTTTAAAAATTAAACTGACATTTTGATATTCGTAACTTTTATATATGATAAGGTTCTTTACACTCTTATTTGCTTATCGCATTTTTGTTTTACTGTAATTGTATTCATATATTATTATTATTCATTTACTTTTCGAACACAGACATTTTTTAGAAAATAAATACCTATGTTCTAAGGCGAGGCTAATGTAGAGGCCATTGTTACCCCTAACACTGATGTTTGTACTGTATAATTCTTTATTGATATTTATACTATAAAGTTTGATTGCAGTGTAAAAAATTATTATTATGGTTGGCGCGTTGTACAATTGTTGACGCTGGATTTCCTTGGTTCAAATATATATCTGTCGCATCTTCGTTTCTGACTTCTTGATCATACGCGTAATTGGTGGTTGTGCGTGTATAAGTCTGGTTACTTACGAAGACGAAAATACGGGATATATAGTTGTTGGTTCCAACGGAGTTACAAATCCAGCAGTATAAAATAAGTCAGTCTCATATTCTGAAGGTACCAACAGCTTCATCAACCAGGAAGCTAATATCCCTGAGAGCTGTATTAAGTAGCTTGCAAAATACTGGAAGATTATCTGCCATGCGTACTGCTGCTGGCAGTTTGTTCCGTATTTGACCATACCTAATCAAATAAAAGTTTGCGCGAGCTTTTGTTTTGTAATTTTCAATTTTGACTTGAGAGATCTTATTTCCCAGATAATAGTCCCGAGTGTAGGTACGGTATGCAATATTAATTGAGGTGTAGGTCATATTATGCAGCAGTTTATAAAAAAGGATTGTTTGTTCTCAGTCTTCTTTTCCATAGAGGTTCAAGTCCGAGCATGTGACACCTAGTTTTGTAGTCTATTTTAGAATTACCTTTAATCACCTGCCGTGTTAAGTAGCGTTGCACACTCTCTACTCTGATTTTGTCACTTGTTCGTAGATCGCTAAATAGGAAGGAGCAGTACTCAAGTGTAAGTCTTACACATTTTGTACAGACTGAGTCTTGACTCATTTCGATGAAAGCTTCTTAGAATGAAGCCTAGGAGCCGTCGTGATTTAGACAGTTTGACAGAAATGTGCTCAGGGAAGTTAATGTTGTGGGAATATTGTATGCCTAGGTCGGTTACCGTATTAAGTTTAGGGAGTTTGTGGTTGCTAAGTACAAGTTGAACTTCAAGTTTTGGGTCCCCCACGCACATCCACCCACATTTCTCAGTATTGAATTCCAGACACCACTTGGAGCACCATTTACCTAGTTTGTTTAGCTCGTCCTGCATATTTTCGATGCAATGTGCCACATCATTTTTGTCAGTCTTATGGACTACTTTCAAGTCGTCGGCATAGAGATATGGCTTTCCTGTTATAAAGCACCTGCATATGCTATTGACATATATAATGAAGAGTAAGGGCCCTAGAACACTGCCCTGCATAATCCCTCTGGTTATAAGTCGTGGTGTTGACGTTACAGTGCCTACCTTCGTTATCTGATATCGGTTTGTGAGAAATGATTTGAAGCACCCTAGGAGTGGATTAGTGATTCCTATGGACTGCAGTTTGCAGATGAGTAGATTGTGTGGTACCCTGTCAAAAGCTTTTTTTATGTCAAAGTATAGTATTATCACTAACTTTTTCTGGTCACGGTTTCGAGTAATCTCGTCAAAGAAATCAATGAGGCATGTGGCGCATGACCTCCTTTTGAGAAAGCCATGCTGGGATGCACTAATTAAGCCTCCATTTAGTAGGTAGTCAGATCTTTGATCTTTGACTACCTTCTCCATTACTCGTGAGATCACTGGCGTGATATTAATTGGTCGATAGTTTTGGATCAGTTTCCTTGCTCCTGTCTTATGTTTAGGGAGTACGTAGGTGGATTTCCAGATTTCAGGATAAGTTTCAACTTCTAGTGAGAGTGTGAACATTTTAAGCAGGAGAATAGGTATGTCTCGTCCAGCATGCTTATAGAAGATTGATGGGATATTATCGGTCCCTGAGCTATTATTAGGCTTGAGCGTCCTTATAGCTTCATTGATATTTTTTAAGCTAAATAGTATAGTACTTAGCGTTGTGTTGCATATCCTATCTACACTGATGTCCGGCGTTTGAATTGTGTTTTCGTTATTCGCGAACCTTTCGCTGAGAAGTTTGCATATAACTCGTGGGTCATCGTAGGTTACCCCATTTTGCAGTATTGAGTGAATACTATAATCTTCAGTTTTATTTAAGCGTTTTTCTAATAGATAGCACAGGTTTAGGGACTTAGATGCGCCAGTGAGTGCTATACATTCCTCATCTTTCAGACGAGTTTCATGTTTACATCTTACTTGTTCTAGCAAATAGTGTATTTGATTCAGAGCGGTGAAGTCATTTGAGATGAAGTACCTTTTCCTTAGTTTACGCAGTTTGGCTTTAGCTTGAGTGTTGATGTAAGGGGATATTGCTTTGTAGCCCATCTTTTTTGGCACTATAATGTCAATTAGGGGCTTTATGGTACGGTAGAATATTTCTAGTGTTTCAGCAATGCTACCACTAGCAAAGAATTTGGCCCATTCAGAGCATCTAACTTGATTTTGAAAGATGCTCCAGTCAGCATGGACAAAGTCTTGATACTGAAAACGCTTACAGGTCGTCCTATGCTCTCTACCTTTCACAAGAAATGGAAGAGTGCATAGGACTGTGTTGTGGTCACTGTTGTGGAGTTTTAAACCATATTCTATGGATATCGGCGTTATATTATGACAGAATATCAAGTCGAGGGTGTTGTTGTTTCTTGTGGGTAAATGCACATGTTGTTTCCAGCCGTGTATATTGATATATTTAATTATACTCTCATAAAATGTCGGGCCAGAGAATGTGCGCCAATCGACACCTGGGAGATTGAAGTCTCCACAGATCATTTTATGGTCGAGGCTGAGGGTAGCAGCATGCCCAAATGATGCAATTATTGAGGCGTCTACTAATTTGGGAGTGTTTGGAGCCCTATATATGCAACCTAGTAGTAATTGGTAGTTATTTACATGTACTTTTAGCCATATCGAGTCAGGTACTGTGTTGAGGACTTCATCATCGATATTTTCCACCTTTATAGTCTTTGATACGTATGCCAAACAACCTCCACCTCTTTTGGTGGTTCTATCGCAACAAAATACAGCGTAGTTATCTATGACAAGGCATGAATTTGGAACATCAGGTGTCAGCCAACTTTCTGTTATTAGGGCAAGTGTAGGGTTGTATAGAAGGACCAGGGTTCTCAGTGATGTCATTTTACTTATTATAGATCGGGCATTAATTAGCATCAATGTCAGATGAGGCGAATTAATGACCTTATATGAGCTATTGGTGACTGCATGTTTAACAGCGTTCGTACTGTGAGTTAATATATTATATTTATTGTAACAGTTATCGTAACATTTGCTTGTGGCGTGGGCATTTATACTGTGGGACGGAAGAAGAGTACTGCCGTTTGATTTTAGTAGTGTTGATGTATGGGATCCAGCACTATTCATGAGCATTGGTTTAGTTAGGGCTAAGGGGGCAGTAAATGAATTGAGATTATAATTATGAATATAACTATGAATATAACTTGGACTAGATATTAGAGGATTATAGCATTTACTTAGCTGAGATGTTATTGAGGATGTACTCAGTGGTTGTTCCGTGAGGTTCGTGTTCTGAACATCACTATTATCGCTATGGTAAATACTTAAGACACTTTTGTTAACCGGATATGAGATGGTAGCAACGTTTTTCCTTAGTGATGATGTGAGTCGTGATTTGGGGCATTCACGATTGGCACGAATTATACACAGTAATTAATCGTTTTCCGACGACTTCTTGTTATTCCTTTGGGTTTTGGGGATAATAAACAAGATCGATACTTGATTAATTAGAAAATCTTGATCAGTAGAAACAAGACAGTAGTGTTCTGAACTCCAGTAAGCGCTCAATCGTAGCAATTCAGTCAGCTGATTCGACAGCTTCCTTGATCTGCAAGTTAATGTTGTAACGTGTTCGAAGAAAGGAGATCTGTTGTGACGCAAGGAAAATTGGCTGACTAATTGAACGCCAATTGAGTGTGCCTAGTCGATAAATGCGCGTCCGCCCACTCAGTCCCGAACCAGAGATAGAAGGACAAGACGATAGACCATCCAGTCAGAATCAGAATCCCACTATATTTCCAGACATTCCTTTGTATATATGCAAAACCAGACCACACTGTCAACCAATTCGAAAACTAACATCAGTGCAAAATAGGAGCAATAGTGAATATGAACTGAAGTACGTATACACAATTGATTAACCATAGTTTATCAATAAGAAATAATATACTGACAGTTGATGTGTCAAATAGGAGGATAGGGCAGGGGGAAACTGGATGATAATAGAAATAAATTGTTCACCTTGAATATAATTAAAAATACTGAAATAATCTACAGCGAAACAGTTCTCCGAGATAATAAATCTTTTTCATGTGCCCGGTATACCAAGATCACTGAAATATATCAAGTCAAGGCCGATAAAACTACTTGACCCTGGTAAAGCCTTGGATGAAATACCAACTGTATGCTAGTGTGTGGTGTGCTGAAGCATATCCAACCGTTTATTTTGGAGGGTCAACTCCAGTTTCCAAGTGGTACAGGCAACACGTCATTTTGAATCAAGGATAGAAGTCGGGCGGTAAAAAGCGTGTGACTATGGGATCATTAACAAACATAAAGGAATTACCATTAGGAAAGCAATTACACATAACATTAATGTTAGGAGTGAATGGGGGAGGGACCAAGGGCACTACACTGAATAGCTCTCGAATAATGGGCAGGGTACTAAGAGAGGCCTCCACAGAATCCCCACAGTTGGCCATGAAACAGCTAGATTGTGATAATCGGGAACCAGATTATAACTCTACAACATCAGACGAGCATATGGACTCAAAGGCGAACCGCAACAAAGTGGAAGCCCCACGTTAATCATCCTGAAATAAAACTCGATACGACCAGCCCCCAAGGTCTGGCTTGCCACTCCCTGACCCCTGACCATCTCGGCGTTAGCCACATCTCACATCAACTAAAGGATGGTAACTTTCACCTTAAATTTCTTTTTCGATAATATGATGGGGGGAGGGAGTTACGACCGAAAATGCACGAAATAAGTGAGCTGCCACGCTTCAGACGAACGAGCAGGATATCGTCCCATGAAATTCGGATTACTACCAAAGTCACTGGTGCCGAACTGCAACTTGATAACTTCGAGCTATTCCGTAGTGGTAGGTAAGGTTTATTAGAAGGTGGTGTTCTCATGAAGTCATCACCTCCAGACATATCCACCGCGATGTTCTGTGTTTCAGCGAGGAGGGAAGTTGCGACTCCGATTTGGTTGGGATACTATGCTGACCCTTTCCCAGAAGCTCGTGTTCTATGAAAAACAATCGTTTATTCAAGTAATCTGTGATGCTCCACACTTGAATTTTACATATATGCTGCTAACGGGTGACTTTAATATTCCCCACCTTTTCTCATGAAGTCACGATTCCAAGTTAGTGTCCGGCTTTAGGCACCTGCTCGTTAAACACCAGCTACGTGACAATGTGACTCAACGTACCCCCAGGAAATCCAATGCAAATGCCTCTAGATTATGTTGCATTCTCGATAGTAGTGAGATTCAAATCCGAAAATGTTTTAGGCTTATTGGATAATAAGTACAACGCCCTCATATCGTTCGATCTATCGCCTACTTGTACCCTGTCCAAACTCATGGTATGTACGGAGTACCACAATACAAACTACGACGAAATTAGGGTAAACCTGGAAAACGTGCCCTAACCGAGCGAACAAGACCCCATTGACGTAAACGAAATGTATTCTTGTATCAACAGCATTCTCTCGTAGTCCAGTTTTGATAAGATATCATGCCTACCGTGTTTCAGTATATGAGAATTTATACCATCTGTCTCAGAACTCTGGGAGTATTTTAATACTTCAGCATGGGTAGGCCCTTCTATACGCAGATGATCTCAAAATAGTGTACTCATTTCTCCCTCACGAATTTGCACACACATTCAGTGGCGTCACTGCCGAGCTCAACAAGGTCGCAGTATAGTGCTCAAAATGGAAGTTAAATCTTAATGCTTCTAAGCGTGGTTGGATATGTTTTGGGGATAAGTGCCTCGATTTTGATCTGTCCATAAACGGTAGTAAGCTGTCTAGGCTTCAGTCAGTAGTTGACTTAAGACTAAGGTACTCTTATAACCTGCCTTTTACAAAACAGGTCAATATACAGACGTCTAGGTCACATCGACTACTAGGTTGTATACTACGTAACTTTTATAGCAACGATTCTCGTATTCTGCTATATAAAGTTTGTGTCAGACCTTTGTTAGAATACTGCACCTTTATTCTCAGTAATGTTTCCATTAGGGATAAACTCAGACTGGAGTCTGTGCAACGTCGCTTTACTCTTCGTATTCTTGAGGCTGATCGTACTCTAGACCATAAAACTAGATGCAGTAAGTTAGGACTAGATACCTTATGGAGGCGACGGCTAAAATTATACCTAATCTTCTTTTATAAAATATTAAACAAATTAGCGTTCTCATCGCCTAATACAATTCAGCTCGAGGAACCCTCTTGCTATAACTTACGCAATTCAGCCTCGAAAATAAAAATATCGCATTCTGACTCTGCTCTTTATATGAATTATTTTACAAATAAATTTTCAATAATCTGGAACCATTTGCCTCAAGCCATTCGGGAAACAGATTCACTTCCTTTATTTGTACGGCATCTCTTCTGAAATCTCGTTAAAAATGTTCACACTAACTATTGTTTCTTACTCCACTGGCGAAATAATAGGGACTCTGAACGTGTGAACACCACTCACCTGTCTTGGTCATATGATAGTATTCTTCCGTTTTAATCAGCCTATAAGCATAAGTGGTATGTCGGAAGTATAATTACTAATCCTGCCCATCAGCTTTGTTAACTCCGGAATACCAGTGCTGTTGTTTTGTGTTCTCCCTTCTTTTGTCTGTCCTCTAGTTGTAGAAAATTATGTGCAAGACAAGTATGGAACTGGCACAAAACTCGCTCACAAAAATAACAGGTTTACTAAGAGAATTCTGGGGATCTGACATCCCCAACACCTCCCCCGTTTTACTAGCGAACGTTCTTGGGGTTCACTTGCAATTTGACTGTTGGTCGCCGCTGTCTGAGTGACCGTCTTCTGGCACCTATGTTGATTGACGTCTTGTCCTCTTCATCTACTGGCGATGGGGGTAGATTGAAAGTATCCAGAAGGACTTCAAGCGGGAGATTTCGACTTGAAGTGGGTCGATCTGCAGCTATTCGAACACGCAGCTGATTCCAGTGTCTAGTCCATCTCTCCCCTTCACCTCTACTTCGTACATAACATGGCCCCGTCTTTCTACCACACGGGCCTCCGTCCAGGATCTGTGGTTGGGTCTATAATCGCGAGCGTACACCGGACACCCAACCTCATACATCAGCAACTTCTTGGTCACTGTACATGCGATCCTGCTTGGCAGCATCAGATTGTGGATTGTCTTAAGTTTCCTACCTATAAGGGCTTCCGCTGGAGACTTCTTCTCTGGCAACCCATCATTTGGAGTCGTTCGATAGACGAATAAGAAATTTTGTAATGATTCGATGGGCGTCTCCTCCCCTTTCGACTTAATTAGCGCCCTCTTAAGGGTATCCACGAATCTCTCCGCCTGGCCATTGGACTGCGAGTGACAAGGTGGTGAACGGTAGTGTGTGATGGCCAGCCGTCGGCAGAAATCCTGAAACTGGGTTGAGGTAAACTGGGACCTGTTGTCTGAAATAATCACATCTGGCAGGCCGTTTCTGGAGAAAATCTCAGTGAGGATCTGTAGCGTCTTCGTAGTAGTCGGTGGCACTACGGGGAAAATCTCCGGCCATTTTGAGAAAGCATCCACCGCGACCAAGTAGGTAACTCCGTTGACTGGGCCGGCAAAGTCGATATGTATTCGTGACCACGGGTACTCAGGCTGTGGCCAGGCTAATGGTGGTGCTCTAGAGTTGAACTTCGCTGCCTGCTGACATTGTGTGCACCTGCCCACGAAGTCGACAATGTGTTGGTCCATCAGCGGCCAGTATTCAGAACTGTGAGCTATGGACTTTATTCGTCTTGTTCCAGGGTGACTAGTATGAAACTGTTTCAGGACTCTCGATCGTAGAGACTTCGGCACAACTACTTTTTCTCCAAACATTAGATAATCATCTACGATGCATAATGAATCTCAACGGTGGTAAAGCTGCTTCATATCACCCTCGAAACCGATGTGCGGACACCCTTTCATGACATATTTCACAGCTTTTCTGATCAGTGCATCGTTCTTGGAGGCCATTTGAATGTCTGACACCGATACTGGTAAAGCACGGACTGCGTTCGTTAAGTAGGATGCTGCGTAGTCTTCTTTGGATAGTGAGGCAATGACTGTGTCGTCTTCCACAATAGAGTTCTCGCTGATTAGTCGAGACAAGGCGTCTGCTTGACCGAAATTCTGAGTGGGCCTGTACTGAATATCAAAATCATAGCCCAACAAGATTAGGGCCCAGCGTTGCAGACGATTCTCTGAATGAAGTGGGATACCGGACTTCAGACCGAAAATTGTGAGCAGAGGCTTGTGATCCGTCAGCAATGTAAATCTTCGTCCACACAAAAATTTATGGAAACGTCTTACGGCAAAAACGAGGGCGAGCACTTCCTTTTCTATCTGACTATATTTTCTTTCCACTTGAGTTAGTGCACGGGCAGCATGCATTATTGCTTCCCCCCAATTAGGAAATACGTGGGATATAACTGCGCCTATCCCATGACTTGAAGCGTCAGCCGCTACGATGATTGGTAATTTTGGATCGTAGTGCGTCAGCAGCATGTTAGAACTCAGTACAGACTTCAGTTTGTGAAAGGCTAAATCGCATTCCTTGGTCCAAATCCAAGGTATGTTCTTTCCAAGCAGGTGGTTTAGTGGGTGACGTATCTGATATAATGATGGAACAAAAGCTGAGTAGTAATTGATCATCCCAAGGAAGGATCTGAGTGAAGGGACATCTGTAGGTGCTGGCATTTGTTGAATAGTACGAATGTTTTCTAGTTCTGGTCGGCGTCCTCTTTCATCAAAAATGAATCCTAAGTATTCTACTGACCTCTGGGAAAATTGACATTTTTCACGGCGGAGCCTGAACCCATTCTCACAGATGAGTTGTAGCACTGTTATCGTACGCTCATGAAGCCCTTCTGGCGAAGTAGTGACAATCAAGATATCATCTAGATAAGCAGCAACCCCCGTGATGCCAGCTAAAATAGTATCCATTAGTTGCTAAAAAAAATGGAGGGCGCTGTCTTGACGCCAAATGGCAAACGGTTGTATTGAAACATCCCACGATGAGTAATAATTGTCAGTAGCTCTCTGCACTCCTCAGCCACTTCCACTTGTAGGTAAGCATCAGCAAGGTCTAACTTTGCGAAAAATTTCCCACCGTTTAGCATGGTAAATAAGTCTGCAGGAACTGGTAGTGGATAATGATGTTTTTCAAGGGCTGCGTTAAGGCCTGTGGAAAAGTCTGCGCATATGCGTATTGTGCCGTTCGCCTTCTTGATAACCACAATCGGTGCCGCCCAAGCAGAGTAGGAAACAGGTGTGATAACCCCTTGCTGCTGTAGGCGATTGAGATCTTCATCGACTTTGGGTAATGCTGTATATGGCACTGGTCGCTTAGGATGAAAAACAGGTTTAGCCTCTTGCTGTAGTCGAAGAGTAGCTTTCATTGTAGAGCAGCAACCCAGACCAGGTTGAAAAATAGATGGAAACTCTGCCAATATCTTCGACGTGTAGTTCTCTGGCTCTGGGGTTTGATGTACCAGTTGGCATATAGTGCTTAATGGGACGTCAGCTAAGCGCACTTGGTCAAACCAATCTAATCCCAGCAAATTTAAATCAGTTGTCGTAATATAACATACCCCAGTGAACGTTATATCCCGAAAGGATACAACACACTTCAACTATCCCAACATGCGCAAATAATTACCACATGCTGTACGCGCCATCTGTGTAGTTGGCTCCATGCATGGCCTGCCCATTCTAATCCAAAATTTCCGGGATATAATCTTAATATCTGAAGCAGTGTCTACTTGCACTCTAAACATATACCCATTAATATTTAGAGTAATAAATTTCCTCTTACCTGGGGTAGAGCTATGACATGATGCAAGCAAACTCAGTGAATTTTTTGCTAGGTCGTGAAGCAGGCTTCTTAACGTTTTTGTACCGATGTGATGGCTGCTGCAGCTTCTGGCGTTTGCAATACCCATCCTTATGACCGATGGAGTTACAGGTTCAGCAACGATGGAGCTTGTACGGGCAGAATCTAACAAAATGCCATGCTCCACAATGCCAGCATGGTGTTGGGGGCTTCGTTTTCGATGACAGAGCTAAGTTGGAATGAGATGAGCTGGATGCAACAACTGAAGGCGTGCTATTATTTGACGACTGACGTACCGTGTGGACTTCAGAGTTGTATTTACCACCAGACTGGACCATAGAAGTATCACGCTGGATGTTGATCAAACGTTGGTATTCATTAGGGATGTCAGACAGCGTTAATTTAGGATCTTGATCAAGTCAACATAGCAGCCGTGTTCTAATATCGCTAAACTTCTGCGATTGTAGACTGCAAATAAAAATAAGGGCTTTAAAATTATCTTCTGTAAGAGATTTGAGACGAAAACGTTCACATTCGCGATTTACGATGCCAACGTGAGTAAGGAAGTCACTGTCTTTGTTCATAATTAACTTGAGGCATCGATAACGAGTATTGAATAGAGAGGAATTGTCTCCAAACTGCTGACTCAGTGACTGGACAGTTTCAGCAAACGAGCGGTCACGTGGGTTCTGTGGCAGGATCAAATTGCAGTATTTGTCTAACTCACTTGGACCCAACTTGAGAAGTAGCAGCCGGACTTTCCAAGCATCATCTTGCGTTACAATTTACCATTACTTAATAACATCCTAACTCACCCATAAGTATAGTCAGCAGTGTTGGGTTTAATCGTAGCATTATTAATAGAGTCATTAGTATATTAAATAAATAAATAAATAAAGTTTTTATTCTCAAGTATCATTGTGTACATGAGAGCATGCCAACTTACAGGCATGATCTGAATGATATAAGTTTACATACATACAAATATTTCGACAGAGTGTTACCGTCAGGACTTTTATAACATATAAAGCTCTGCATTGAGAGCTGAACCAACTGCAACAACGTTTACAGTTCTAGGACACTAAATATATATATTGTAGCATGCTGCATATATGAGAAAGTACCGCGCGCTCCTTGACCAATGCGTTACAGCTCCAAAAAACGGCTGAGGGTTAGCAGATTGGATCACTGTGCACGTTCAGACGCGAGATAGGACCAAGGGTACTTGGAACTTGGGTGTTGAGGAGAAGGCAATAGTTTTGTGCCAGTTCCATACTTGTCTTGCACATAATTTTCTACAACTAGAGGACAGACAAAAGAAGGGAGAACACAAAACAACAGCACTGGTATTCCGGAGTTAACAAAGCTGATGGGCAGGATTAGTAATTATACTTCCGACATACCACTTATGCTTATAGGCTGATTAAAACGGAAGAATACTATCATATGACCAAGACAGGTGAGTGGTGTTCACACGTTCAGAGTCCCTATTATTTCGCCAGTGGAGTAAGAAACGATAGTTAGTGTGAACATTTTTAACGAGATTTCAGAAGAGATGCCGTACAAATAAAGGAAGTGAATCTGTTTCCCGAATGGCTTGAGGCAAATGGTTCCAGATTATTGAAAATTTATTTGTAAAATAATTCATATAAAGAGCAGAGTCAGAATGCGATATTTTTATTTTCGAGGCTGAATTGCGTAAGTTATAGCAAGAGGGTTCCTCGAGCTGAATTGTATTAGGCGATGAGAACGCTAATTTGTTTAATATTTTATAAAAGAAGATTAGGTATAATTTTAGCCGTCGCCTCCATAAGGTATCTAGTCCTAACTTACTGCATCTAGTTTTATGGTCTAGAGTACGATCAGCCTCAAGAATACGAAGAGTAAAGCGACGTTGCACAGACTCCAGTCTGAGTTTATCCCTAATGGAAACATTACTGAGAATAAAGGTGCAGTATTCTAACAAAGGTCTGACACAAACTTTATATAGCAGAATACGAGAATCGTTGCTATAAAAGTTACGTAGTATACAACCTAGTAGTCGATGTGACCTAGACGTCTGTATATTGACCTGTTTTGTAAAAGGCAGGTTATAAGAGTACCTTAGTCTTAAGTCAACTACTGACTGAAGCCTAGACAGCTTACTACCGTTTATGGACAGATCAAAATCGAGGCACTTATCCCCAAAACATATCCAACCACGCTTAGAAGCATTAAGATTTAACTTCCATTTTGAGCACTATACTGCGACCTTGTTGAGCTCGGCAGTGACGCCACTGAATGTGTGTGCAAATTCGTGAGGGAGAAATGAGTACACTATTTTGAGATCATCTGCGTATAGAAGGGCCTACCCATGCTGAAGTATTAAAATACTCCCAGAGTTCTGAGACAGATGGTATAAATTCTCATATACTGAAACACGGTAGGCATGATATCTTATCAAAACTGGACTACGAGAGAATGCTGTTGATACAAGAATACATTTCGTTTACGTCAATGGGGTCTTGTTCGCTCGGTTAGGGCACGTTTTCCAGGTTTACCCTAATTTCGTCGTAGTTTGTATTGTGGTACTCCGTACATACCATGAGTTTGGACAGGGTACAAGTAGGCGATAGATCGAACGATATGAGGGCGTTGTACTTATTATCCAATAAGCCTAAAACATTTTCGGATTTGAATCTCACTACTATCGAGAATGCAACATAATCTAGAGGCATTTGCATTGGATTTCCTGGGGGTACGTTGAGTCACATTGTCACGTAGCTGGTGTTTAACGAGCAGGTGCCTAAAGCCGGACACTAACTTGGAATCGTGACTTCATGAGAAAAGGTGGGGAATATTAAAGTCACCCGTTAGCAGCATATATGTAAAATTCAAGTGTGGAGCATCACAGATTACTTGAATAAACGATTGTTTTTCATAGAACACGAGCTTCTGGGAAAGGGTCAGCATAGTATCCCAACCAAATCGGAGTCGCAACTTCCCTCCTCGCTGAAACACAGAACATCGCGGTGGATATGTCTGGAGGTGATGACTTCTTGAGAACACCATGGGTAAACTTAAACTAGAATCTGCTCGTACATATTAGGAAACACTGAAGGACAAGAATACCCGACTAGTTGTCTGATACTTAAGCTTCACTCCCCTCTTTGTGGCTTCTGTGCCACAAGATTAACCTCATTTCTCTTTACAAATTAACTCCACTGACACGTATCGTGGGTTAGTCTTTCATCTTTGCGACAGTTTTTTGTTCCGGGACATCATGTTTAACCATGGGGCACCCTCTGTTTTCAGAAAGACTCTCTTACTGATCGAGGCCTGTCCGGCCTGATACTAGTGTGTGAAACTCCAAGTCTACCTTGCGGAGAGGATACTATGGCTAGTATCTACTTAAACTGCTTTACGTTATCTATAGTGATTCACAGTGCCTAGTAGGTTCGTTGAGGAGACGGGAGAAATGTCTGAAAGCCATTATTTTTATTGTGGGATGGACGTGGTCTACTTTTAGTTCACAGATGGTCTGCAAGTGGGAGTTGTGTGACTATTCCCAGTCGAGAGTATGGAGTTGTTATCTTTAAAGTTAAACAAAATGATAGATTTTAGGTTTAAATTATTGTTGGGGATAGGAATAAACGTGGCTATAAATTCACACGGGCTTATAAAATCTTTTAAGTTTGAAACTTATGTGTTGGTGCGAAAAAATCCCTGGGAGGATAGGTCTTAAGAAGTTTTGTGGACCGGTGAAGGTAATATTCGCTGCTCTTAGAACTTCGTTATGTAGTACTTATTCCTTTCTGGATCTGTTAATACCTCTAGAAACTGAAGCCTACGGACGGCTCTTTAGAACCATGGACGAAGCATAACCAACTTCTAGGTTACTCTTGGCGGGTGCAGGCTTTGGTTTGCGTATTACATAGTAGGTATTAGAGGAACAGAAAAGCCTGGCCACCACGGCTAAGGCGAGCCAGGCTACGGAGTCATTGGATGGTGGGGCTTTAGCCCAAGTCCAGTTAAGTCCGGAACCTGTAACACCCTAATCCAGTCGAGTAAAGTTGGACCACAAGTTGATGTCAGTCCATGTATCTACAGTTATTGAGAATAGTGAGAGGCAGAGGCTGATTTTAAACTTTAAACAGAAAATCGAAAATGCGATACCGATGGGAAGAAAACCATATCTTTGAAACGACCGAAACAAAGATAGATGATACACAAATCACATGTATGCAAAAGGACTGCTGGATTTAAGACCCAAACCAACTCAGGGAAATATATATATATATATATATATATATACATATAGCGTAGTGCGTACAATACGAAGTGGTACTTAATGTCCTTACCAAAGCAGAAATTTAGCTGAGAGATAATCTAATCATGGCAGAAAAACGGTCTGGAAGCTAAAATACCAACAAATCAATGAATTTTAATAAACTAAGAAAAAGTCCACAGTCCTTTTTGAATATCTCGCAGATGATCTTTTCTTCAGTTTCCAGAAGAAATCAACAAGTATCGGATGCTACATAACCAATAACACCTTTCCATCAATTCAACGCTGTTTTCGAGGAACAAAAGCCCATTAATTCTGGTTTTACTAGGTTTGAAGTTTGAAATTTAGGCGCGAGCGATTGAGTTCCACGGTACATTGCGCCATTTACCAGAACATCGTCGGTTTTCTATTTTACTTCAGTTGGTAAGTGCTAATGTTCCTGGCAATGCACACCTGAAATATTTTCTCCGATTTTGCGGAGATGTGTCCAGTAGTAACAGGTGGTTTTGGTAGAGTTTGAATGTGTCCAAGAACTGATTTTATAGCTTTTTGGATTAATTTCAAGGTATCTTTTCAGTTTGTAACGAGGGAAGGCAGGTACTTTTATGCTATGAATGAGAATAAATAAAACATGTAAATTAGGTGGACAATTTTGCCATTAAATTCAACAACAATGTGCTTTAGTAAATAGTGCAGGATTTGGCGAGTATAAGCGTACTCTGCAAAACATTTCCAGTCAACTTTATAAAATGTATTTTTACCCAGTTTTCCGGGCTCAGAACGAATTCACCTGGAGTACAGGAAAGATAGCTATTTTCTCCCCATTTCTAAAAGTGAACCCTGGTACAAATCCAAAGACAAGTTAAAAAAATCCTTTTCTAAGCGTCTGTTTACTCAAATGAATCGAAAACCCATCATTACTTAACACGAATCTCGTCACTAAAAGGCTTATATTTTATTCTCGGGTTGTCTTCAGTAATGAGAATAGTAGGTTGGTTGACTTGTGTTCATTCTTCGGTATTGTTTCCGGCGAAGTTTCAGTTTCTCCTTGGAAGCGTTTACCGATAAGGCTAATACTGTTTATTCCCGGGTTATACGTTCCAGTTGTAGTCTCACTGAGTTTATTTGATCGTGGCTTTTATTTTCTTTGCAATAATCCCTTGGGTGATTAATTCTATAAGGAGCAAAAAGATAAAACTTGTTGGCACTCGAGTCACTACTTATCACATGAGATGTCAATATACCACCTTGTGTTCTAGGTGTTTTAATTGCACATCGTTGGATAGATTAAAAGGTATGCTGCTGGGTTAGTGCCTACTAGTTGGACCTGTTAACGTCTGTGTCAACACCATTGATGAGACAGAGACATACTCCTATTATGAAATATTATAGGTGAGGTCTCATTTACGCAGGGCATAAAACTCGAAACACCGTTAAGTCATTTGAAGGCTTTTAAAGTGGCTGTGGTACTTCAAACACTAGAGGTTTCTGAGTTTCAACACGTAGTGTTTTTCAAGTCAAGAATTATCGAAACGAGTCCTAGGTAACGCAAGATTTGTCACTAATCGATCCAAGTTACCATGTCTAATTTTTGTACAATGCAACCTAAATGGAGTGTAAAGTACAGTAGAGTAAAAGCAGGTTGTGTTTGCATACCGAGATATAATATTAGTTTATGGAATCCTTGATTATGGGACTAATTAAGTGATTTCCTGGTTGGATTTCGCACAATATAATCCATGGTTAAATACCTTTAGTGAAGTATCTTAGTCGGTCGTAGTATCACGAATGTATTCATTCTCTATTTTCATCTAGGGCTTTACTGCCTCGTAATTTATGCTCTTCTGTTTTATTTATTTTTCGAACTGGTTTTTATGTGTAGTTCTCATCTGCGACTGGTACATTTACTTCGACTCCTTTAGATTTCACTTCTGTCTTTTTGTATTCTGTCCCCTATTTATCAGTTTGAGTTTCAAGATCATCTAATCGTTATCCTACTTATTTTATTTACAGTTTTGTCATTATCCAATAGTCACCCCACTATATCTCTTGTTACTGCATCTGTCAACATGTCACACAGTAGGCGTGGAGGAAGATGGGGAATGAATTTCATATCTGGTTCGGGTCCACAACACAGTTTATCAACACATTCTGTATTCAACGATGACAATACTGACGTGCATGGACAGTCAGGAGATTATAAAAATACGAAGTCCGCAAATTTTATTAGAGCAGGAGGTGCATCTGTTCCTCCACCACCATCTCTTAGTTCACGTAATAGTAAAGGTTATTCGGATCCCAATGAAATCTTAATAAATCACACTGCATTTGCCGGGACACAAGGAGGTGGCTCAACACGAGCTTTTGCCAATTTAGGTCGCAAAAGAGTAACCGATGAAGATGAGTAAGTTTAGCTATTCAATCATTTTGCATTTTCCAATGTATTAGGCAAACCATTTAATTAATGTAAATACATCGGTTTAGGTTACTACAATTCTGTTGTCCCATTCGACAGCTTTTGGACTTACAACGCTTCAATAAGTAGTTTGCATTGATATCTTTACTGAGACTCGATGATAGCATGGACTGTAGCTTGTAATGTTAGACCACCAACATAAGACAATTTTTATAAGTCCGTTCGTACGATCATTATCTGAAACAAGATCCATTTTGAACAATTAGCGTGTCCATCTAGAGGTATGTGATTGACGCAACCCTTATTTTTAAAACGACTTAAAACATTATGGTAGTTTGCCTTAGACTGCATGCAATAATATTTCGGAAGCATGTGAATGCAACTGGCTTCCCTGCGAAAACTTGTCCTCTTAAATAAACTCAGCTCATACATTTCTGATATACTTAGAAATTCGAATATTTTAGACTGAATGTTTTCTCTAACATATTAGTAATAATAATGTTAACAGTTCCATTTTTCTTATTATCTAGTTACTTCTTAGAAGATGATGATACAAATAATTTGGAATATCAACCTGCCCCTGGAAGTCCAGCTGCAATGAAACGTTCAAATCAAGCTGATGCACATTCAGATGATTCCGATGATCCCTTGGATCAGTTTATGGCTGGTATTAATGTATGTATTGCATTTGTTTTGTTATTTGTATCTTCAGCATATAAAACATTTACTCTATTTGTTAAAACCCATCGTGACTGACTTGGACATATCACTGTCGGTGTGAGTGAAAAGGGATAAGTTGGCAAATACAACCGTATGTAGATGTTTATATACAATAATCTCCGGGCCATATCAATTATATGAAGGTTGATAATTTACTTTAGCTGTTCTGACCTTGTTAACTGAATTTGTTCTTAGATCAATTGACCTAGTATTTGCGAAAGTCAGGTACTTCAACCACGGGATAATCTTTAATCTTTTTCATAACCTAACTGTAAGTGGTAATGTGAAAACGATGACTTCTTTGCTTATTTAAATAGTTACATCATCCACCTAAAGTTTAAGAATATATCGACCATATTTTCTTCTTAATGAGTCTAATCACTTGCTTTATCGGTTTAAACTGCTTATTTCTATTGCTAGTTATCCCGTAAAAGGCGTCGGTGACAATTAGCTGCCGAATGATTCAATTGTTTTTTCGCCTCCCCCCATCGTATCCACAGTATGCAATCTATTTAAATGTCAGACTCTCTACATTAGGTTATCCTCTAGTTTCAACCTTCGTAAGCATATTTCTTGTCATGATAGTGCTAACAGTAGTAGGGGAATACAAGAAGGATCTAAGAAGAGATTTTAAGGAAGCGGTTCCGTACTTTTGATCTGTCAATCTTTTCTAATCTGTCTATACGCACGAACATGTATAATACTTGTCCAAAGCACTTTAAATGTTGAAGTTCCATCTATCAGATTGAATGCTTCGTTATTATCCCTTCACGTTTCATGGTTATTTTGTTTTGTTCACACAGAATTCGCTTTATAAGCTTTTAAACAAAGTAATAATGCTAGTGCTTGTTAAACATGCAATAACTACATTACATATTTCGTTGCTTTGTCACTGGCATCTATAACTTATACAGATTTATAATACTTTCGCGTGTATAATGAGGACATCAAATGTTAGGTGTGCATTTTTAACTTAAAACTGCATGGACTGATTTAAAGCATACTTTAGTTTATTCCAATTGTACCTTCGGTGCAATAATAGCTTCTTAGGAAAAATTAATAATTCCTAAATGAAGACAGGATTTCTCTTCCGACACCGATCAATTAAATGCTCAGTATTCCCGTTTACACTAAATTCTTCACTTGACAGTATTAACCATTGTCTTGATCCTTAGTACCAACCCAATATGATGAAGCTGCCATCAGCCTATGTGATTCGACATTGTGCTGCTTACACTCCTGGTTTGGATATTTGGTAATGGTTGGTGAAAGTAATCGATAGGAAACCCTTAATCTTACGCTTCGTACTGTTTAGTACTCATTAGCAACGTACGTTTGCAATCTTATGGTAATTATGTTCCCTTTTGTTTCTATGAATTCAAAACCATGTTACCTACTACCGCAGCCGACTAAGATGCAATCAATACTCAACTAAGAGATTTGAGACTGTTTGACAATGATCACACTCAACAACTTAACTACAAATGTTTTTATTTGTCTGATCTTCTATAATTTGTGTGTTGAAATTGCTTTATTCTTGTCATTTAACTCTTCACGTAAATAGGAAGAGGTTAGAACACTTCATTCTGGTGAGAAAACCATTAGCAAAGAGTCGAGTAAAGCTAAGAAAAATGCTAAAGGTGATGGAAAGTAAGTGAATTTTATTTCTTCCACTGAAATATCCACTGAATTACTCCATCGGGATGCAATTTTGTTGGTTACTATAGGAAATATGTGGAGTTATATTGAAGATCTTGGGTTCAATCTCAGGTGTAGTCATAGGGCAGTTTCGTACCATAACAAAAGAATTGTCTGGCGCTTCCTGGTTTTTACTGGTTATCTGACTAAATGCTAACTCGTGATGTATAGCTACCAAATATGCAGAAAGTTATAAATATATAGAGAACATCGTATGTAGTGGTTTGATGTATAATCATGACTTTTTAAGTGTAATCCTCTATCTCATAACTTTATTGTGTTGGATTATATACTCTGTCCATTTGCTCTTCGCTGCACCTTTTCTTGGTAATCTTTTCCTATTTAACCGATGTTCTGAAGATGAAATCACCAGTGAAGGTCATCACGAGGTGCAAACGTTTTTGATTGTGCCCATTATCTTCCTACTTAACATCATCAGCTTATATTCCTAAACCACGGAATTTTAGAAGCCTGGCACTCAGGTTAGCTGGCAGCCAATAAACAGATTGAAATAGACTATCGCGTAATAGTACATGACTGCCTAAAAGGCGAACAGATAAAATGGGGAGGGGGGTGGCTTAACTATACAATTAAATAGCTGACAATCGAGTACTTACATCCATTAATTGAATAGTTACGTGCAAATTCGTTTAATTGAAGCCACTTTTACTTATGGCAGCTGACAATATAATCTGGTTTCTTAAACTAAAATGGATGAGGCGTAGCTCGAACCTGCAGCTTAATTACTGATTTGCGTATTGATTAATTAATATAATTCATGTATGAAGCATGGGTTAGTGTAATCAACTGTGGACTGTACACTTGTGTATCAGGAACGAATCATACTATAGGGTTGCCAAAATGGAAGCAGACTAAGCTATGTTAGAACTTGTTATCTGCTAGTTGAATTCCTAACGCTCTAACTATTAAACTATCCCCCTATTTGTATTTTCCAAGCCAAATTGACTATTATTTGGGTTGAATTGTGGCGGGCAAGCAAAACCTAGGACGCGCGTTTCATCCTGTTTAGGATCCTTCAGCTGGATGTACCTACATCCCAGTGTTGATGTTTATACTGGGACTCGAACCCAGTTCATTTCGTTTCCAATTATTTATGTACTCATTACCCTGATTTTGTATCATTAATACCTTTATTTTGTGTTGGTGTTATTTCTTTGTGTTTCTGCGCGTTCTGATGATATATATGTACGTTTAAGGGATTATCTGAAGTAAGTCTGGATTTCTTGACTGATCGACTTCAAATGTCTGGGGATACATACATTCTAGAGTTGAGATTCACAATTTACTAGCAATATTTCAGTCTAGTATAAAAGTCGCTAGATCTCTTAGTCACATAAGAGTCTTGTCATTGTCCAGTCAAAATCATTATCTTTAACTACCCAATACACTAATCAATCAGTACCTGTTACTCCTCATGAAGTGTAGGCGGCTGGCACTCTCTAGTTAAATCTATCTTCAAATCCCCTTTCCAGTTCTTCGTGAGTTCTATTCATTCTTTTTATATCTGCCTCCGATTCCCGGCGCATTGTGTTCTTCGGTCTCCTTCTTTTCTCTTGACCTTGAGGATCCCATGTTAGTGCTTGTCTTGTGACGCAATTTGATGATTTCTTCAGTTTGTGTTCTGTCCACGTTTAGCGTATTTTCCTAATTTCTTCCTCGTCTGAAGTTGTTTTGTTCTCTGCTACCGTAGGTTGTTGCTAATGATGTCTAGCCAAAGGATGCGAAGTACCTGGTGCAAACAACTGTTTACAAATCCTTGTATCTATTGAATGACAGTTTTGTTAGTTCTCTATGCAAGTTTCAGCTCCATACAATTGAGCTGTCTTGACATTTTTATTGAAAATTGTAACTTTGGTGTTGGCCAACAGCCGTTTTGAGTTAGGGATGTTCTTCAATTTTAGAAATACTGCTCTTGCCTTGTCAATCCGTGCCTTCATTTCTTCATCAGATCCTCTTGTTTATCAATGATGCTGCATAGGTATGTAAAAGTCTTCATATCTTCCAGAGCTTCTTCGTCACGTGTACTTCTGTTGGTGCTCGGCCCAATACATAGTACATTTCAATTAGAATAAATGCAGTATTCTGATTATTGCGCTTTCGTTTAAAGAAATTCATCAAACACAAGATCTAGTAAACAGCCTAGAGGTGTAAACAAGGCAAGGACTTGTTGGTACCTTCAGATTATGAGACTGACTTATTTTATACTGCTGGATTTGTAACTTCGTTGGAACCAACAACTATATATCCCGTATTTTCGTCTTCGTAAGTAACCAGACTTATACACGCACAACAACCATCAATTACGCGCATGATCAAGAAGTCAGGAACGAAGATGCGACAGATATATATTTGAACCAAGAGAATCCAGCGTCACAAATTGTACAACGCGCCAACCATAATAATAATTTTTTACACTGCAATCAAACTTTATAGTGTAAATATCAATAAAGAATTATACAGTACAAACATCAGTGTTAGGGGTACCAGTGGCCTCTACAGACTCAATGTGCACAAAACATAAAGGCTGAATGAGTATGGTTAACTCTCACTTAATCTAAGTCATGCATAAAAGGCAAAAGTGACCAGACGAAAGTAAAAGGTCGAACAACTTTATCGAATATTGAATGTGAGTGATTTAGAGGATAGACTGTCAATAAATACAAAGTTTGCCAATGCAAATATTCACAATAAAGGAAAAAAAACGAACAAACAAACAGTGAATATTCAATAGTTTACGTAAATTGGGACTATCATATAAACAATGCTGAAGCTAGGCTAAGACTACTGGGCAAAGATGGTGTATTATTTAATAAGATTGTTGATCTTAACTGGCTGAGATAGTTGGGATATGTATTATGTATACCTAGCTACCGCTTACTTCGACCAGTGATTTTAGCTCGTATACTAGTATGTTAGCAATTTCATTTAATCCCTTTTTCAGAGGTGTACGTGACGATATTGAACAGGAAGATGAAATCGAATCATATCTTCGATTTATGGAGGAAAATCCACATCTTGGGTTAGCCGGAGACGATGAGGAAGAAGTTTACGAATATGATGCTGATGGTAATATTATTGGTACAGAGAAAAAGGTAGGTCATTGGAGAATGTTTTCTTATTCTCTTGATAAAATTACTGGGAAGCAATCGGCAGGAAATCCTGGATCTAGATTTCATGTCAGCATAGCGTACTTGCAATTTTGAGGAAACTGATGATTCTTGTGTTGCGAGTCTGACTCAATTATAGTCTGTGACCGTAGTGTTCTGTGTCGACTATCTTTAATCACCTAACATTAGAACATAGTTTGTGCTATTTAGAACCAATTAAACCATTTACCACATTGCAATTTGATTGATGAAATTCTTTCATGCTAAGGATTAAGCAAATATGGTCATTACACGAAGATCAATCGGTGTATTGTTATGAACTACTGAACCTCGACTGACCTCCTGTAGGACTGAAACATCTGCTACTCATTTTCAATTCTGAAAGCACTATACCAATACAACTAATATAACCGTTTTTCCTCATCTGTCATGTATGAGATGCATCAATTTCAACATATTCATTTGAGTTTTCAAATATTTAACATTACACTAATTTATAAGCGTGCAAGTATGTACAGTTAACATTCGTGACTATTCAGTTGAGATGAATCTAAAACAAAATGGTTGATTAAAATTTTCACACACTTGAGAAAGCAACAAGTTGCTTATTGGTACGTAAACAATAAACCGTCTGGTTTTATGTAGTTATTTGATATTAGCTTAGAAGTTGATGCTTATCGGCTTACACTTCTGATAAATTATCAATTTAACATTTTATTGGACTTGGTAACTGCTCAGACGACCGGCATCACAGCGATATTGCCTTCCCACAACGGAATGACGTGGTTAAAGAAAGTCTGTCCTAAAAGCCCACACTCCACCTTACTCCACGTATTTCTATGTCCAGTGTCTTTTACAACTACGCAGCTAGCCAACCTCAAACTACTCACAAATAGGTTGCGTGTGGTCGGTCTCAAGCAGTTATCTCTTGCTCTTTATGGTCACTGTCAGATCATCAAGACCACCTCTAATCCAGTTCCCTTTTCAGGTACCTCAGAAAGAATGCCTTCGCGATGTGGGCAACTGGGAATAGATAACTGCCCTCATACCTTTACTAAGTCTAGTAATCCACGTCATAAACCATATATTCGGCTTTCAGTTACGCTTTGTTTGTGTAAAGGGTTGTAAATATTACTTCGGTGTCCAAATAAAAGTACCAGTTGGAATGCTATTAGGAACTGTAATCTAGTGTAATTCTTAGCAAGTACAAACTTATATAGTCGGATTCGGAGAACTTTGTTTGTGTTAGGTTGTCCGAATCGAATGAGAGGTGACTCCGTGATTACGGCGTTCAATTTTTATTAACTAAATTTCAGACCTGAACATTTCTTTACCTTCATTTTGAGCAACTTCGTAATATACAGCTAGCTCACGTGGCCTTGCTGGTGTAGGTATAGCACTAAGCTTACGAGCAGAACAGGCTCTTCTCGAGTGGATTCCTGTAGACAGTCGTCTATGTGCTGTCCGTCTAAATGGCACAGTACGAACTCGGAAAGATAGGGACACACGCCGATGCCTTTTTGTCGTCTCAGCTTATGCCCCCACTGATTGCAGCACAGATGAAGAGAAAGACGACTTCTATATGAAGTTCTCTAGCCTCCTTCAGAAAGCTAAGCACTCAGACATAGTAATTATTGCAGGAGATTTTAATGCCCAAGTAGGTAGACTAAATCAGGCTGAAAAGCACCTAGGTGGGTTACTCAGCATCCCAGCCCAGAGAACAGACGACGGAGATCGTCTGTTGCAGTTATGTTCAGACTACCGTTTATTCTTAGCTAGCACAAACTTTAAGCATAAGGCGAGACACTTTTTAACCTGGCGACCTCCAACATCTACGCAACGATGGACACAAATTGATCACATCGGCATCAGCTACCGTTGGAGAGGTTGTATAGAGGACTGCTGCTCTTTCTGGAGCACTTGCCTAGACTCTGACCATGCCCTAGTGAGAGCACGTATCTCTATGCGTTTTGCTGGTCGCAAAAAGGTTACATCAGGCAAACCATTTAGATATCACTTTGAGTCTGAGAACGCTAAGATTGCATTTAGGAATGGTTTGGCTAAGCATTTACTCGCCCATGACCAACAGGTTTCCCCCGAAGTAGCTTGGAATGATTTTAAAGCATGTGTATACGCAGCAGCGCTATCAGCATCTAACCCCAATCCAATGGTTATGAAAGACCATTGGATCTCTAGAACTTCTACGGAACTGATGGAGGCTCGAAAACTCATTCCAGCAGGCTCGGAGTATGATGAAGAGCGACGACAACTGAAACGTAGACTGACAAAGAGTCTGCGTATGGATCGTGAACAGTGGTGGGCAACAAAAGCAAAAGTGATGGAAGCATCAGCAGCGGCAGGCAATAGTAGACAGCTGTTCCGACTTATTAATGACACCGGTATCAAAAAATCGGCAGTTAGTGAAATCATCTCTGGAAAAGATGGGTCGTTAATCTACTCTCAATCTAGAAGATTAGAACGATAGGCAGAACACTTTCAGGAACAGTTCAACTGGCCCCCAGCCACGCTTAGCTTACCCACAATCTCCAAGCTACCCGAATGGAAAACTGACACAGGCCCCCCAACTCTCAGTGAAGTTGAAAACGTCATAAGTAAATTGAAACGAGGGAAAGCAGCAGGGCCTAATATGTTGTCTACCGATATCTTCAAGGATGGTGGTCTAGTTTTAGCGTGCAGGTTGACTGATATATTAGCCAAAGTCTGGGAACTAAACTCCATCCCTTCTGACTGGTCTCGATCGCTGATTGTTCCAGTCTACAAAAAGGGACAGAAATCCTCTTGTGATAACCACAGAGGAATCAGTTTGACTAATATAGTATCTAAAATATTAGCCACTATAATCCGACGTTTAACTAACACTAGGGAACAACAGACTCGAGAAAACCAGGCTGGTTTCAGACCTGACCGGGGTTGCATTGATCACATATTCACCCTGCGCCAGGTCCTCGAACACAGACATATGTACCAACGCCCAACTATAGTTGTATTTCTTGACTTAAAAGCAGCGTTCGACTCTGTTGACCGTGAAGTCTTGTGGCAATGTTTGTCATTAAAAGGCGTACCTGAAAAGTACATTAACCTTATAAAGGCTCTCTACTCGGTCACCACTGGTCGAGTCAGAGCATATGGCGAATTGTCACGAGAAACTTCATCCTCAAGTGGAGTCCGTCAGGGTTGCCCCTTATCCTCATTTTTATTTAATTTCATCATAGATGTACTGTTAGAAATCTCTCTCACTTCTTTTAAGTCCTCAGGAATTAATCTCCTTCTAGGAGGCTCCCTTGTGGACTTAGAATATGCAGATGATATAGTCATATTTGGTGAAGACGCTCTCTTGAACACGTTGAGTAACAATGCAGGCATATTTGGGATGCGCTTCTCCCCTCCCAAATGCAAAATGTTACTCCAGGACTGGTCTGCTTCTTTCCCCAAATTATTTATTGGGAGTGAAGTAGTTGAATGCGTTGATCGCTTCACTTATCTCGGAAGTCTCATTACCCCTGGTGGGTCGGTGTCTGACGAAATCTCAGCGCGAATCCAGAATGCTCGATTGGCATTTGCCAATTTACGGTACTTGTGGCGCAGACGAGATATCCGTGTCTCAACGAAAGGCCGGGTGTACTGCGCAGCAATCCGCGCCATCTTCACATATGGCTGCGAAACATGGGCCATGAAAACTCAAGATATGCGTCGTCTCCAGATATTTGACCATAGGAATCTTCGGAACATCGCTCGTATACCATGGAATAACCGGACTAGTAATAGTGAGGTTAGACAAAAGGTTCTTGGGAAACACGGTAAATCAGTCGAAGAGGTCATTAACCTTCATCGACTGAGATGGCTGGGATATGTATTGCGCATGCCCGACCACCGTCTACCCCGTCGCGCGATATTGGCTAGGGCTGAAGTAGGATGGAAGAAGGTTAGGGGCGGCCAAACCAAAACATGGCATCAGTCCATGAAGTCTTTGACTACTGGTCTAAGCCATGTAGGTAGATGTAGACTACCTGGTTGGGGTCCGCGTGATGATCGCAACAAATGGCTGAAGACACTAGGTGATATGGCTCAGAATCGGTCACAGTGGCGCAAGTGTATTCACTTTTTAACCTCATCTAGATCTTAAATTCTATTGTTATTTTCTGGACATCTTTACTTACTCTTCTCTCTTGTATTCTGTCTTTACGTTACCTCAATATTCTCGTAGTGCTATTGTGGTATGGCAACTTGAACCTACAGGCGTTTGTGCCCGGTCCTACGTTGCTGATGATGATGATGACTTGGTAATAATATGAGTGCCATTCGAAGCCGATTACACTAATCTGTACCTAGTTAATGAGTAAATAATCAATTATTATAAAATATTCAAACTGAAGTAGGCTGAACAGGGTTTAAACATGCGACCTAACGGTTAAGTGCTCTAGCCAGTAATTTATCGGCCGAATTTTTGGTGAATATATTTTGTTTCTGCTTTCTTGTTACTTTTATGCATCTTCCTTTATACTTAGGCTATCGACCCATTACCGCCAGTCGATCATTCTATGATTAATTACGCTCCGTTTGCGAAAAATTTCTATATTGAACATGAAGAAATCTCTAGCCTAGATGAAGCTGGTGTCGATTCACTTCGTGCTAAATTAGGTCTACGTGTTAGTGGACCTAGCCCATTACGACCTGTTTGTTCATTTGCTCATCTAGGCCTTGATGAACCATTAATGGAAGCGATACGTAAAGCTGGTTATACCCAACCCACACCAATTCAAGCGCAAGCTGTCCCATTAGTTTTAGCCGGACGTGATGTCATTGGGATTGGAAAAACTGGTAGTGGAAAAACTGCTGCTTTTCTGTGGCCACTTATTATTCATATTATGGATCAGGTTAGTTAATAAGTTTGTCAGTTTTGCCTAGTTAATTAATGCTTACCGTTGGCAAAAGTGACCAATTTATCTGTTCTAATAAGGTGGCTAATTTGTATTGTCTCGCCTACTGCTCAATCTTAAGGTGGAGAAATTGACTTTTTTAGCCTGCGATGAGTTAGGCTATCAAGCATGTTGCTAAGCTGAGTATACACATATAATAACAGAAACTGATTAATTTCAGACGTTAGAAACATCAGTGCAAAAATACAAACACTTCATATGCCAATCATTATATGTTTGTTGTGAAAGAGTAGTTCTGGTACAAATGGATTCAAATAACCTCCTCTATATGTAAAAAACATTCGCAAACTATGTGATAAATGAGGTAGGATAAAATAGATTATTTTAAATGCTTCGTTTATATGCACTTGGCGGTCATATATCTGTTAATTAACCAAAAATAAGGTTCTTCATTGACTCTAATTATTCCTTTTCTGGGCTAAACAAAGTAGTTGTTAAACACGTGGGTTAGCCGATTGTATTTTCAATCGCTTGTTCACGTGGTTTTATTTGATAACAGCTTGCTTAAACCTTACTTACACTCTCGACAATGCGGTTGAATAATGACGAACCGAATGAGTAATCTGCGACACGTATATTTAATGCTAACACTATCACAAGCAGTTACGAGTGATAAAAACCCATACATATCAAAGGAAAGGGAGAATACATAAGTTACGGTTTTCCATCCACTTAATTGTGGTACACTATCTGCCTATCTACTCTCATTAGCTAATCACGTCTTCACGTTCTTGTATGTTAACAATGTTCAAAAAATCAGTGTTGGACAGTTACAAACTGATTTCAATGCTCAGTATCTAGGAGATGAACAAGTAATTGCTTTTTGCGGCTTTTTGACCAATTCTCAGGCATTTTATCTAATTTCTCCAACCACAGATAGCAGTTATCGCACAGATCTTAACCAGTATCATTTAAATAGGATTCAGTGTAAAGTTTAGTTTCTTACTTTTTCTTTGTATTCAGGTCAATGTTCTTTTGAGCTTTGTATAAGTTTGACGAAGAAATAATTTCCTCTCTATGTATGTATAAATTTAGCCGGAATTAAAGCTAGGAGATGGTCCAATTGGCGTGATATGTGCACCGACTAGAGAATTGGCTCTGCAAATATATAGTGAAGCGAAAAAGCTAGCTAAGGTGTATAATTTAACCGTTGTCTGTGCTTACGGTGGTGGAAGTTTATGGGAACAGCAGAAAGCATGTGAAGCTGGTTGTGAAATCCTTGTTTGTACACCGGTAAGTTGTTGTTTTAAACTATTTGTTTGTTTCGTAGTTAGTTTCTGAAGTGTCTTACTGTTTAACTAATTAAACTTTTAATGAAGCTTTACTTTTTCATTCGTACTTATAAGCTACTTCCACTCTACATTATATACAACACTTCGACCGTACATCTCTTCAACGTTGCAGTAACAAAAGTAGCGATTCTTGATAAGAGAACTTTTCTATTCATAGAATCAGTTAGTAATATGATAAAATAATTATTTAAAAAGTAATAGGAATAATTTTTGATTAAGGTTAGATTGTGGATGGAAAGTGAATTTTAAGACGTGCGATTCATATTATTTGTGACTCGTTGGCTGTAAGGACACCGCATGTATGAATATCAACACTGAAATGTGATAGCTACATCTACCTGATGAGTCCCAGACAGGATGAAATAGGTGTCTTAGATATCGCTTACTATCGTACTTGTGACATAACGCTATATAGAGGTAGTCTCTTCAGGGTGCACATATAGTGACTGAGTCTGGTCAATTTCAGTTCTTAAAAACTTCTAGATTATCACAATAACCTTGAAAATATGTAAAAAAAAGGGAAACTAAAAGGAAAAGTAATCAGTCAGAGGATACCAAAAGTCGACGTAAAGATAATCGAAGACTTATTCGTTTGAACTACAATTTATTGACAAGACGAATAAAATTATTAGGAAGAGCTTGTATATTCCCGTTGATTTGTTATAGACTGAAGCTGGTCAGTCATTGTTGCTATATGTGCATCCTGAGCGGATTGCCTCGATATAGCGATTTTTTCACAAGTATTGTATAATTTGGATTGTGACTGGCAAGTGGAATCCAGGACGCGCGTTTCGTCCTATTTGGGACTCATCGGCTGGATGTATCTGCATCCGAATGTTGATGTTCACGCGCTATATCGAGGCAATCCGCTCAGGATGCACATATAGCAACAATGACTGACCAGCTTCAGTCTATAACAAATCAACGGGAATATACAAGCTCTTCCTAATACCAATGTGCCCGTTGCACAAGTGTGACTGTCTGGACTCAGTAGTCTAGTGGTGAACGCGGTGGCGTTCTACACGAAACGGACTGAGTTCGAATCCCAGTGTGAACATCAACATTGGGATGCAGGTACATCCAGCTGATGAGTCCCAAATAGGACGAAACGCACTTCCTGGATTCCACTTTCCAGTCGCAATCCAAATTATAGAATAAAATTATGTAATTCGAGTTCTTTCTAGAAGTTTGTTGTTAATGTTACGGTTGATTTATGACATGTGATTGGTGTATGAGCGTAGTTGAAAGTACGCGATGAATAGATCTGCTACTGCACACTTCTGAGCATTGTATATATTGTCATAATATGTATACATATTCGTATCCTGACTTATTTAATGCTGAAGTTAAGCACAAAATATTAGGAAAAGTATGCATGTACAACGTAGAAGCTGCCACATATGTACATCGCTTCAAATTACCTCCCACTTCGATTAGCACAGCAAGATGAACACAAGAAGTAGTAGTTACGTCAATTGTAGTAAGGGTAAAGTATGAATATCCAGATGTTTAAAAGGTTATTGAGTTTGTGAACCTTTATCGACTGTGGTGGAGATATGTAGTATATATACCTATTCACCGCCTGCCTATCTTGGTGCACAACATTGCTTGATGTGGTTGTATGATAAAAGAGAATACTGGGTGACTAAGCCGAAAAATGACGTCAGTTCATGTTAGTAAGTGCAAAATATCTACTTGGATTTCGCGCGACCAAATTCACTTTAAGTAGTTAATTTGCGTGAAAGACAACTATTAGCTCTTACACTAATGACACAGAAAGCAATAGTTCCCTTGAGGTTACAATTACGCTTTGGTCAGCATCAAAGTCTGCGTGCTAGTTAGAGTTCGTGACCAAAGCGTAATTGTAACCTCAAAGGAACTATTGCTTCATGTATCATTTGAGCTCCACATCATTAAAGTGTAGACAAATATGACATTGGTCACTACTCAATGATTCAGTAGTGCATACTTCTCTGTTCGACAAGTGATCAGTTGCGGTTCAAATATATCGGTGTCAATAACTACACGATGAGGCTGGGTGATATAAGTTCGAACTCCATAGGAAGCATCAGTTCTATCAAGATTGTAAACATGTCTTACTGATGAATTCCAACTAAAACAAAACCTAGTTGAAGTAGGATCTCCTATAGACCACTTCAAATCACTGAACACTAGGAGAATGCACGCGATCATAGGCAGCATAAACTGGTGGTTACATGGCAACTTTATTAGTATAATTCAATCAACATTAAATAAGTCTAGACAAACGCATAACATTAGTCACTAACTCAGTAAACCTCTCTTTTATTTTGATTTTTTTTTAACTCAAGTTTAAATTTTAAGCAAGAACAATAAATTGTTTGAATACAATGAATTCTTAATTGTTCTGGTTCCAATTTTTTTATCATTATTTTTGAGTTCTTTTATTATCAATATTTTACAGGGTAGATTAATTGATATTGTCAAAAAGAAATCAACTAATTTACGTCGAGTTACATATCTTGTATTTGATGAAGCTGATAAAATGTTCAATCTTGGTTTTGGTAAATTTCATTTTATAAATATATTCGTGCTTGTATGTATTGTACTTTTGCATAGGGACAATAGTTCCTTTAGATCGTATCATACCAATCAAGTTATTTAGGAAGTGGTAGGACGATAAGCAACAAATCTAATGGTTATTATTTCCAAAGTGCTAACATCATTGAAAGATTCTACTTGAGGTACTTGAAGAGAAACTAGATTGGGGGTGGTCGTAATGACGTTAGCGTGTCACCACATAATCTAAAGGATAACTGCTTGAAGCCGATCACACACGATCTATTTATGAGTAATTTGAGGTAGGCTAGCTGCGTACTTGTGAAAGCCTTACCACTGGACACAGAACTACGTGGAGTAAGATGGAGTGTGCATTTTTTGGGATATACCTTTATTCTCGTCATTCCGTTGTGAGGAAGCAACATTGCTGTAATGCTGATTGTCTGTAGGAAACATCTTACTGTGGTTAAACTCCTGTACTGTCGTCAGTACGACTTCGCCCACCAACTTTGAGTTTGCTCAGTTTACTTATCCTTTCGTTAAAACACCGACATCTCCTCTGGTACAATTTGTCAAAAGCCGAGCGAGCTTCCTGAATCTATGCTGATATTTTGTGAGATACCGACCGATCATAGATAGTGAAACTTTAAAGATAAATGAAGTAATCAACTACTTTAATTACTATGACTAACCGTGGCGATAATTCAGACCAACCCTGAAGTGACATTTTGTATTTAGAGTAGGAGAAACTCATCTTAAACATGCTTACATTATTACTCAATACGTCCAGGAGACTGCATATTGCCAGTGTCTTCATTAAATTAGATTATACCATCTGCATATTCTAAATTGATAATTTGGCCTACCGTTTGGAGGTCAATTTCTGAAAAGTTAGATAAGTGTAATTTCGAAGAAGATGTCAATAACAAACGAAAAGATGGGATAAATACAGTGACGTTGACGAACATCATTTGAGATTAAGAGTTAGCCATAAGCTTTGACTTAATTAGTAGTGTTCGAGTAGAGAGCCTTAATAAGGCCTAAGTGCTTCTGCAGTACACTGCTACAGAACATCTCTACCGAACTATGTAAGTATAACTAGTTATGGTATATTATTACTAACTTATGTTGGAAGTATTGGTCACTTAATTTTGACTTCAGTAGTCCAAAGGTAATGCTTGAGAAATAATGTTCTTGATGAGTCTCATCCAAACAAGGATAAGACTCGTTCAATCTTCTATGCTTCTCAATGAAGATCAGTTTCGCTATCTTCAGGCTTCGCAGTGTGCACTTATTCGTTAGACTACTGAGCTTGTATCCAATAGTTGATATTTTATGACCTCACCCATCATCATTAGTGGGTAACTTTTACATACCCGACGTGGTTGAACTCCATTGATCACAGTTTTTTTTCTAGATCACTGTAATTAGCTTTTTAAGTTAATCACTGGGGCTATGAGTGCGCACTCTGTGCCCTACATTAGGATGAAACAGTCATGATACTGCCAGTACCTTCTTGCCTAGCCTAGGTTAATTCATTTTATTAAATCCAAGTATAGATTATTGGTGTGATTTTCTTTAAATTCTAGAACCGCAAGTTCGTTCAATCGCCAATCATGTGAGACCTGATCGACAAAGTGAGTTCAATAGATTACTTACTAGTCATTTTAAAATCGATAAATGTCTCATGTAAACCTTCATCGAGTTGACCAGAACAAATTTATTACGCATGTCCTAGTCACAATATACTATCATTGGACTATTAGCAGGAGTCACTGGAAAATTTGTAAAGGTCCTCAGTTAGTCAAGTCATAGAGACTTTGTCATAAACACTTTTTGTTTTTATTTATTATAGAGTATATTACGTCTCTGGTTGTTGTGTATAGTTGGTTTATGAACATGATGCCATTGTATGAAAGATAACTGTATAGGCATGGCATTTATTAGCCCATCATAAACTTGGCGACTAATTATCCTTTAGTAAATGATTGATGTCTAAGAAGAAATTGTGTAACTATTTCCTCTTCATCATTTTCATAATGTTATCACTTAATTTTTACAGTGCATCTTTTTGGTACTCTACCTGCACAGAAATTGTTAACTGTCACGTAACAATTATAAACACATAAGTGCACTAGAACAAGTTGCAATACCACATTATTACAACAAAGTTAAATTATTAAGATGTATACTAAAATAATGTTTAGTAAGGTAGAACGAAGGCATGTATGAAAGAATAATAAAACTTAAGATCTAGGAGAATATAGAGAGTGAATGCCCCTCAGCTATTGTGGCCGATTTGCATTTGTGATGTCACCTAATATCTCCGTTTACTGTTCACGATTGTTGTTGGGACCTCAACTAAATAGTAGTCTGTACTTACCAGCATAAATAAAATGAATAATTAAAATCATCATGGGCTAATGTCACATTTTGTTTAGATTGCTCCTAGATTTTTTCAATCCTACACCTAAACTAGTAAATCTCTTGCATCGAAGTAGACAAGCGGTAGTTAGACAATCACCTTATTAGGTAGTGATTCACAACCCCATCATCCAGTTTGCCGTATTTACCTAATACTTTTATGGTCAAAGATCTACAACCTAGATATGTTACCTATTTATGTAACTCTTGTTTTACAGTCATAGGTTAATTCAGAGTCGATTGATACTCAGTATGTTCGCCCTGTGGCTAGCAGACATATATCTTGCCTATTCTACAAGTTAGTGAAATCAATACAATCTTTCTAAATCCTTGCCGAGATTTCACCAGATATCGATCCATTACAGTTAGTTGTAAGTGATGTGATGATCGCACTAAACCACTTCACTCCATATGATTATTCTAGGTGATAATGGGAGCCAGTGATAAAGTGAGAATCTGCACGAATGCATACTGGAATGCATGCTTGAATTGTTACTTCAAGTGTCTGACAGACTGCATATTGTCAATGTCTTAACGGAGTAGAATTATATCGTCCATATATTGTGAGTCGATGAGTGGGTTGTATGTTAAGATCGCTGAAAGGTTAGACGAAGGATGTGTAGTTTTTAGAAGTATATATGTTGGGAAATGAAATGTAAAGGTGGTATGGTTATAAGTTGGAATGCTGACGAACACTACTTGATATTTCAGGCTACGATGTCAGTTGACGATATGTTCTGACTCGACTATTAGTGTTGTAGTGAATAGATTCTATAAGTTTTCTATGCTTGTGAGATACGCCGTTTAGTGACCGTCATCATTACAGAACCTCTGGATGTGCGGATGACGGTATGTATGCTTATATTCTGGAGCTTGACAAAGTGTGAATATTTGATTAATGCGTCTGTTACCTGGTCTGAAATCAACTAGGTCTTATCAAGCTTTCTATTAGTAATAAGATATGCTGACTATTTTGTTGAACAAAATGGCTTTAGAACAGGTGAATCCCATATTTCGTAGATTTTTCTTTCTGTTTCTAGTCCTATCTTATTTGTTGTCACATTTGTTTGGAATAATGACTACAGTAATATTAATCAACAGTTAAGTACAGTCTAATGAACCACACATTTACTTGATTGATTTGTCTGTGAGTGTTTATTAATTTGGTAAATTAACTCATTTACCAATCCTAGATTCGTGTGTCTGCTAGTTGGAGGTAGTTGATAGGAAATTCTCCATGATTTACTACTTGCTAGTTGTGGTGCTTGTCATCAAGGTGTACTTACATTCTTGATGAAACTGATACTCAATACGGGACTTATATCCCACTTCACAGTCAGACATTGGCACTAAACTATTGGGGCTACTTTCAACTACCTATCCTCGTAACATATTTATTAAGTATTACTTACTTACTTATGCCCGTTACTCCTCGCTGAGGAGCATAGGCCGCTCCGCCTGTAGCCCTCCTAGGGTTACTGCCGGTCCCAAGCCCGGGTAAAGGAGGAGGGTTGGACATGGGGCTAGCACCCCCATCCCGTAAAAACCCAAACTTGCTAAAAAAACGCAAACCAGATTAAACAAGATTTACTAAGTATACTTTTACATTTTAACAAATTTTTTAGCACTTCTCTTCAGTGCCACATTTAAACGTAGACTTGAACGATTGGCTCGAGATATTTTACTTGATCCTATTCGTATTGTACAAGGTGAATTAGGTGAAGTAAGTTGTAAAATGTATTCATTTCAACGTCTTTTCTGTTTATTTTTTGAGATGATGTATTACATGAAATCCTAGTTCTGACTCCATACTCTTATATTAATCCTATCACTTAACTCCTACTTCAAATACTAAACTTTATTTGAAATGATGCTAGATCCCTAAAAATGTCCACTTACGTTTTTATAAAGGTTCGAGAATGCAGATACCATAAACTTGTCAATAAGAAAACGGACATGATGTTGTTCTTTCCATTTTCTAACAGTAAAACCTTTAAGAAACTTCAATAAATTCTTGAAGCATGCCTTTGTAATAGTAGTTTTTCTCCTATAAAATATTCTTTGACTATTACTATGTTCTGATTAGTTAATAGACGGTAAGCATTTATAACACTGATTAGTTATATTAGTTATTTGTCGCGAGCAGTCTAATAATCGCTAAACCTTGTTCGTAAATTGAACTTATACTAGTTATATAATCATTTTATTTCTGTATGCATAGAGTGGAAAATTGTCTCGCTTCTAGTCAGTCATGTATAACCTGATTAAATGCACTTGAACCATTGTGACTGATTCTAGACCATGTCATTCAACATCTTCAATCATTGACTATGATAAACACTCAGGATCCAACCATGCAGTCTACAACAACCAACACGACTCAGAGCATATAGTCATTGACTCCATAGATTGATGCTACGTTTCGATTTGAATTTCGCTTATCTATTTGCATATTCACTCACTTAAGTAGGTGTATACACTAAATGTTACTGAATAGTGATTTTACATTCAGTTATGTAAACTAATATTTAATTATGTCCTAAGTCGATTATAATTGATGGTAGTAGTTACCAATGAAATGAATGTGTTACTGAATAGGCTTCTAATAATTTCCCGTATACGTATAAATTAAATCAGTTGGAAGTATTTTCAACTTCACAAGGCAATTCGAAACAACTCCATGGACTGATGCTACACCTTAGTCTGAACACTGTTAGTGTTCTTTTCAACTTACTCTTATAGGAGACGTTATCACATTTTGATGGTAGACAGTAAATCGGACGTCCAGTTCTTAAATCGGGTCACTGAATACAAGGAGTTTTTCTAAGGTATTGGCAAAACCTCAATTCCATACCAGTAGGATACATTACCTCCAGGATCTTAAGATAACAACTAAGATGAAAATATACTTTGAATACGGGCTATTATGAGACTATTTGTCTCATTGCCTTCTACATTAGATTTTTAGGTTCAAGGCTTAGAGAGCGCTCCTTTAAGAAATTACTACCTGAATCAACCTGAGCACCCGGGTAGTAGTCCAACTTGCGTACAAATATGATGATTATTGATAAAATATGCATAACATATATTCCAATCGCATCTTTCAATGGAGGTTATTTGTATATTTAAGCATACAATTCGTTACGAATGAGCACCCAAAATGTATGCACCACACAATCGGGAATGTGATATTATGAAAAGATGAAAAAGAGAAGATGATCAGAATCAATAGGTAAAAAATCAACAAGAGAACAAGAGAGTTGCATGGAATACATTTCAGTAAAAACTACAGTGAAGAAACACTTTTTTCGATTAGCGAAGGTCACTTGACTTTTATAGAAAGCTTAATAGGAGACTTCTGTGCTTGGCTACATCTGATAAGGTCTCAAGCTAGTGAGTAGTATCATCATTAAGACTCCTGTGAAGGAGTCGTGATGGATTAGTAAAGACCACTCCTATACAGTTTTCATTCTGCGGCACTGTGTAATAAACTGACCATTTGTCCACTTTTCCACTAAGTTCTAGTGTGGGCAAACAACTCACGAAGTGGATGCGGATAGGATGGCATTCGTAAATGATTCTCAGTTTCCCGACGGTAACGCTTCCACATTAATAACATGATATTCCCACTGAATGTGAGGAGTCCTTCAGAGACAACGATGACCAACTACAGAGGTACCGATATGCTCAGTTTGGAAAGACTAGTTTTCACAGGTATAAAAAAGAACAGTTCTCACTGGGACGTTGTTGACCCGACTTTTTACAGTTAGACTAACAGCACGAAGGCTCCAAATATGATCTAGATTGGAGTAAGTCTTTCTGAATTCTGCTATGCGTAGACTAATCTTATTTGTCACGCCATTATCAGCACTCTATGTTCACTACAAAGAGTGAAATAAGACACTGACTTCTGCCATTCTTGCAGAAATACTTTACAACTTGAGTTAACGCCCACCTTTGCTAGACTGTGTTGTTTATGACCGAATGACCTCGGTTTATATTTCATCTGTTGAACTAATCTTAGGAAACTTTTCAGGTAACAGAAGATGGTTGTTTTGATTGTTTTTTTTCTTTTTACTTTGTGTAGTTCGTCTCAAGCTATCCCACTTTTTAAGGTACAACTGTTTGCTTTAATCTTGATCTGACTCCAAAGATTTGTATCATACATTACTTAACAGTACTTAGCGATTTAAACACTCTTAATCTACTTGTCAAGTGGAGAAAAAACTAAGAGTCACTCACTGAGGATTATAGAAATGTATGTTTTACACAACTAGAGAAGCTATGAGCGACATCAACAATACAAATGCAACATCAGTAGTCAGGAATTCAGCTATCATTTACGACCAACTGACAGATAAACAAAGAAAAGTGTACATTCATCAAGATTTCAATTAAATATTCATGGATATATAAAATAGGACTCTGATGCATACAGGATCCATAAGTAAGTTAAAGGTTTCAGCTTTTTGATGAAATTAAAGATCTCATTCTACTTACTTCGGTTTGGAAATCGATTAAAAGTATCACTATCCTTCATACCTCTTAAATTGTCACTGGAAGTTAAGAATACAAATCTGTACCGGGTAAATGAATGTAGCCTCGTATACTATAGACATATGTATTGTCAATAATTGAAATATGCCAAAATTATATTTATATGTAAATACTACTTAAAATTTATTTTAGGCTAATGAAGATATTACTCAACATGTTGAAATTTTTGATAAAATTGAACAAAAATGGGATTGGTTAACACGTAATTTAGTTAGATTAACTACTGGTAAGTTTTTGTTTTATTTGTAATTAAAAGAGATGTACCTCTTATTAAGGGTATTGACATAGTCGTTTAGAAATTACGATGAACTTGTGACTGTTTGAACTTAGTGGTCTAGTGATGAACATGGTGGTGTCTGATATGAAATGAACTAAGTTCGAGTCCTGATGTGAACACCAACATTAGGATGTAGGTACACTTAGCCAACGATTCCCAAATAGCACGAAACACGGGTCTTGGATTCCACTTGCCAGTCACAGTCCAACTGAAACAATACTTGTTTAGAAATGTTCAAGAAACAGTGAATGTTTCAACATCTTGGATTGAAGCGTTCTCAGCGAGATCTGAAAGACTTAGGTTCAACCCCTCGTCACTATAATGTCATATTCGAGGAAGAGACAGCTGTACAGTGTTCCTTGATTTTCAGTGATATTTAAACTAAGGCAATCTATTATGAGTACAAATAACAAGTCTATTTACACTTCACTTTCTTGGCTGGTGTTATTCGCAATTATCTACTGTGGACAATCTATCTTGTATGGAGTAGCCAGATATGAGAAATACAAGTATAGTAAAAACAAGGGCTTAAAAATTACGCCTACCCACTACATAAACGGTAAACTAACCGAAATTGTTGGGTTGAAACACACTTAGTGGCCATCGAAAACGTCGCAGATAACCTTGAACACCTTTTACAAATTATCATATCCAAATTGTAGGCTCATTATTGTTTCTTATTTCAATGCCTTTCTATTTTCTCTTTAGAGGGCAGTGTACTTATCTTTGTGACACGTAAAGTTCACAGTGAGGAGGTTGCACAAAAGCTGAAATCACGTGATTTAAAAGTCCTTCTTATTCACGGTGATATGCATCAATCTGATCGTAATACAGTAATACAAGCATTCAAGCGACAAGAAGCTCCTATTTTAGTAGCTACAGATGTTGCATGTAAGTTTGAATTTTAAGAAAAAAATAAGCTGGAAAAATTTATTTTGGAGATGTCGTATTTTCTTAGCTGCATTGTGTTTAGCTGAGGAACGTCTATTGGTTTATTAGCTAACATCAATAGTAAATACCTCAAAATGAAGTAAGCTTTTAAGATTTATCCATAATTGGCAAACAGCTGATTCTACTGACCTGAAAAGTGGTTAGTTATTGTCAACTTTAGGTCAGTCATAAACAAATTAGAGCCTGAAACAGATATATATTGACAAGGGTAATTGAAACAATAATGGTGGAGCTTAAAATCTGAAGGAAAATAAGGAATGAATACACCTATGTCACTGTGACCGATTTACAGTTATGCCACTCAATGTCTTTAATAGCTCATCGCGATTATCAGACAGACACGAACTATGTAGTATGCACTTACCGACGTAGCTCACAATAACAGTCAATAACTTCATGAATTGATTCCACGTTCTGATTTGACCGTCTTCAGTTTTCCATTTTCCATCTACACCAGTAAGCATCTTGCATCGGAATAGACAGGCAGTGGTCGGGTATACATAATACATATCCCATTCACTTCAATCAATAACGATTCACAACTTCATCAACTGTCTTTATCTAATACTCTATGCCTAACTTAAGTATTGCTTACTTGATCAAAGACCTACAACCTACACATATTACCTATTTCCGTAGCTCTTGTTTTACAGTCATAGGTTAATTCAGAGTCGATTGATACTCAGTGTGTTCGCCCTGTGGCTAGCAGACATATATCTTGCCTATTCTACAAGTTAGCGAAATCAATACAATCCTTCTGAATCCTTACCGAGTATTTTTACGAGATATCGATCCATTACAGTTAGTTGTAAGTGATGTGATGATCGCACTAAACCACTTCACTCCATATGATTATTCTAGGTGATAATGGGAGCCAGTGATAAAGTGAGAATCTGCACGAATGCATACTGGAATGCATGCTTGAATTGTTACTTCAAGTGTCTGACAGACTGCATATTGTCAATGTCTTAACGGAGTAGAATTATATCGTCCATATATTGTGAGTCGATGAGTGGGTTGTATGTTAAGATCGCTGAAAGGTTAGACGAAGGATGTGTAGTTTTTAGAAGTATATATGTTGGGAAATGAAATGTAAAGGTGGTATGGTTATAAGTTGGAATGCTGACGAACACTACTTGATATTTCAGGCTACGATGTCAGTTGACGATATGTTCTGACTCGACTATTAGTGTTGTAGTGAATAGATTCTATAAGTTTTCTATGCTTGTGAGATACGCCGTTTAGTGACAATCATCATCACAGAACCTCTGGATGTGCGGATGACGGTATGTATGCTTATATTCTGGATTATTCTTGTATCGACAGTCAAAAAATTAACATCTACGCAATCCATATTGCAACTAAGTTTGACTCATATGAATGATATCGAGATTTTTTATCTTATAGTTTTCAACTTTCAATCATTAAATCCCAGGTTCGTGTTAGTGTTCACTCACTTCAATTTGGATAAATAAGTAGCAGTATTCTTGGTCCTCATACTGTGTCACTCAAAGCGATACACACTAGACTGTATCTGTTAAGGTATATTGAATAATTTTATGATTCGATCTACTTCTTATTGTTCCACCAAGAAATCCACTTATCGACATGAGATATGCTGATGACATAGTTCTGTTTAGTTAAGACTACCAACATCTAAACTAATTGTAGTGAATGCAGTCGTTGAGTATTTACATAAGAGGTCTCATCAGTCATGATCGGTTGGTGTCCGGTGAAATCTCAGTACGTATTCAGGATGCTTGTTTGGATTTTCTCAGTTGCACCACTTGTGGGATAAGAGAGATATCCGCCTATTAACCAGAGGACGAGTATAATTTCTGTCAATCCACTCTATTTTACTACGTGGATGTAGAAAGTTGCGTTTAAGAGTAGAAGACATTTGTAAGTTACTGGTATTTGATTTTCAAACATTACTCGTAGTTGTTGTTGGAACCATCTAATAGAGAATGCTGAAGGTAGGCTCAGGTTACCATGTATTATTTGATAAGGTTGTGGTAATTAACCGGCTGAGGTGGTTGGGACATGTATTACGTATATTGAACCACCGCCTACTTCGAATAGTTATTTTAGCTGATATAGGAGTAGGTTGCGAGAAAGCTAGGGGTTGGTAAGTCAATACGCAGTATCAACCCATGAAGCCATAGACTGTTGGTAGACTAACTTGTTGGAGACGTTCGCTGACATGACTCAGGATCTGTCACAATAGCGTAGGTACATTCACTATTGATCTTCCCCTAGATCTTGAGCTTTAAAACTATTTTATATCCTTTCTTCTGTAATATAAATATTAGTGAATTGTTATTTCATAGTATTTTTTCAAATACTCTCTACACATTTTATGAAATAGCCCGTGGTTTGGATATACCTAGTATACATAATGTAATCAATTATGAAGTTGCACGTGATATTGATACACATACTCATCGAATTGGTAGAACTGGTCGTGCAGGTGCCAAAGGTACGGCTTACACATTATTTGTGGCTGGAAAAGATCCAGTTGATTTTGCAGCTTGTTTAGTTCAACACCTTGAATCATCTTCACAAACAGTTCCACAAAAACTACTTGATATCGCTTTAAAGTGTACATGGTTTGCAAATAATCGATCTTCGCTTAATAGCGGTGATGGATGTATTAGACCAAGTGGTGGATTTGAACCTCGACAGCCTCGTGCTAGACCGGGATTTGGTCTATCATCTGATAATAGCGAATCAAGTTATTATTATCCACGTAGTGGTCCGGCAGCGGCTGCCGCGGCCGGCGAGGGAGCTGAATTAATCCGTCCAGGTGGTGAGTTTATCTTTTTTTAGTTACGTAGTGCACACTTCTACGGATATTTGTGAAACTTTGATGTTAACATATCATCTTATGTCTCTTTCTTGTCAGTGAGCATTGTATAGGATGATAACTGTGAGTATCGTGTACAGAGATATCTTCCTTGTTTTACTCTATGACAGTTATAGGTAGTCTTTGAACATAGACGATATTCATAAGCTAATATATATATCTATGTATATCTTCAAATCATTATTCACATATGATGGAACGTCAGAGAGTCTGTATATTCAACGTAGAACCTGACACATATGTCCATTGTCAAGTTATCATACCTAATTACACAGTAAGATAAACACTAAATAAGTATAAGTAGTAGTTACGTAAGTACTTACTTACGCCCGTTACTCCTCACTGAGGAGCGTAGGCCGCTCACCAGGATTCTCCATTGAATTCTGTCCTGAGCAATCCTTTCCAGCTGTTTCCAGTTGCTATTTATTTTTTTAATGTCTGCTTCCAATTCTCGATGAAGTGTGTTCTTTGGCCTTCCTCTTTTCTGTTTCCCAACAGGATTCCATGTTACTGCTTGTCTCGTGATGTAGCCTGATGATTTCTGAAATGTATGTCCTATCCATTTCCAACGTCTTTACGTAAGTAGTAGTAAGAAAAAGCGTGGATATATAGAATATGGTACACGCAGATATAAATTAGCTCGTGGGAAGAAAGGCATAGAATGGTTTCAAGCCCACGATTTAAGGGAAAATAGATTCAATACACCTCTGCCAATGTCACCGATTCTGAGGCATGTCATCCAAAGTCTGCAACCATTGAATACTACAGTCTTATGGACCCCAAACAAGTAGTGTACACTTACCAACGTGGCTCAGACTAACAATGATTTCATGGATTGATGCCATGTTTTAGTTTGACATCCTACTTACATCCTACTCCAATCCCAACCAGCATTGTGCTCCGAGGTAGTCAGTGGTTTGGCATACGTTATGCATGCCACAACCACAGTCGATGAAGATTTTAATCTCATCAACTAATTAGCTGTCTTTACCTGACACTCTGTCCCTAACCTCAGCATTATTTACTCGGTCAATTCACGATGCTTTAGAGGCACTCATGACTAGAAACCTACAGCCTACATGTCATCAATTTTAATAGCTCATGTTTTACAGTTAGTGGTTAGCACAAAGTGGACTGCTGCTCAGTATACTCGTCGTCTGGCTGGCAGACGTATATCTCACCTATGCAATAAGTGATGCAATTTGATAGAAGTACTGTTTCGTGTTTTGACGTAGTCTTCGCTAAATATGACCAATATATAGAATAATGCAAACCAGTCGCGAAGTGGTATTGTGCATTTAGAATGATAGAAATAAATTCTAAATGTCTCTCAATTGTTGCTCAAAGGGTTCATCAGACTGCATATAGTCAGCACCTTCACTGAATTGGACTGCCTGTTTTAAGTCAGTAAATGAGCATCGTTGTATGAAATCTTAAAAGGTTAAATAAAAATAATTTATCAGAAGCAGTTACTCTGACAATCACTACTTAAGGCTACAAGTTCAAATGACAGTTCACATTAAACTCTTTAACCGATTCACTTCCTATGACAAGTCCTACATTGTTTATAACTTGCTGTGTTATGAACGGTAGTAGAGAGAATATTATGAATACTTCAGGTAAACAACTTTTTGTTGAAACTTGAAAGGAACTCTATACGATGACATTATCCTTTCATCATACTTTATTTCTATTTCTAACACATCAAATAAATGATATACTTAAATAATTTTCAAAATAATCTTAATTCTTTTTTACTATTAAATCATTAACATTGTTTTATAGGTCTACAAGCAGATCGATTTTCTGCTATGAAAGCTGCATTCTCTGCTCAATACAATCGACGATTTGTATCAGCTGGAGTTGAAGCTAGCCGATATACTCATCCAGAAATGTTAAAATCATCAAATACTACAACAGTAGATAAATTTCAACTTACAAATAATTTTATTACTCAAAATAATGTAGAAGAATTAAAGAATCCTTCACATCAATCACAATTAGAACAACAATCACAAGTTAAACTACAGAATGTACAAACTGATTCTACTAAACAAAAACGTTCTAGATGGGATTAAATAAAATGACAGATATACTTGTTGTAAAAAAAAAAAACACTGTATTCTTAATGTTGAATGCATTTTACTTTTTAATTGTTACTTCACTTTGTAATTTATACAAAGAAATTAGTAAAAATGTTAATTATTTGATCTATTTCATACATAGTGGAAGTTTATTTGTTATTAACTGAAAATGGTAGATTTGTTATAGACTGGAGCTGGTAAGTCATTGTTGCTATATGTGCATCATGAGCGGATTACCTCGATATAGCGAATTTTTCACAAGTATTATATAACAAATTAACAGGAATATACAAGTTCATTTTAATATAAATGTGCCCGTTGTACAAGTGTGACTGTCTGGACTCAGTAGTCTAGTGGTGAATGGGGTGGCGTTCTACACAAAACAGACTGAAATCGAATCCCACTGTAAACATCAACATTGGGATGCAGGCACATCCGGCCGATGAGTCCCAAATAGGACGAAACGCGCGTCTTGGATTCCACTTGCCAGTCACAATCCAACTTATGTAATACTTGTGAAAATGGTAGGGTTTAATTAACCTAACTAGAATTGGGATGAGCTATGTTAATAGGTGCAGACTACGTAGTTAAGTTCCGCGTAATGATCGTAACGAATGGTTAGAGACTTTGGGTGACATGGCTCAAAATCATTCATAATGGCGCAGATGTATGTATCCATTCCTCATCTTCGTCTAAATTCTAGACTTCTGAATTCATCGTAATTCTCTTATCTTCGATCTCTAATCCTCTCCATTAATACTAACTCTGCTACTATCCCCACTACCATGGGATTTGGTGCAATAATTTTATGTTTATCTCCTAATTGGAGCATGTATACACGTGCCAAGTCCCACGTTGTAACTGACTGATAACGTAAGTTGGAAATTTATCTCGGTCTACGTACTTCAATTTCAGCAGTCAGTTGAATCGCGTCCCCTGAGCTATATGGAGTTTTCATTGTTTTTCCAGACAACATCATCAGTATAAGCTTAAAGTAGAAGTGAACCATGTAAACCTCTCCGAAAATGACTAGAAGTCAAATTTGATTGGTTATTGTCAGTAATCGTTATCGTTCCACTTGACCTGATTTTTGACATTATTGTTAATCTGTTGACATGTAAATGTATTTACTAATTGATCTGCGTACTAAGCTGGTATGAATTTTCCAATCTTCCTATTACCTCCGTTCAAGATTTCAACGTTTTCTCTGTCCATAATCATCTACATGAATTGATTTAACTGATGGTGTTGCAGCATTCACCAAACGATTAGCGCTTATGTAAATGAGGGCGATCACTTTTTCGAATCAAATCATCCATCTTAGAAAAAGTAATCTCACGAAAATCACCTTTCTAAGCTATCTGACTTTTGAGGTTTCATCAGTTTCAGTGGTTAGTGTCTGACAAAACAGATAGCTTAGTTTTTTCTCAAATTGGCTAGTTTTTTCTTCTCAGTAGTCTCTTCTATGTGAACGTTAGGATATGTATTACCTTTTAATTAACAGCCGCCTATCTCGATGAGCAACGTTTACAGGCGTATTGAATTTCAATAATGTTAGGGGGGCCAGAACAAAACGGCACCCTCGGAATCACTTACATACGTGCAGACTAATTGGTTGAGATCTAAGTGGTCAGTGACATGGCTCAGATACACTTTCTAAAGTTTTAGTGTCATTTCATACATAAATTTCTATTCTTTTCTCTCATACTATATTTTTAATGTTTAGTCATATTCATCGCTTTTGAATTGTTTCCCGTTTATTTTGTTAACTTTAGAGCAGCTTCAGTTAATGTACATTCGATCTTGACTTTACATTGACTATGACTGATAATGTACTTGTTATGATGTGAAGAAAGGGAGGAGAGGATGATGATTTGGTTGGTGGACGCGAACACCAATGAGATGCGTGCCTAGTCGAGAACGTACGATTGACTTAAGCCCATTCACCTCCCTAGGCCGACAATAGGACAACCAGTACTAAGAGAACCGAGAGAGAGAACTGGGGACCGAGAACGTATTATATTTTAATCATGCCTTTATATACACATAAAATCAGACCACACAGTGAACCAATCAAGAATCTAACATTTGTACAGAACCAAGGGAAGAGTGGCAGTGAATGTTACAATTTGTACACAATTAAGTAAGCGTAGTTCATAGTAAATAAACAATGCGCCAAGAGTAAATACACAAACGAGAGAACCGGGAAAGGGGGATGCAACAGTCATAGAGATAAAATGATTACATCACTCATGAACAAAATAACGAAAATAGTCCCCTAAAATACAGTTCTAAAAGTTCGTTACTTTTCTTTAATCGCCCGGCGTAACAGTACTGAACTATAAAACCTCACTACTTCAGTGTCACTAACTCTCATACTTAAAGTAAAGTATTTCTTGAGATCCCCTTTAAAAGTTAAAAAAAGAAACTCAGGAACCTACGGTTACTGATATGTCATATGCTTTCAGATAGTAAATTTTTAGAGAATGAATCGTGTAAATGAATTATGAGAGAATACACTCTGGAAAGTAAAACTTCTATTTATTCGGTTTTTGAGGAAGAATTTTTCTGAAGAAGTAAGAAAAGCATTAAGCAAACGTTCTACTAGTATAAGACTTTTTAGTAGTACATAAAACATGTACTTAATAAGTAAGTTATGCAGCAGTAAATTGTAATGAGATTTTATCTTCTTATTAATGTTGTTAAAGCCTGAAATTGATTATTCTCTATTACTGTATATGCATCATAGGCAAATTGTTTCAGTACAGGATTAATTTATAAGTATGGCTATGGTTGAGTTGTGACTAGAAAATAGAATTTATAACTGCTGTTTCGTTACCTCCCAACGATATATACACACTTGTTTCACAGGTATGATTGCCTGAACTCAATGGAGAATGTAGCTTAACACGAATGGATTGAGTTCAAGTCCCGGTGTGTACATCACTATTGGGATGTGGCATTTACAGATAATTGATGAGTCCCAGGTATAATGAAGCGCACATCCTAGATTTCATTTGCCAGACATATTTCAATTCTAATTAATTGAATAAATATTGTATTTACTTTTTTAAAAATCACAAGTAGAAACAATCAAATATCAGTTTATATGTAAGTGATAGGAAATAATCACAATAGTCAATTCTTTCAGAATTTTTACAACAAAGAGAAAAAAAAAGCATCAATTGTTAATCTTGGATGCTGAATCCAATTTCGAATTAACAATATCATATTGGAATAAAGAAAATTCCTTGTTCTCTTTGTGTAAAATATAATAAGGTAATGGATAATTAAGTTCTCAATGAATACAAGAGGAAGAGTTAACGTCATCCACCACGTGAACAAAATCGTGAAGTTGGTTTGTACGTTTTTCCAGTATCACCAATTAATGGATTATAATCTGTATAGAAAAAACGGAAGTGACAACTTGTGGTTAATGAGCTGGTGTTTTTTTCTTTAGAAAGAAAAAAGACAATTAGGTACTATTTTGGGTGTTGTAGATAACTTATTGAGTCTAGTCATATTTAGTCAATTGGTGTTAATTATTTAACACGATTAAGTTAGAAATCTAAATGATTAGACGTTAAATCAGTGATGTGAAGGTAATTCACTTGCCAAGAAGTTCTATTTCAGTGTTAGCCATTAAAAAGTGTGTCTTGGAAGTACATGAAACTTATGGAATCTATCTACTTAAACCGTACTAGCCCAGTCAGAGGTTACAGTCAACTGATATCGTAACTTGCAGCATGAAGTGAATTGCGACTTATTCTTATTAGGGATCGAATCCAGGAGATTAAAGTTTTCCAGTGAGTACATCTCATTTAGACGACAACCGGCATTCAATCATTTACACCTCTAACTTTGGTCAATTCATAATACTGCACCATATTGTCAAGTACCAATAATGTGTAGCCGCTTCATATCTGACACTATTGGATGCCACTATACGGAAGAAATATAAATGGATTCCAGCCGTGCTGGGTATGAGGCAGTTATTCACTAGCGATATAGAATGAGGTAGCACAATTTATAGTGCGAATTGGCTAAAGTAAGGGATGTAAACTAGTGGATGGCATCTGCAGTCTAAATGATAAGTTCTTACTGCGAAACCCTAAGATCCTGGCCTCCCTCAATCGAGTCGCGGATGCCTACTCCTAAGTAATCCATACTAGGACGAAATGTTAAGCTTCAAGCTCTAAAATTTCCACAATCCATGACAATAACAAATTTTCTGATCAGAGATTCCCTGTATGACTTCTGATTACTAAGGCAAACAATATGTGTTTCAGTCTTATAATACAGTTATTATTGTCACAACAACTGAGGTGCTCTTTAACACTTACAGATTTGTGCATCTGGATTTGGACCATAATACGTGTGAAGATTAGCGATACTATCTGGGTGCTTAAACTTAATTTAGTGAAGAGGAGTTCGAACATGCAACTGAATGATTGAAAGTTGAACGTATAAACAGCTTCGGGCACAGATCACATAGGATAAAACCCTACTACTATTTAAAATAACATTTACGGATGTATATGTCACGTGCATGTAAATAATTTATTATTTGATTTTACTATGGCTTAACTTACCATTAAGTCGAAGTCGCTTTTTCTTCTCCCCCTCAGAATGATTACTTTCACTAACCTGTAATAAAAAAAGTAGGACCTAGTAGTTCAATACACAGAGAGTGATTATTATGTAACCGCCAACTGAATATAATCAAATAACAGTGGGGTAGTAATTTATAGCATGAATATGATGATCTTTATGCATATCTCTTATAATCTATGAAATTGATTTAATTACAAGATAAGCTTCCTACCAGTTGATCTGTAAACCACGCAAAATGCGGTGAATAGAGTGAGTAGGAAGACATAGTAGTCAAACTAAACCATAATCCATACAAATCAATGGGATTTTATACACTAGTCTACATTGACCCAGATTACAACACCTTGTAAGAAAAACAATTCAATTTTATCAATACCGCAATAAATTCTGACCTTCCATTGTGTAATAACCTCCTCACAAAGACTGTATTAAGTTTAACCTCCAGCCTATATATATATATATATATATATATATTGATTGATTGATTGATTGATAACACCAGCTGAGAATAAGTGTATGCATGTATATTGGAGTTAAGGTCCAACGATTTTTCATCATAATCATTGGTATGGTTCAAATATCAATGATTTATTTTCATTTTGTGAAAGTACCAACATCTAGAAGGACAGTAAAATAAGGCTTCCTTGTTTAGATAATAAAAACAAAGTGGGGGGGATTCTTCACATTATTAGCTATGAGCCTTGTTAGATGAACAACAACTGGTGACAAATGAGATCAATCCTCCAGAATAAATGCCCATAAAACACATGTCAAATCTGGAGCACTTAGAAACTCCAAAACATTCTAACTGTTAAAAGTACGACGGATAGCATGAAGGTGCATATAATTCTAATTAACTTTTGTGACAACTCATGCTTTCAGATTAAAGACATTTGTTGGCTCCTTGTTTTCCATCACCGCTGGCTCGTTGCACCGATAACATTTAATGTTGACGGCATGTACGTTATACTGAGGTTCAATAGTGTATGCCCAAGCATAGTGTAAACCATCACTGAACAGAATTTATAATTAATGTGATCCAGACTTTAGGACTAATTACGGATAGCAATTTTTCAACCATATCGCTGAGAAGTGATAAGTACTTAGTTACCGGTTATTTTACTTCTTCAGGGATCATAAGGATTAGTCAATTTAGTAAAATATTGTCACCATAGATTACTTTGATTTTCTCACACAAATAACCAGATGAAATTTTAGAAGCGACGTTTTTTCCTCCCCCTACCTTGTTACGACAGGACAATCAATGGAGGAAATGGGGCGATGATTCAGTGATCAAGGCATCTAATTTTCAATCAACAACCTCGCTTAGTATGCTTTAATCTAAACGACTGAGTAGTATCGCTATCCCAAAATTCAGAATATGGATCGAAGCTACGTACAGAAATCTGTACCTGACAGAAAACAATTGACAATGACAAGTGAACTGATATGCCGGGCATCTAATGAAGATTGATTATCTTCGAGAACTATGCTTTAGAACACTATTTCAATTATTATAACTGTGGATAATGTAAACATTTCATTTCTATGACTGTTACGTTCGCCTTACCCAGTCCTCCCGTTTAGTATATTTACTCTTAGCATATTGTTTTATTACTATGAACTATAGTTACTTAGTTGTGTACAACTTGTCCCAATTCACTGCCACTATTTCCTTTGTTTTGTATCAATGATAGATTCTTGATTGGTTTACTGTGTGGTCTGATTTAGTGTATATATAAAGACATGATTAAAATACAATACTTTTCCCGGTTCCTGATTCTGGTTCTTCTGTTATCGGCCTGGGGGTGAGTGGGCATAGGGCAGTCGCGCATTATCAACTAGGCACACCTCATTGGAGTTCACTACAACCAACCAAATTTTCCGTCGCGTCATATCAGTTGGCGACATAACATGAACAGATGTTCGATTTCCAACTGAACATTTTCCAGAAGATAGAACTACTAATTAACTGACTAAATACATATTACGAAATCAAACCTACTATTCATATATACATTATGTAACCATAATAGTTTATGATCAGAGAACACAGAATGATACAAATTATGATATTCTTCATCACCTTTCTCAATAATTAGTCCTATAGTTTATATCACTGGCTGAGGTAGAAAATATATATATACCAAAGAGATGAGATGATTCAACAGTCAGTTTGCCGAAGAGATACGTGGATCTGATCTTACTTGAAATTTAATAGCTCTTGTCCAATCAACTATAAAAAGGCATTGGTCAAAACAATAATCCATATAACAGTAAGGATTCTCAGTGTTGATGAACTAAACTAAAATCAGATCTATGTATTTAAAAAGGGTTAGTGGTTAGTCTCTCTCTCATGGGAATATTGTCATTACGTCATCTAGTTGTGTGTTTGTTTGCTTTGAAAAAACTTCCCACTTATTCCGATTATATCATCTTTAAATCCTTTCAACTCCACAATCCCGTTCTTTGAAATTGATTGATCGCAACTTATTATTCACTTGTATACAAATTTTTGTTATGCAGTTGGTTAAATCTATAACTAAGCAATTTTTTAGATTATTATGTCGTTTTCGAGCTTTCACTTACTAGGTACAAGAGTTACTATTCAGTTCTATAAACCTTACTTGTATCTTCTATTAATCATGAATATGTTGCATACATAATTATTTTTGAATAATAGGCGTTTTAAACCTCTATTTTGTAATTTTGATTCTAAAAATACTTCAGGTTGTAAGTGGCTGATGAGGACCGGACGAAATAAGGTGAGTTTATGTTATTCTGCTCAAACGCTTATTCTTTCTCATCAAGTTTATTGAGGGAACTAAGTGTATAGAGTAACCAAAGTTAGTCTGTGTTGTAAGCTACAAAATTCAACAATCATTAAAAATAACCAATCATATGTGCAAATGGAGGCTACACAATAATCCATATGTTTTTAGTCCTACCCCAGTATCATTGTTTGCTAGTACATTTACCGTTTTATCTGATTTTCTGCTTCCAGAATACACAGTAATAAGCTGACAGATGTCAACTAGATCAGCCAATGTCAGCGGGAGTTTTGTTATAGGAGCATGTTGTAACGCTTTGTATGAACACACAGAGGGAATTAATACAATCAGAATAGGGTCGGAAATAATATTCACATCAACGGAGATCAGTTCAAAAAGAAAGAAATGCGATCGAAGAATGGAAAGTTGAGTGGGTAAATATACTCAGGAAATATGTAGAATGGACGTAACACGGCTATAATAAATCTTGCGCTATTGTTACTAGCTTATTTACAAAAAACGGACTAATGTACTAGGCCTCAAACCAGACTTTAAGTGCTTGAGGGCTAGTGATACCACTCAGTGGTCCAAAATAAAGTGGGATAGGGTTCGAATCCGCAACCTAGTGGCTGAAAATTGGGAGCTATATCCGCTGATTCACTGCTGCTGCACCATGTCACGATATTGACTAATACTACTTATTGACTATCCATTGTTTTTATCTGCTTTTGGTTTATAGATTTAAAATATTATCTACGCGAGAAATGAACTTCTTCGAATTAAATTAAGCGTTTAGCAAGTTATCTAGCTACATTTCCTAATCGATAAAATCTTGTAACAGAAACAGAACAAGGTTTGGAGAACAGCAGATCAAAGTCAAAAGACGAACATTCATAGAATGTGAAACTTTTATACTTACATTGCTTTTTGCTCCTTCCATCTCTTCATGTTTTTTAGACTTGTACTGTGCGACTTCAGCATTGAATTCTGCTTGAAGTTTAGCTCTTGCAGCTTCCATAGCTATACGATGTGTATCATTAACAGATGATGATGAATCGCTATACCACGACCGAAAGTATTTCCAAAGGAAATATGATATTATAAGAATGAATAACATCATAAATCCATAATTGGAAGTTATAGACTGCGGGATTGCTAAACATTGATATAATTTTTAAGGTAACATTTTACGATTACTTTCTGGGACAGAATGATCCATTTTACACAATCTTTTCTGAATACCTGTTATGAATTCATTAAAAGTGATCTGTGAAAGCTTCAACGAAAATGCTGCACACGAAAATGATAAACCTAAAAGCCAGTCAAAAAACATTTAAATAAAAGTGTGACTCCAAACAAACTTGCTTCATATGAATATTTGTTGTGGGTTTGAACCCACTCTACATCAGTCTGAACGGTCGAGTGTTATAATGTAACACATCAAGTAATTAAAACCAGTTGATGTGCAAGTCAGTGGAACTATCTAGCTGCTCAAATCGAAGGGAGTGGTACTTAAATCTGTAACTGATGATTGAAAGTCAGATGCCTCAACAGCCAATCCGTCGTCCCATGAGCAAATACATAAAACCGTGATTAGTGACTATGAAACTCCAATAAACTTTTGTCAATTTACACGACGCCGAGAACTAGAAGTATAGTCATTTAGTGAAGAACAGAAAACTAGTGCTAGTAATGACGACTAATCAATTACTTTAAAATGACTACAATATGTCTTAAAACAATAATATAAAAATGAAACGTAAAGTTTATGTGATCTGTGGCTAAAGACTATAACTAAAGGATTTCAAATAACGTGTAGATTTTTATTTAAAAAAGACCGAACCCAAATGAAGGGAGATATAGTGTGGAAGACGGTGAAGACATAGAGGTATCGTGAGCACGAGTTAAGTGCATATTTTAAGAAAAAATTGATGTTTTAGAGGCACGTTACATCTATACACCAGAGTATTGAAACCCTAGAGAAAGTACATTGGAAAGCTTCAAAAAAGTGGAGCCCCCACCCCCCGAGGTAACTAGTGAGAAATTACGCAGAGCTGACCATGAATAAGATATGGGAAAACGGTAAGTTGGTCTTGCCCGAGCCCTTCCACCCAACATATAGTAACGCTCTTAATGAGTGTGACTGCCATTCCTATTATTCGCCGTCATACTATTTTTAATACACCATAGTGGCACACAACAGTAACTATGACTGATTTTCTGAAAGTGTCCTTACTTAATCCGTTCGGCGGTTACCTTAAGATCTCCGACCATTATCGTTGTCAAATGTTTGGCAGGTAAATAAATTTGAACTTCTATATTTAAGTTGACGTAACTAAAGCATACGTCTTGCGAATTTTACTTGCATATGAATAGATGGTAGGAACAAACCTTCAAAGTGCTTAATAATGAGCCGAAACACGAATTTCCGAGGCTATTGATTTTTTAGTTAATTTCGCGAGTTCGATCTTTTGTATTTTAACAAAAATTTTCTACTTAAGTTGTATTTACTTTCTGAATGTTGAGAGGAATGTAAAGATCGAATTTCACCCAATCAGTAGGCAACTGGTCAGCAAATGCTCGCTATTTCTGTCCGTCAAAGTTCAAATCTACTTGTAACCAGAACTAAACAGCCTATGAAATTAGGGTAAAACACAAATAACGATAATCCTGATAACTTTACTCAGAATAACTTACGCCCAAAACTGTACAACGTCAATAAGCGTCTTGAGTTAGTTTTGTAAGGCTGAGCACCGACCTTGAAGTCAAATAGGGATCGTATGATGACCTAGAAATCTTAAGCAACATTTCAAACTACAAAAATGTTCATAGTAGTTTAGAGTTATTATGGATGGAAAAGAGCCTCCCTTATCAATTAACAGTGCGTCGTTAAAACTTACTCTAGAATACACAAATATGGATAAGTACTGGGCTGATTATTTAAATAAAGATTTATATATGGATCCAAACAAGGTTCATTCCATTGTTCTGTACAGCAAATTCTTACTTTTAAAAGTGTAATTCAACCGTCTGATCTCGTATTTTCTATTCTATGAAGTTGTTGCTGACAACCAAGCATAGCGTAAAATCCATGCTACAATAGGATATGCGAGATCATGACCGTTCTCAATATCAGCTAGTTTGTTGATTACTAAAGGTGAACCCTAGTGATTTCGCAACCAGTAAATTTTCCACTGAACCGTCTATTTCTTAAATGGTCTTCAAGATCACTGCTGGTTATCTCGAATGGCACAAGACAGTCTGATAAGACCCTACCCGGTGCTTACACACCTGTAGCGGTAAATAATCCCCAAAATAAATAGTTACATAGGTCCTCGACATTTATGCTGACCATGTTTGTTTTAGTGGACACGACTAGTTGAAGGCACTTGGTCACGCATCATCATCAGATCACGTCACGCCGTACCGTGGGAATCAACTCTCTCTCTAGGTTGCCAGCCTAGACGTTGCTTTTCGATTGCCGCTCTATCTACAACCAAATATAGGTTCTTTTCCACCCTTGATTGCCTTCTGATTTATTCTCATTCGTAAGAGTGGGTTCAATCGTTAGAAGTTGCCCTGGTAATACCGCAAGCGTAACTTGGCCATATATCGGGTGCACTTCACATCTCAAGCTGAACTGCAACTAGCCAACACTAGAATATGATCAGACAAATCCTGGTTCATAAAGAAGATGTTCCACAAACAGAGAAGAATCCAAACAAGTGAGACTATGTACTTTATTATCATAAACAGTATCCCTAAACAAAGAGACGGGTCAGAAAATGACAAACCAATATATGATATATGTCAATATAATTGCACCATGGTAAGGCTATATACTATAGACATACTCATTTCACAGTCTATAACTAGGAATAGAATGCCTGAGAGTAAAATTCAAAGTTCTTCACTGCCTTATCTTTCGCAACCATTATACCTCCTATTCAGTGAGACTGGATGATAAAAATTGTTCTGTTTGCTTAAAACAGAAACAGCGGTGCTCCACTCTTACAAGGAACATTGATCGAATAATAAAAAACGTTGGTATCTCAGATTAACAGCAAGTTTTTCATCATTAATAACGGTTGAGCAAAAATGAACAAGGAAACTAAAGTTCAAAAACTAGTAGACGCACATGAATTCCATTTTCAAAACAATTTTAACTGAATCTTAAAGTGCCCTCTCCTAATCGAAGTATTTTTTTGTTGTATAACAGTGGATCACCATTGTTTTCCTTTGAACGTTTAATCACTATCAGGTCGTTTTTCTAACATAAGTCAACGTATCTGTAATTTACTTCTCAAGATGTCTGACACCAAACAACAGGACATACAAGCAAGGAGATATAAATCTTTTACCAAAGGAATCGAAGCAGTCGTAACCACAAAAACTAAACCACTGAGAATTCGATAGAAATAACCTTGCTCTGTGGTTCGCCTAACCTAACTGCTACATTGACGAGCATAACATCAGGCCAGAGGGTATCCGATACCTGGATTTCTGCTCGACACTACCCCATGGGTTGCTAAGGCAGTTCACTACTTAATTGCCATGCACAACAAAGAAGTGTCAGCTGATCTGCTATTATTCTAGTATAGTAAGTCCCGCACTCTTCTGAAGAACCTTAGGTAATATATAGTGAATGGGGTGAGAAAAGCTACCAGACTGTTTCAGAGAGGTTGATATAACACAGTAATGAGGTGTTGTACAGCCACGTCAGGGAAAAGGGCAACCTGACCCAAAGTTTGTTAAACCAGGATTCAAAAACCGCTTCCATCTTGGGGTTGCTGACTTCCTTGCCAAGGAATTGCAGTTCAACTTCTTCCAAACTGATTTCCCCACACCAATTGCCTTCCCCTTCTTAACTTTGGCCCGAGATTTGTGACTTTCGAGTCTTCATCTCTCAGAGGGGACACTAAGACATCTTGATCCCCATGAGTTTTTGATTAAGGGGAAATCCATACCAATGTCCTTGAGGAGTGCGCGAATGTAGTCTATTTCCTCTTACTATCCTCTTCAAGTACCGTTTAACTTCAGGCAAGCTAACTTTTAATCTGAAGAAATGCGGGGTCATACTTGCACATAAAGGCAGGGAGCAACAGTGTGGAGGTCCGTCCTCCAAGTAGGTCTGTAGTGCTAACTTGATGACAGCATGGAATGCTTAAGAGCCCTCCTTGTAGAACAGCTATCTCACGAGTATTACCTCCCCCTAGACTTCTCCAATCCTTTTGATAGAGCAGACCATCGAATTGGAATCGACGAGCATTATTAGTGTCTACTGAAATGGCCAGGTGACTACTTGAGGGATAGGTCTCCAGCAGTTGAAGTTATCTCTGCCTATTCTGGTTGATTCAGAGTGACTAGCGCAGTGTTACAATGTCCCATTCTCAGACCACATCTCTTCCTACTGTTTATGAATCAGTTCATAGGGTCAGTGGAATATCTAATCCAACCTTAAGTATCGTCATCAGTCTTGAATGCTCAGTAACGTTATGTTGTTTAAAGATTACGTTAGGAAAACTGTGCTGAGTCATGGAACTCGTCGCCATGCGGCATGTGTCATTGTGTCTGTGAACTTTTCTATTATTATTATTATCTGAAATATGAGTGGTAACCGCCAATCAATTTTCCATTATTCAAGAAGCCTGGCCTTTGTGGTTAAAGTGGGTCAGGCTTATAGAGTCATCAGGCGGTGTAACCTTTAGTAAGGTAAGCAGTTGCACAAGACCGCCGATTATGCGATAGGATTTAGGCGAATAGTTGAGCCTATGGTAGAAACGAACAAACAAATTCCTAGAACTCCATCAACTTGGTCTGCCCTAACCTTGGTTGCCGGGTTTCTTGATTAGTGCAAAGTTAGTTTGCAACTAAATAGTATTTAAGATGATAATAAGAATGAGATTTATAGGCACATTAACTGACGCCTCGCTGAGACGAGTTCAATAACCCCGATTGATTAATGGCCCATTACCAGCACCATTATTTTCTCATTGTCTTTAAATAGCATTACGTCACTGCATATTTGAGATAGACGTCGATCTGTATGGTAGTGTTAATTATTCCACTGATCCTACTATGTATAGTATAGTCCATAACCCTCCTCATCCTAAGAGATCGCTGGTAAGACTCAATCCCAAATTAAACTTAAGGGAGTAACTTTATAAGACGCAACACGAAAGAACTCGGACAAAAGTTCGTGTTAACGTTTTGTGATCAGGATAAGTAAACTTCGGAATTCCTTGGTACTATCTGCCAAGCCTTTTCGAAAATGGCTTGACACATATCTACATTCTGTAGGTGCTGAGGGACAATACGTAGTAACAGCACCTTGGTCATTTCTAATTTAGTCCTTTAAGGTCTGAGAAGCAATATAACCATAGCTTTACTATTCTAAACTAAGAAATCTCCTACTTCCTTGACGTAGACTTGAATGAACAATTCTGGAATACCTTTATTGCTTTAAAATTTCTTCGGAATAATTAAAGAGCTGTGATATGTTGGTACCCAAATTAGATTGACTATCTTCTACAATTGTTTTTCAGTAGGCCACCTCAATTATTTTCGTCTTATGCGAAGAGAATATTTTATTCCCATTATTATCAAGTTACCCTTGTCTTATTCTGCTTGCATATCATTGTTTGCTTATCTTCTAAGACGGGTGATCTTCACTTTTAAACCATCACACTGAACGTTCCTCAGCCTATATGTACAATTTTATAACCTCTTACACTTTAGAATTTCATATTCTGTAACTTTCAGTTACTAAACCCACCTGAAAAAATCTGTTTTACTTCCAAACAGCTTCTACAAGCCTGCATGTCTCAATTCACTGCAATGCTGTTTAACCATAGTAGTATTTGTCTAAATCTACTTCGTTTGTGAATATTACCTTCGTCGAACTTTATCATTTTGTTTTATATTCATGTATATGACTGTCCTGTTATACGTAACTTATTGTAATCTTGAACTTATCGCTCAACCTCCTACAAAATTTAGCATGTCTCTTGCAATCTTAATATTTTACCTGTTGAGATTTCGTAAATGTCACCATACTATGTATTAAACTGATGAACCCTGTGTAACTAGTGTGTACCTGTTTTCAGGAATAAATCATTGTTATTCCGTTTTCCAGACATAAAAAACTAATTGTGTGCTGGAACTGACGTTCAAGTATCAGGAAATTTGCTTTCATTTGTAGTAAAGTTTAGTGTTCCTGTGTTTCTTTGGAAATTGAAGGGTGAGAAGTTTCCTTACGAGTGAAAGTGACCAAGAAGTAACTCGTAATATATTGCTTCTTACTACCCGTAGAAGTTAACTAGACACTGAACCTTTATCTGAATGATTCATTAGAGGTACATTCACTAATTCTTTGCATGAGGATAGCCTATAGCAACCAATAATACCCCCCCCCTCCTAGCACAGCAACGAATCTTGTTGGTTGTACATCTTTTATTATACGGTTTAGATGTTGTAACATGATTGAACACACACACTGATATAACTTACACTCCCAGTTTGTATTGATTCTATACTTATCGGACTTACGTTCCTTTTATAAGTACGATTTTCTTATATTTGTCGTTACTGAACTTATATATATGCGTCTAACATATGAATTATAGATGAGTATGAATCAATCAAATATACGGTGAATTATAGACACTTTGGAGTAATATTATTACTAGACAGAGTTAGGCCGTAATACAACAGAAACAAACAATAACGAATCACGTTTCGAACAATTAATCAAACATACGGCTCATACAAGGCATACACAGCATGCATTCTCATAACACTAACAATAGTCAGTCGGCTGTTCGAAAAGCTCCTTAGCGGTTGTTGGTTTCCTTTGGTTGTCTAATCAGCGTCAGTTCGTGATGCCGAATTCGAATCATGTATCGTTAATATAGTAAGTCATAACTGTTCTCACTGATTACTCAAATTGCTCATTGTCCAGGGTGTTTTCTCTAGAATTATAACAATACTCGCCATTTAATACGTTCAATGTTGTATGGACGCTTTAGAGTGATGCGTGAAAGCTGAACACTATAACAAAGAATTCAGCACTTATTCAGACAAGCCTAAAACAAGATAATCTCAAAAACTCGCGGATGGATGCGGCAAACCATCCGAGATATAGATAGATATCTTACTCGTAAGATCCATAGTGATCTCAAGTATAAAACAAAGAGTAGCAGAACAGGCAGAATCAATAACCATAACAAACTAAGCGATTAAACATAAGGTTCCACATATAATAAATATAAGGGCTAAATGGAGCTGATAAAGTTTCACATTGTCTAGATTACTCATGCAAAACAGAAGATAATCACTAAAGAAATAGACTAGGTAGGAAAAGGAGAAGTTAAAAAAATTGCAGAAAAGAACATTATCTTTAAAGACAACTAGTGAGTAGGCGAAATTTAGAGTATATTAAAAGGTTATCGAGGAAGCTTTCGCCTTTCAAATCGTTTTTGCTTTAATATATATGTATAGCAGACTTCATACAAACTTCAAACAACTGTTGCTTATATGCACCAAAAGACACACAGTTTTGGTTTAATAGTGATATCAAATTTACTAGGCCTCGTTCTGGCGGAGATCTTTATGACGAACCCTGAAATCACCAAACTTAGAGGTGCGAATAATAAAGTGTTATTTTGTTCGCGACACGAAAACTGCTCTTTTGTCTATGCAATAATCAGCAACATGCAGCTACCCTCCCAAAGATTTCCAATACGTCCTATAGGACGTCCTAAGGTACATGAAAAAGATGATAGGTTTCAGTTTCTCGTAATGTAATAGAGGGATGATTTGGGGATTCAACATTCAGTTTTTCGGAGAGAGGTATATAATCGCTGCAGTTTTTATCTAATCGGGTATAATAAACCATTAGTCAAAGCACCAATTCACAGAGTAGTAAAGATATGTACTTCTGATAACCTTAAAAAATAGCTAATGAAAGTCGAAAAATGCTTATCAAAGAATAAGTATCCATAAACACTCACTGACAAATATGACAAATTTGAGAAGGGAAAAAGGATGAAAGAATAGACAGTGGACCTAACTTTGATTTCAGTTGACGATGCCTCAGGGACAATCAACCGAAAACTGAAAACTGTACTATACAGCATAAATTCTTCAGCCAAGTAGATCACAGTATACAGAACATTGTTTCTTATGCTATAGCGTAAAAGATATTAATCTATATGCGTAGATGTATGAGACTAATTAATGGATATGGCCAAGTGTGCATGTGATTACAATAAAAACGCCGATGATTGACTTACTAGTCCCTGTATGTCTGCCCGACCCTCTCTTGATCCCAGGCCAGAGTTAGAAGAACACAAGATGTTGAATCAACTAGACAAAATCGTACTATATTTCACACACTCCTTTATATATACATAAAATCACACCATAACGAACCTGTTAGGGATTTAACATTAATGCGAAACAAAGGAGATAGTGGCAATGAATAGAGGTTACTTGTACATAACTAATTAGTTGTAGTTCATAATAAGAGACAATATACTAACAGTAGATATACTAAACGGGAGGATGGAGTAAGAGGAATGTAACAATAATAGAAATGAAATGGTTACACTACACACAATCAAAATAAATGCAAAGTCCTCTAAAACATAGTTCCGAGAGTTCGTTACTCTTCTTCAGTCGTCTAGCATAACATCTTAACATAATCAAAGGTACCCTACTACCTTATGTTATTATCAGTGACATTTATGTTTACGTGCATCTGCAAAATTTGTTACATTGATAGAATAAAACAAGACCAACATCTCATTCCGACAACTTATTTCCAACAATCTTCAGTAAAATGGTTTGTAAGCCTTCTCCTTGATATTGATCAATCAATCAATCAATGCCTGTTACTCCAAGTGGAGCATAGGCCGCCCACCAGCATTCTCCAGTCAACTCTGTCCTGGGCTTTCCCTTGCAGCTCTTCCTAAGTGCTCTTCATTCTCTTCATGTCTGCCTCCAATTCCCGATACAATGTGTTCCCGAGTCTTCCTCTTTTCCTTTGGCCTTTAGGATTCCAAGTTAGTGTTTGTCTTCTGACACAGTTTGATGGTTTCCTCAATGTGTGTCCAATCCATCTCCAACGTCTTTTCCTAATTTCTTCCTCAACTGGAAGTTGATTAGTTCTCTGCCACAACAGGTTGTTGCTGATGGTATCTGGCCAACGAAACCCAAGAATTAGGATAAGCTTGTATTTTTCCGTTGATTTGTAATGGACTGAAACTAGTCAGCCTATGCTGCCAAATACAAGCTTATCCTAATTACATACATATGCCCGTTGCATAAGTGTGACTGTCTGAACACAGCAGCCTAGAGGTGAACGCGGTGGCGTTTGGCACGAAGCGGACTGAGTCCGAATCCTACTGTGAACATCAACATTAGGATGCAGGAACATACAGCCGATGAGTCCCGAAACGCGCGTCCTGGATTCCGCTTGCCAGTCACAATCCAACTTAAGTTTTAAACCAAAGAATCTTACGCAGACAGATCTCAATAAATACTTGTATCTTCTAAAGGATACTTTTCGTAGTTCTCCAAGTTTCAGCTCCATACAACAGAAATGTCTTCACATATATATTGAAAATTTTGACTGTAATGTTGACTGAAAGTTGGTGAAGTGCACCCGATATATGACCAAGTTACGCTTGCGGTATTACCAGGGCAACTTCTAACGATTGAACCCACTCTTACGAATGAGAATAAATCAGAAGGCAATCAAGGGTGGAAAAGAACCTATATTTGGTTGTAGATAGAGCGGCAATCGAATAGCAACGTCTAGGCTGGCAACCTAGAGAGAGAGTTGATTCCCACGGTACGGCGTGACGTGATCTGATGATGATGCGTGACTAAGCGCCTTCAACTAGTCGTGTCCGCTAAAACAAACATGGTCAGCATAAATGTCGAGGACCTATGTAACTATTTATTTTGGGGATTATTTACTGCTACATTGGTTTGAGTTCCAGATGTTTTTCACTTGTAAAAATGCTGCTTTTGCCTTACCAATCCACGCCTTCACATCCGAATCAGACCCTCCTTGTTTGTCGATTATGCTGCCCAAATATGTAAAGGTTTCAACGTCTTACAGAATTTCTCCGTCAAGTGTAATTGGGTTAGTGTCTGTTGTTTTGTATCGGAGGATCCTGCTTTTCTCTTTGTGTATGTTGAGGTCTACTGCTGTCAAGGCTGCTGCTATATTGTTCGTCTTCATCTGCGTTTGATGTTGTGTATGAGAAAGAAGTGCTAGGTCATCTGCAAAGTCCAAGTCATCTAGTTTCGTCGATATTGTCCATTGTATTCCGAGAGTGTCTTCAGATGTTGCAGTCTTCATTGTCCAGGCGATCAGTAGTAGAAAGAGGAAAGGCGAGAGTAAGCAGCCTTGTCTAACACCGGTCTTCACTTCGAACGAATCTGAGGGCTGACCTCCATGCACGATTTTACAATGTAGTCCGTCGTAAGAATTTCGTATGGTGTTAACTATCTTCTCGGGTACGCAAAAAATGTCGTAGAAGGCTCCATAATATTCTCCTATTCACGCTGTCGAATGATTTTTCATAGTCGATGAAGTTGATGTAAAGTGGTGAATTCCATTCAATCGATTGTTCAACAGTGAACCGTAGAGTAGAAATTTGGTCAGTACACGATAGGTCTTTACGGAATCCGGTCTGTTGATCTCGGAGTTGGGCGTCGACTGGGTCCTTTATTCTGTTCATCCTTGATACTGAGCACTCGAATAATAATTTGACATTTTTTCAAAGTAATTAGTGAATATTTTGTTTTTACTCTTTCGACATTTACACAAACCATAATAATAAAGTGCCTAAAACCAAGTTTCTATGTTCAAAAAAAGAATCATTTGGACAATACCTTAGTCCAATTCTGTTTCGTTATTTAATCTTGTACCAATCCTTCTGAGCATTTCAATTGCTTCAGTCGATGAGGTTGTGAATCTTCATCGACTGAGGTGGTTAGGACATGTGTTGCGTATGCGCAACCACCGTCTGCCTCGACGCGCAATGTTGACTGATATAGGAGCAAGATGGAAGAGCGTTAGAGGCGGTCAAACTAAAGCATGACATCAGTCCATGAAGTCATTGACTGCTGATTTGAGTCGTGTCGGTAGCTGCAGACTACCTGGATGGGGTCCTCGCGATTACCGTAACCAGTGGCTAGAAACACTGAGTGACATAGCCGAGAATCGGTCACAATGGCACAGATGCATTCACTCATTGTCCTCCCACAAATCATGAGCTTTAAATTATTTCATAACTTTCTTTCTACGCTTTCTGAACCATATTCTATGTGTTCACACTCCTTGTTACCATTATTATTTTATTTTATTGAAGTAACTTCTACTGATGGTGGTGGTGTTAATTTTGCGGTGCCATAGAGGTATGGCAACATGAACCGATACACACATGTGCCACGTTCTATGTAGATTATACATACATACACATACAATTGCTTCATTCATAAATTCGTCTAAAAATTTCAAACTTACCATATTCTTTAAACTTATTGATGTTAGTTCATGATACTGATAGCTACTATTAACTTATATACTCAGTTTTCCAATTACGTAATTAATTAAAACTTGTTTTCGTTAGTCTGAAAATTTCGTTTACTAATTATATTGTCATAGCAACAGTTATTATTCAGTTCTGTTAACGTTTATTAAGTTTTTAATATACCATAGTAATGTTACATACTTTCAATTAAGCTCAATACATAAATATAACTATTTAGATTGAGCTTGTATTCAGTCGATGAGTCCCATATAGGACGAAACACTCGTCCTGGATTCGACTTATCAGTCACAATTCAACTTAAATATAAAATATAACGTTTATATTTTCAATTTTCTGAAACTAATAAAAATTAAATAAAAATAAATGAAATAAAATATTTGAATTCTCGTTCTTTAGCTTTCTATTAACCCAATATGGACATTTGAATATTTGATTGAATATATCACAGATTGATGTTACCAGGATACAGTTGAAAATCAGGGAGCACTGTAAAGCTGTTTCGTTCTAGTGTGGAACTCCTCAGCAGTGCGCACCCCAGATTCCGTATCAGAAGCTTCAGGGTGACGGCGAACACCTAACCATCTGCACCACTGGGTCGGCATCCAATGATAGAATTACCACTTCCATCAATTTGTGATATATAGCGCGACGATCATCCATTGTGATTGGTGATAACTGTCTCACTCCTGGCAAGTCTGAACTCCACCAGTCACGGCTTTTCACTAGAGCTTCAGGAACATCCTGGAATTAGTCACTAATGAGCTCATTATTATAGTTAAATTGGGATGGTTATTTTTGTGTCGCGCTACATATCACAAATTGATGGAAGTGGGAATTCTACCATTGGATGCCGACTCATCGGTGCAGATGGTTAGGCGTTCGCGTCAACCTGAAGCCCCTGGTGCGGAATCTGGGGTGCGTACTGCTGAGGAGTTCCACACTAGAACGAAACAGATGTCCAGTGCTCCCTGATTTTCAATGGTACCCTGCCAACATCAATCTGTGATATATATTCAATCAAATAAAATAACCAATCTGCACAAATATAACCATCCCAACTGAACATTTCAATATTTTCAAATGTACACTTGATAGAATTCTTTGTAATTCATTGCATGTATTAAAATGAATACATTAGATACAAAAAAAATACATTTCTGATGAACTATTTGTATTTACACTACTCATAAGTAGTGTAATGGTAGTAGACTGATTAATGACGAAATTCATGAGTGTTACTTAAGTTATTTTCATTATCAGTAAATACAGGATATGTGTTACATGTTTGCACGAAGACTACTCAATAGTGAGTGTACTGGAGACTAATACGAGATTTCGATTCCCATATCTGTTATGCCGCCAGAAGGAAAGAGAGGGTTTTGGTTGGTAGACGCAAATACCAATGAAGTGTGCCTAGTTGATAATGCGCGACTGACATAAGTCCACTCACCCCCCCCCAGGCCGACAATAGAAGAACCAGAATTGGAAACCGGAAAACGGAGAGAGCGAGATCGTATTATATTTTAATCATGCCTTTATATATGTACAAAATCAGACCTCATAGTAAACTAATCACAAATCTAAGATTGATACAGAACAAAGGAAATAGTGGCAGTGAATGGGGACAACTTGTACGCAACAAAGTAACTGTAGTGCATAGTAATAAACAATATACAAAGAATAAATAAACTAAGTGGGAGAACCGGCTAAAGGGAATGTAACAGTCATAGAAATAAAAGGATTACATTACTCATGAATAAAATACTGAGAATAGTCCTTCAAAATACAGTTCTGAAAGTTCGCTACTTTTCTTTAATCGTCTGGCGCAACAATATCATCAGGTTTTAAGGCGCGTTCTATAATATTGAATTAGTGAGCCGAAAATAATCAATGCGTTGAATCATAACAACCACAATGTATTATGGATAATCCGCCACCTCATTGACGTTTTGAAAAAAATAAAGAAATCATTAGACTACTATTGGTTGAAAGATGCCAGTGACGAGACGACCATGAAACTAAGTAACCTAATTTCTCAAAAAGTTCATATAATTCGAAACTGGTACCTATATCCCAGTAATATAAAAGTGGCAATCGTAACCCCCCCCCCAAATAATTCAGTGGTAACTCGTCAGAATGTAGAATTTGGTAGGAGTAGTGCATATCTCATAAGGACTGACTTGGAGATCAGTAAGTAAGCCGAAATTCATGCCTTATTTCATTAGTTCATGAATGACCTACGAAATCGATATTCAACAATCATTGGTGGTTTAAATGAACTATGACCCCTTTTTTTTCGTGTCAAATACTCTGTATAAGTGCATTATGTCGTTATGAAAAATGACTCATATGTTCTAAAAATTGTTCTGTCTTCTCATATCCGTTCGTATTTTTCTGGAGGGAGGGGGAATTCGCATCGATCAATCAGATTTGTGCTCATTTACGATTCGGACACAATCACTCTAGTACAAGATATCGATCAATATATCCAATACAATCTTTCTCACCGTTATAATAAAGATAATCATTCCTCTCAAAACGGTCACTACGTGTTGTAGACAAGTGCTAACTAGCATGAAACCTAAAAAGGCAAACTTCCACTACCACTCCTCCCCCCTAACACACACACAACTCAAAAAGTCCAATTACAACAGTTCAATCTGTGAAACTGGGTGCCAGAGGTTGATATCCAACAAAACAGTACGAGAATATCTTATTATTTCCAATAATATGTTAGTGATGAGTATCGATTAATGTGAAATCTTGATCACACAGGACTATTTGTCGACTACTTTAAATCGTCTCTAATAATAAACATATCGTTTTCGTTATTTAAGTGAATTTTTTTTACAATCTATGTGAATTATAAAGAATTCACTTCCATGAAATAATGTAAACGATCGATAATAACAATAATCAAAGTCATAAAAGTTACGAAAAATAATGTCCTTTTTCAAAAATTACACCGATTACGTAATATTGTGTATATTATATCATATACAATACATGTGTATCTATGCAACCATAAGACAAAGATGTAAAGCATACATAAACAGATATTGTAATGTATAGTATGATAGATTAGTAATAGATAGCCTTAAATATCTCTATGGTAGTCGAATGTATACAATGAATACAAGTGATTGACAATTACTTGGTTCTAAACGAAAAGGTTAGGTCTGTTATGCAAGAATGATTTATCTAATCACATTTAAACTTGTGATTGATAATCATGATCAGAAGTAAATTAATTAATCTATTGGATTTGCAAAGAATATCGAATCTATTTAATTTAATGATCAGCTAGTTGCTATCGGAATAGTTTAGAGGTAACGGTTACAAATTTGGTAATTAGATAATCCAAGATCGATTACACTAGTGAACAACAATTTCATTTAAGATTACTTGTATGCCATGTTGACGAATCCCATATTAGCAACGAGATCTAGACTAACTGGACTTTCCTAAAGACCACACAACATTGCAAATATGTTCAAAATTTGGTACTAATGATCACCGAAATTATACACACCACACAATTAATAACGTGATATTGTGATGAAATAAAGATAAAAGGTGATGATAAGAAGAAACAAAGCTAAAACTAACGAGACAACAAGAAAACTCTAAGGTAGGAAACACAGTTCAGATAGAATTATAATCAACAGACAATCCTTCCAATCAAGAAATCATCACATTTATATGGAGACTTCAGTAGGAAACAGCGACAAGATCACCACTAGTTCTTATTTAACGCCATATCTGAAGGGGTCTAAAACCACTGAATCGAGCCGTCTCTAGAACCCAAACCAAGGAGTCATGATGAACCGATAGAGGCCAGTCCAATAGTTTCTTTTCATTCGACGGAGCCATGTCAAGAACTGGCCACCCCTACAATATTTAAAACCAGTCTCAGTGTCGGTAAATAATGAACAATATTGAAGTAGCCGGGAAGAGGTTTATAAAATATGACTAAACCTCCGAAGCCAGATTTCTAAGAAATTGACACTATTTGAGCTGTCATCACTGTGCTCAAAAACATTATGCTAAACCTCATCATTACTAGCATGACATTGTCACTGAATGCTAGGAGCTCTTTAGAAAAATGATCGCCGAACACAGAGAAATGCCAAACATCTTCAACTCGAGGACCAGACTTCACTAGAACTGAACCCTCTGATGTCTTGTAAACCCGACGTTTGACAGTCAGACTTACATCGCAGCGTCTCTAAAGACAATCCAGACAGGCAAAAACCAAGCTAACTTTCACTATTCGTAAATTGGCCTCGTCTGTCAAGCCACTTCTAACACTCAGAAGAGCACCCAGATACACAATTTCATGACAATTTCCAACGATTCATCACAAAAATGAAAACAAGTACACATTACTTCCAATTTTCCAGAAGTACTTAACAATTGGAAAGTGCAAAGTATACTCCATACCTATGAATACTAACTGCCAACTAATTAAATGAGATAACCTCTGTGTTCTGCATAATAAATCAAAATCATTTGCATACTCGAAGTCTTTCTCCAGGAAACGAATCCACAACACTAACACACACTGAATCCAGATGTGCTTTCAAGGCATCGGCGATAACAATGAAAATGGGTAACCTTGTATAGCCCCACTTCTGAATTAGAACAGTGGAGAATGGTAGCTGCATAACATCGCAATATCTGAACTATTTGTGCCGAGCCTTTAAAATGTCCGAAATCTCAGGCACACGTAGATCCAACAAAAAAATTCCAGGACAGTCTTCTCCAATGAATCAAAGAAGGCCCGGATATCAGGAAACAATTATTGGTTTATATTACGCGTGATGATTTCCTAACATTTAACGTAGAACGAGAATGCACCCTTAACCTGATCGAGAGCCAGTTTTTCATGCGTTTTAAACAATCTGCATAATATGACAAAAGTCAATAGTTTGGAAGCGATCCATAGTACTTATCAACTGATAGTTATTAGGTTGGTTACCTTAGCCCGTTTTAATAATGGAAACAAAACCCGCAACATACTACGATGATGGGACACCAAACCTTTCCAACAAATCGTGTCAGTCTCCCGATCGCAAGTTCGCCACCATCTTTATAAAGACCTAAAGGTAAATCGTCTAGGCCTGGTGATTCGTTTAGATTTAGATAAAGTTCCTTACTGACTTCCTCCTCGTTTATGTAAATCAGTAGTCACCGGCCAAGGAGATCAGGACAATCTGGTCGAAGTGGTTGGGGGAAAAGATCTGATAAAATGACACTTAAGAAGCTCAGCCTACCGTCTAAGACGATCATGGATGTTAGTGATTGGTCTGCCGTCAACTTCACATATTGTCTCGCCGACACAAGACTTCTTATTAACCGTTTCTCGGTCGAGATGGAAAAGCCACTGGAAATTACTAATGTACTTGCTGGCTCCAAATCTTTAGCATGTTCATACCATCGAGTTTCGCAATCCTCATGCAAGCTTTTCACGATTTTCCAACATAAAAATCTATATTTATTATTAAACTCATGAACTATAGAAGTAGAACAACGTCCCTCAAGTTAAAAGGAACGTGAAGAAACTTTATGTCGCTTACTCGACAGTACCACTACACACGAGATGCTTTGAAGCCACTTATGGTCGGAGATATGTCTTCTACCTCCGTAGCTTATCACACCCATAAGTTAAGACTGAGCAGTATACCCATCCTCTCGTTGACAGACACATGTTATGCTTACGCCATAAGTAATGCAGGTCGGTAGGAGTAAAACGAGCATTGTGAGAACGAGTAGATATTTCGTGACACCAACCCAAGAAGACTGACGAGACCTATAAGGTAAATGAAGTGACTGACAGACACCACTATCCCATTGTAATATGTCATCAACTTTTATAAACCCGAATCCCAGCCGTTAGAGGAACGCACGAAATTCGGACATGCAATAGACTGATTCTAACCGACAATCTCAATGAACCCATCTACTATTGAGACACGAGAGAGCAGAACGGTAACTGACCAACAATAATCTATTCCTATTTGCATGAAAGCGTTGCTTCCGATTCGACTAGCTATTTAACTGTTTGTTATTCTAACACCAGAATACCATCCAGCTTTAAATTTGAGAAAGAAGAATTACTTGCTTATTGTAAATAATTGTTATTATTATCATTAGTAATACTCATAGTAGTAATATAATTATTATTATCATCACGTCCAGCTCTTCTCTGAACATGATTAATTGGGAAATGTGTATTCATGTTTTAGTTCAACTGCGTTCTTAGGTATGTATAAAATTGCGGCATTCAACATTATGGAACCATAGGAATATCAATAAGCATTTCGCATTTTATACACACCGTTTACTCATTATAGAAACGAATGAGAGTTACAGAGGAAGGTCGGAAATTCATTAATGTAAAGAAAACCCCCCCCCTCCATGAGAATAAACTAAAGTGAAGAGAATGTGTATGTGTGAGAAAAGACAATTATCCGATTTCTCCAAGTAACTGCTCGCTGTGTATACCTATCTATCCATCAATTTCTGGTAGAATTGTTAGGAGTTGTAAAAATACATATTAATGGGACGAAAATCAGAGAATATGATCCTATCCATATTTTGCCATCACCACATAATTATTTCATAAATGTTAAGATATATTCTCCATACTTTCAAATCGTAACTAAGCTAGTTTACATGCTTCCCCCCCGCCCTCCACAAAACATGCACACACACAACAACACTCATCAGGACAAAGATTAAAAAAATACAGCATAAGTGAAAATAATGTAGTCTTATCAAGAGAGAAGGATACCGCCAAAAAAAATAATAAAGTTAGATAAATGCATTCATCATCCGAGATTTTGTAACTTCTTTGTATTGTTCCTCGAAAGTCAAATCAGGACTTTCAGGAATATATGTATGTATATGTGGTTGGAACCAGTGATAATATGAATCAAATAGCGAGAAAGCAAATGTGTGAATAGTGTAAACAGGGGGGGGGCAGGGAGAATGAGTAAACAAAAAACAATTTGTTTGTCAGTGGTAGTGTAAAAAAATAGTAGGAATATATGTCTATGGTCTGCCGAAAACAAACAACAACATGATTTAATAGTGTAAATAGGCTCTTTTTTCATCATAGGAAGAGAGTGGATTGTGATATACCGAAACATTGTCATTATCATCAACGTGTTTCAAAGAATAGCTAGGTTATGGAATGTGTGTATGTAAAGGATAAGTGAATGTGTATATAACAAGAGGTAATAGTTGCCCACAAAAGGAATCTAGTTACCTGTAATAACAGTGCTGCTGATGATGGATAAGAAAAATCAACCTACAATTTCAGGCAGTTAATGTATACAGAGGTTAAAACGAACCGCAGATAACACAATGCTGGTAATCAGTTAATCGGTGAGCGCGTACGCACCAACGCAACACCCTGTGAAAATGGTGAAAATGCAAGTTATTGACCTGACGACAAAATGAAATATCTTCCGGAAAAAAACACAAATCCAGTCGGAATGATTTAGATTTTTTTTAAAAATATATTCGATCATGATGGGACGATATGCTCAACGAAAGGAAAACTAATGTTCCATGTTTAAAAAATATACTCCGTAGTGATAAACACAATAGGGATGAGAAGTAGGATGATGAAGCACGCGCGCAATATCCCATTACAACAATGATTATTGATGAAACCAAAGAAATATCATTCACTGCGAAGACTATGTGAGAGAGGATATAATCATTCCCACCCCCTCGTGAGGAATTAATCTCAGAGAACAAAAAGTTAAGACAAAAAAAGTAGATGAAGGGAAAACGCTGTCGCACATACAACATGAAACGCTGGCATGAAAAAAATAGGCTGTCATTATTGTCCGTGTAACACCAAGTAATATCAGGTTATGAATAATAATAATAATAATAACAATAATAGTAATAATAATGGTAATAATATGGTTTTCTTTAAATGTTTTTATTCGCTACGAAGAATTTGTATTAAAACGTAATGTAGATGAGAAAAATATTTTTAAATTCAATAAACAAACAAATGCCGCCCCTCCCCTATTTCAAGTAGACTTGATGTTATAAAACGGAAAAAAATGGACCATCTTTTGACTGCTTATTGATCTAGTCGTCTGAAGTGACTAAGACGAGAAGAATAGTGCATGCTGTGAAGAACAATCACAAAGGAGAAGCAGACAAACATATAAAGAAATGTAGGTGACTTCAGAAGTAGACTGAAATGAAATAACTGAAGTGGAGAAACTTGGATATAGAAGAATAGTAGAATTTCTTAGCTGCAGTGAATGTAGGATGAAAATCGGGGAGAAATAATGTATCAATAGCAAATTACCATGTTTTACTTAAAGTATGCCTCAATGCAAATGTCGAGATGTTTCAGGAAGTGAAAGGGAGTTAGGAAAAAAATAAAACAATTCTACACATACACCTCATAAAGCAGGTACAGGAGCCCCAGAGACTGTTTCAGTAGGGTTTACGATTATCTGAAAGAAACAGAGAAAACAACGAAACACGGACATGAGACAAAGAAAATTCAGTGACTGATTGATTAAAAATGACAATGAGGAACATTTATCATATAATAATCAAGTGTGTGTAAAACCACTGTTCTGATAAACATAACAGCCATCACCAATACTTAGGATGAACGCTGCGCTATTAATCAAAATACTGAATGACAAGAAAAGTGACATGTAACAACATGCACAAACAGAACAGATTAGATAAAATAAAACATGCAACATTTAAATAAACTGTTTGTGTATGTGTGTGTGTGATGATAGCAAGCAGTGCAAAGCATGATGAAACACTTCCGATAGCTGAAACCGATGTCATTTTAATTCTAAACAATGTGAGATTCTTCAGTTCTTCATGTAATGAAATGAAGTGAAGTTAAAAATCACTAATAGACAATCACTGTAAACAAGAACAAATGTAGACATGGTTGTAATTCAATGGAGTATAACTTGTATACACAGATAGAGGTGCTCTAGCGATGAACTACTCAGATACTTTAATATAGTCTACATTTGAAGTAATAAGCTGAGTGGTCCTTCCACAAATTCATTTTGTTATATTTCAAAGTCACTGAACACTTGTTAAGGCCAAATTGCCGTAGATGGGAATTCATGGATGTGAGGATTAACCAACTGTACCCCCATCCTCCAATTGTGAGAAGGTAGCATCACTGCAAACAAAGTGGTTTGAGAGGAACATCCTACTGCCCCCCCCCTATAGCTTTGTACATTCGACAGTAAGATTCCAGTCCTTGACCTTGAATTTGCTGCTTTTAATGCCACCGCTCTCCGGTCGACCTGTCTGACATGACGGGACTAAATAAAAACTCGCGTTTCAAATAACATAGCTTGATAGACAATCTCGATCAATACATCAAGGAAGCAGGTACCTACACAGGTTTGATGTTCCAGAGTATACCATAATCATGCATATACCAGCCTTTTTTATTTTTCATCATGAATGACAACTTGCAGCTGGGAAACACTGCCAATTACTATTGTTAGAAAAATACAAGTCAAAACAGCAGGTTTATCACTGAAAAATCTAATAAAACAGTAAAATGAAAAGTGTGTAAAGCGTTGATTAAGGCCTTCGACTTTTATCCATTAAGTTGTAGATTTGAACATTGAAATAATGATAGCACTCAAATTTCAAGAGGATGAATCTGAACCTGCTGAATAGGTTCGCAAATACTTGACTTGGTTTAGATCTTAGATGTAGAGGTTAATAGGTATTGCTACTGACAAAGTGGCAAAGCAAAAAATGGACAGTCAAATGCCTAAACCACTTGATTGACGTCCCGTATATTACACTGTCAGTAGAAATTAAATCGGGAAACTTGTAATGATATAATTGAATGTTCATATTATGTCGAATATTTTGTTACCTATCTCGAAGTTAAAAACTAATTAGCACAAGTATGTTTTATAATATCATTGAGAGACATAGAATCAATCCAACGAAACCCTGCCATATTTACTTTACTTATCCAACTCGTCTTCTTGTATCGAAGACTAAACAGTAACACCACGTCTAACTAGCTAAGGATGTACTTACTTCTCAGCTGAATGGAAACATACATGACAAGTAATAAGAGAAAAATTCAACTGTTTTCACCACAGTTTGTTGGGGCCTGCCGATAGAATCCTTTAAAGTCAGGAAAAATGCTGGGAATGCTGTAACCAATCAATTTGCTTTGGAAACTATAAAACCAATTCTACAAGACGACGCGAGATGTTTACATCATCCTCATTGAATAATTACCGATTTTACTTCGGAATTTTTCCATGCCGGTTAGTTGTAAACAATATAGAATCCCGCATATATTTGCAACATCAAGATTGTCACACAACATCAAAGCAGTAAGATGAATACTAAAGCAATAGGTGTAGCAGTAACATAGGTGATCATATTAAGGGATGAACACACAGAATATGGTTCGAGAAGAGAAAGAACATTAAGTAGTGGAAAGATATAGAACAAACTTATGACTCACGATGTAAAGGAAAACATATAGAGAATACACTTCTACCATTACGATCATGTCAGATAATGATAGTTGCACGGACTATAATAAAGTTTAACCGCTTCAAATACAACTTAGGTATGCATATTTAATTACACATCACGTTTTGTGTTAGTTGGGTACTAGACGCCAACAGGGAAAAGCACATAATGGTTACACTCACAGTTAGAATTCTGTTGTCAGTTTTCGCATCGATATACACATAAATTGATGAATGTTTATCCCTCCCCTTACTCATTCGTTGACATATATAACAATTCAGAACTAAATAATCACTGCATGCAAAAACGTCTGAAATAAATTACGATAGAATGTTGTCATGTTGTTCATCTATGATCACGCACGCGTATATACACCCCTTCACCAACACAGACTACCATATCAATATAATGCGTCACAATCGTGATCGAGACGTAATAAACAAATAAATAATTTGAAACTGACAAATATAGTAGGTTAGATGGAAAGACAGATTGACAGATAGACATATACAAACACAAATAGATAGACAGCCGAGTAGAGTACTAGATAGACATATACACATAGACACGATATTCTGATTAGATTGACGATGGAACGACACACGAAGACACATATACAAGAACACAACTAATCGTTATCAGCACACACACACACACATTCAAGCTGCACGAATGATTAAATTAACATCGACCAACTGATAAGTAGCGACAGCGCGCGCGTGCGTATGTCTGTACATTATCTTTACGATGTGGTTACCTCGGAGTATATAGAGTCCTGTGAAGGAAGAGATAATTCCAAGTCTTGCCTTTGTCTTGTGTGCGAAGTAGTATCACATGAAGATTTTGTGTTGGATGATGATGTTGATGATGAAGTGTTACCGCCTATACAGGATACATATGATCATATTATGCCATCCCCAGTAAGTCAACGCATCAGTACAAAATGAAGAACGAAGTTTAGAAAATAAGTGTTATGAATATGAGTATATTTATTAAAGAAAAAAAACTAATACTGATGACATTCTACTGCTAATAATGTTAATGAGTAGACTTCTTGAGAGAGATAAAAAGCATCGATAATCATAATTAATGACAACCTTGTTGCTCCAAAACAGATGAATCAACTACTCTTACATTTATTCTAGAGTTACTGGATATATATGATATGAGAAGCTTTCACTAAACCGTACTAATCAATTCACTAACCTTTAGGACGTTTCAATTGAACCTTCAACCGTTTCATACCAATCTGAAAACCATTCATTGCTTGTATTGCATTTTGAGCACTTGCATGATTATCGAAACTGACAAAACCTGACAAATGAATGAATAAGAAAGTTAAATGGTTGAAACAGAAATTAAAATAGTTCCAGTGCATTTACTGAAGTGTAAAATGTGAATAATCATATGACACAATTACATTGAGTGTTGGTTGATAAATTATGAACAAGGCGAGGGTGGTTATTCAGTGGTCAAAAGTGTCTGAAAACGCAACTTCAAGGTTGCGGGTTTAAAACGACCTCAATCTACTATTAGATTGATGTAGACGACACAAAGTGTGGATGCATCTGTGACAATCTGATCGAGACGTAATAAACAAATAAATAATTTGAAACTGACAAATATAGTAGGTTAGATGGAAAGACAGATTGACAGATAGACATATACAAACACAAATAGATAGACAGCCGAGTAGAGTACTAGATAGACATATACACATAGACACGATATTCTGATTAGATTGACGATGGAACGACACACGAAGACACATATACAAGAACACAACTAATCGTTATCAGCACACACACACACACATTCAAGCTGCACGAATGATTAAATTAACATCGACCAACTGATAAGTAGCGACAGCGCGCGCGTGCGTATGTCTGTACATTATCTTTACGATGTGGTTACCTCGGAGTATATAGAGTCCTGTGAAGGAAGAGATAATTCCAAGTCTTGCCTTTGTCTTGTGTGCGAAGTAGTATCACATGAAGATTTTGTGTTGGATGATGATGTTGATGATGAAGTGTTACCGCCTATACAGGATACATATGATCATATTATGCCATCCCCAGTAAGTCAACGCATCAGTACAAAATGAAGAACGAAGTTTAGAAAATAAGTGTTATGAATATGAGTATATTTATTAAAGAAAAAAAACTAATACTGATGACATTCTACTGCTAATAATGTTAATGAGTAGACTTCTTGAGAGAGATAAAAAGCATCGATAATCATAATTAATGACAACCTTGTTGCTCCAAAACAGATGAATCAACTACTCTTACATTTATTCTAGAGTTACTGGATATATATGATATGAGAAGCTTTCACTAAACCGTACTAATCAATTCACTAACCTTTAGGACGTTTCAATTGAACCTTCAACCGTTTCATACCAATCTGAAAACCATTCATTGCTTGTATTGCATTTTGAGCACTTGCATGATTATCGAAACTGACAAAACCTGACAAATGAATGAATAAGAAAGTTAAATGGTTGAAACAGAAATTAAAATAGTTCCAGTGCATTTACTGAAGTGTAAAATGTGAATAATCATATGACACAATTACATTGAGTGTTGGTTGATAAATTATGAACAAGGCGAGGGTGGTTATTCAGTGGTCAAAAGTGTCTGAAAACGCAACTTCAAGGTTGCGGGTTTAAAACGACCTCAATCTACTATTAGATTGATGTAGACGACACAAAGTGTGGATGCATCTGTGACAATATGATCGATTCTGAACCATGTCACTCAGAACCTCCAACCATTTGTTACGAGGATCACGTGGACCCCAACCAGGTGGTCTGCATCTAACAACATGGCTCAAACCAATGATCAACAACTTCATGGTTTGATTGATCATGGTTATACTCAATGAAACTCATATCAGTAATCAATGAACAATGGTTGCGCATATGAAATACGCGACTTAATTAAGTGATATAAAGATCTAATAAAAACCACTCAGCGTTGATGAGAATTATGAAACAAAGAGAGTTTACAATGATTCCAACAATTAACGGTGTTCCCTCCTTGGAAGGAATTATTCTAAGAAGAAAATATATACAACCCTGCTCTACTGAATCCAAATGTCAAGTGAAAGAAATCCAAAAACATCTGAGAGCTAACCTCTTCTGATACCTCTTAAGAAAAATGACTAAAATTCATTATCGAAACAAAAGATGTGAATTCCACTGATAGATACACGGTTCAAACTTCACTAATGCTCAAAGAATTTTAACAGAGCAGTTGTTACGCAGAATGATACTATTACTGACATTTATGAGGTGGTGAAATTGTGTTGTGTAGACCAGACACCAACCACATAATATATGATTTACCACTTCCACCATCTCATATAGTCTACACTTATCAACTTGCCAGCAAGACCGATAGTCAACGATTTCATCGACATTGTTGCCACGTTTTTGTCTGGTAGCCTCTACATTCTTACTATCATACTTCGATACATAATATCTGCTCAACTGCATAGCAACTGAATAAACTGGTTGGGAAACAGAAATAAGCAATATCACCAACATACCGAAACATTTGCTTTGATTTGTAGCGCGATCCACGTAAACTTTAGCACTGATCACTGTACCAAATGGCATAAACATTTGAGCTAATTCATTATCACCAAATTCTTGTGGTAGGTGATATATGAATAAATTACATCCTTCAGGACCTGATGTGGAAAAGAAAATTTCAAGGCACTATAATTTAGTAAACAGAGATTGACGACCTAAAGCATTTTCATGCATTAAATCAGTGAGCAATCCATATAAGAGTGTAATTTTCATTCGGCATATAATACTGAGAAATACAAGACATTTATGACTAGATCCGGATGATTCAACTAAAGATTACACATTAAAATGCTATACTCATAGATAATAAAAAGGAAAATATGACATTGCTGGGTGCAGTACATATGATGACTGAGATCGTCAACTTAGAGATATTCCGAAGGGGATTGGTGGAATAACAACAAATCAAAACCAAGCCTTAAAAGAGACGAATATGTGATGAAATGACAGTTTCTAATGGTAGATATATAGTATGATGCTTAGATGTCACATGTCAACAGTATGTCATAACAGTAGTTGGATAAATTCGTTCGTTAGTTTAGACACTACATATATCTCAAGTACTTTGCTGAAATTATTTTCTCTTTCGCTGTGCCAAATTTAGGTTCAAACTTTTGGTATATTTATATTTCCCACCCAGTGTATCGAATAATGCTCCAATGACACATGCATAGCAGATAGTGGATAAATCTAGCCGCTTAGACTGAAATCTTTGATGAAAATCAGATTTTAGTATGACTACGAAAACACAACTGTGGAGAAGTGTGTTTCCATTCATCATACATTCAAAGTGGTATCTTGTACGTGATTTCTGGTAATGAAGCATGCAGCTTCAGTACTCGAACAAGTAGAACTCCTGAAGCAGTAGGAGGAAATGTTTACTTAGTAAGCGTCAAATATGTACACATGAACACTGGTATTTATACCTTTTGCATGAACCGAAGATATCACTATAAACCGTTCAATCAGCAAGCAAAGGTTTTGCCTAATAACGAACTTGAATATTTCAAGTCAAGATTCTGGATGGAATGTCTGTTGCCCCTTCAGAGTTTCCGATGGATTCTTCAAGATTTCTGGGAGCCATCCCAACACAAAAAAAAAATAAAATTCCTAGTATGATTGATTATGAAGCTCTGTCGAAGCTCAACTGATCACTGCATATTAAAACAAGTGATCGCTAAACCTATCAAAAGTAGGTGATTAACGTTCTGAAATCAACAATAAATGTACTTACAAATGTGTATGCACTTGTGAAGAGGTTACATAATCTCATCATGTGTACCCTACTTTGATATCAATGACACTGTAAACAGTTAAGAAAGTAATGAATGATGTTGTTAATCAATTATCTGAAGAAAGAATTTTCGACCTTAAGTATGCGTTAGGTATTGTCGTACTTTGAGATGATACACAGGTCAACCAAATCACTTGGTAATTGGTACATAACATGCATATCGCACTTTCTGAATACAAAGTAATTTTCCAAGACCGGCTGAAGTTTGTGCGAATGGTAAAAAACAATTGATAAGTTTACATATCTTGGTACGTCGGAATTACAATGCGTTGATGAGAGCAGCTCCTGAAACCTGGTTTTCCCGACGTTAGGATATCGGTGATTGTCTAGATGCGATTACTATTATCTCTAACAGATTGTTTAAAACCATTGTGTTAACAAAAATTAAGGTTCTGAAAGGTGTGTTCCGGGTGCAGCGACGACAATACAGTCAATGTTATCGTCTAGTAATACTAAATTCAATAGTGTAGTTGTATTAGACAAAAATAAACCCAGTAGCATCACGTATTATTTGCCAAAGTTAGGACTGCATGGAACAACTTAGGGAGATGACCGGTATATGAAATGGTGTCGTGATATGGAAGAAAGCTATATAGGATTGGCCTCTTTAGGGTCATCACGACATCTGAATTCGTGTCCTAAAGATAAGACTCAATTCCTTGAAACATTACCAGATATAGACAAGAATAGAAGTTAGTGGCGAGTACATTTTTAATTTTTCACTAAACTCTCCATGAAAGGCAAATAACAGCAGAAAGAAATGAGAGCCTTTTAAAGGAGGTTTTCTAAACAAACCTTTGAATAAAAGGAAGTATTTACAAGTAATCATCTAGACAATTAACGGAAAGCGAACATTTCCTGGATGTCGTAAAGAGGCGTTTAAAATAAAAAAATAATCAGATAATACTATTCTTATATTTTGATGATGCCAAGTATTTCTCACCCGAACTTTGTACATAGGAGGAAAGCACAACAAACCATTTGTTGGCATTGTTCTGTTTGGGTTGATTACGTAGTTAATAAGGTGATTTTTAACAAGAGTTCTTTTGTGTTCTTCTATTAGTCATACGGAATAGATATGATACTAATATAATCAGTATATTACAAACAAGGCGTAAATAGATGCGCCTGATCTACATAATTTCAACATGATAGACTCAGTCATATACAGCGTAGAACATGGCATATATGTGCATCACTCGAACTTGCAACATCCTATTGACTAATATTTTCGGACCTGATACTTTCAATGTAAAACCACATTCTAAGTAATAAATCCTTTAACAAAAGACCGACAGCAATGACATTCATCATACAGATAGGCGGTTTCAAGTGGGCCACAAATATAGCTGTAGTCAATAAGAATACTACCGTAATCCATCTCAACTCCCACTCCCTAGTTATTTCCTTCCAACAGAATAGTATCAATCAATCAATCAATGCATGATACCCTCAGTGGAACATGGGCCGTCGACCAGCATTCTCAAAACAACTCTGTACTCAGCTTTCCTTTACAGATCTCCCAAGGTGCTGCTCATTTTCTTTATGTCTGTCTACTATTCCCAATGCAGTGTTCTTGGGTCTTCCTCATTTCTTTTGGCCTTCAAGATTCCAAGTTAGTGTTCGTCTTGTGACACAGTTTGATGCTTTCCTCAATATGTGTCCAATCCACCTTCAAAGTCTATGCCTAATTTCTTTTTTAGCTGGATATTGGTTAATTTGTTCTACGCCACAGAAGGTTGTTGTTAATGGTATCTGACCAACGGATCCGAAGTATCTTACGTAGACATCTGTTTATAAATACTTACATCTTTTGGATGATGCTTTTTGTAGTTCTTCAAGGTTCAGCTCAATACAATAGAACTGTCTTCACATTTGTGACCGATGTTGGTTGACAGTTTGTTTAGGTTCCAGATGTTTTTCAGCTATAGAAATTCTGCCTGTATCTTTCCTTGTTAATCTGCGCCTTAACATCACGATCAGACCCTTCTTGTCTATCGATGATGATGCCCCAAGTATGTAAAGGTGCCAAGTCAAAATATATAGATCTACAGAATTGTAATGGAATGGAATATTTTCAGCTCCTTCGACTTGTGCAAACTATCCCAATCGATTTTCCAAAGCACCACCCCATATTTCTTGTTCTTCTAATTAATTTGTTATTTTTATATTACTTTTATCTTTACTGTGGTTGTCTTAGCAGACGTATTCCTATTTCAACCAACGTACATTTGTGTCAAGTCTTAATAACGTTTATATATGTACGAATATATTATCAACATAGAACCTGGTACATGTGTGCATCAGTTCATGTTGCCATACCTCTATGGCACCGCAAAATTAACACCACCACCATCAGTAGAAGTTACTTCAATAAAATAAAATAATAATGGTAACAAGGAGTGCGAACACATAGAATATGGTTCAGAAAGCGTAGAAAGAAAGTTATGAAATAATTTAAAGCTCATGATTTAAAGGAGGATAATGAGTGAATGCATCTGTGCCATTGTGACCGATTCTCGGCTATGTCACTCAGTGTTTCTAGCCACTGGTTACGGTAATCGCGAGGACCCCATCCATGTAGTCTGCAGCTACCGACACGACTCAAATCAGCAGTCAATGACTTCATGGACTGATGTCATGCTTTAGTTTGACCGCCTCTAACGCTCTTCCATCTTGCTCCTATATCAGTCAACATTGCACATCGAGGCAGACGGTGGTTGCGCATACGCAACACATGTCCTAATCACCTCAGTCGATGAAGATTCACAACCTCATCGACTGGAGCAATTGAAATGCTCCGCTAGGTCTAAAAACAGTTCCAAAATATAATCCGTCCTTTAAAAAAAGATGATGTGAACAATGGGGCAAGAACTCAAAGATGAAAAATAAATTAGCACTATATATTACCAATACAATAATTAATTTGATAATTTACCCGTCAATATTAGTTCTCTAGTACCTTCCTTTTGATGGACAGGCATTGATAAAGCTTGGTGATGCAAATTAGGAAATGAAGTGTATGCGGATCCTGAAGTAGGATAAGCTAAGAAGATTGGAATTTCAAAAAAGTAGAAAATATTCAAAATATTGTATACACAAATGTATGAAAAAAATAGATTGGTCATCAAGTCAACAAACTATGATAAGCATTGAGGAATAGACAAAAATGACGACGGTCACATTAAAACTTCTTAATGAGTCCCAATAAACGTGTAACACATACTAAGCAGAACTTCCTACCAACCACCTCAAATCATAGAGCATTACCTGCCGACTACTACGTAACATAACTCCGCCTGTAGCCCTCCTAGGGTTACTGCCGGTCCCAAGCCCGGGTAAAGGAGGAGGGTTGGGCATGGGGCTAGCACCTCCATCCCGTAAAAACCCAAACTTGCTAAAAAAAACGCAAACCAGATTAAACAAGATAAACCATTTAAACCATTTAAACTCTGCCCTGGGAGTGGAAGGATATATGACGCCTCATGATGAAAGCCGAAATTCTTCGGAAGTCATGAGGCCGATGCCCCCCCTTCTAACAACCAGAGCAAATATTTTTATAGGTACATGGAATGTTCGAACAATGTGGCAGAGCGGGAAGACAAATCAAATAGCTGCAGAAATGAAGAGATACAACTTGACAATACTCGGAATCAGCGAAACTCATTGGACTCAAGCTGGACAGAAAACATTAGCTTCGGGAGAGACGCTACTATACTCCGGCCACGAAGAGGAAAATGCTCCCCACACTCAAGGAGTTGCTCTGATGCTGTCCAAGGAGGCACGTAATGCACTGGTGGGATGGGAACCAAATGGACCCAGGATCATCAAAGCATCTTTCAAAACAATGAAGAAAGGGATTACAATGAATATTATCCAATGCTATGCACCAACCAACGACGGCAACGACGAAGACAAAGATCAGTTTTACGATAGACTGCAATCAATTATAGCAAAGTGTCGAGGAAAGGATCTGACAATACTGATGGGAGACCTCAACGCCAAAGTCGGAATGGACAACACTGGATATGAAGAAATCATGGGACGACAAGGACTGGGAGACAGAAACGACAATGGTGAAAGACTTGCAAACCTATGTGCCTTCAACAAATTGGTTATAGGTGGTACAATATTCGCCCACAAACGCATACACAAGGCTACATGGGTCTCACCGGATCATACTACACAGAATCAAATCGATCATATATGTATCAATAAAAAATTTAGAAGATCAATGGAAGATGTAAGAACCAGGAGAGGAGCTGACGTAACTTCAGACCACCACCTGGTGGTTTCGAAAATGAAACTGAAGCTAAAGAAGCAGTGGACAACTGGAGTAGCAGCAGTACAACGGTTCAATACAGGCTTTCTCCGAGACACTGACAAACTCAACGAATTCAAAATATCTCTCAACAACAGGTTCCAAGCCTTACAAGATCTGCCGAAAGAAGAAACCACTATGGAGGACAACTGGAAAGAAATCAAAGAAGCACTAACGTCAACGTGTCAGGAGGTTCTAGGCAGCAAGAAGCACCATTATAAGGAATGGATCTCCACTGAGACATTGAGCAAAATTCAACAAAGGAGGAACAAGAAGATAGAAATCAACAACAGCCGAACAAGAGCAGAAAAAATCAAGGCTCAAGCTGAATACTCAGAAGCAAATAAGCAAGTAAAGAAGAGCATTAGAGCTGACAAACGGAAATACATCGAAAGCCTTGCAACAACAGCGGAGAAGGCTGCAAGAGAAGGAAATATGAAACAGCTATACGACACAACGAAGAAACTGGCAGATAAACATGGTAAACCAGAGCGACCGATCAAGAACAAAGAAGGCAAGACACTCACTGAGATTGAAGAACAAAAGAATAGGTGGGTAGAACACTTTGAGGAACTTCTAAATAGGCCAGCTCCACCGAACCCACCGGACATTGAAGCAGCACCTACAGATCTCCCGATAGATGTCACTCCACCAACGATGGAAGAAATCAAGATGGCCATCAGGCAAATCAAAAGTGGGAAAGCAGCAGGACCTGACAATATACCAGCTGAAGCACTCAAGTCAGATATCGACCTAACAGCAAAGATATTCCACGTTTTATTCAAAAAGATCTGGGAAGAAGAACAAGTGCCGGCAGACTGGAAAGAAGGTTATCTTATCAAGATACCAAAGAAAGGAGATTTGAGTAAATGTGACAACTACAGAGGGATCACGCTACTGTCGATACCAGGGAAAATCTTTAACAGAGTATTGTTGAACAGAATGAAAGATTCAGTGGAGACTCAACTTCGAGATCAACAAGCTGGTTTTCGGAAGGATCGGTCGTGCACGGACCAAATCGCAACACTACGGATCATCGTTGAACAATCAATTGAATGGAACTCGCCCCTGTACATCAACTTCATTGATTATGAGAAGGCGTTTGATAGTGTAGATAGGAGAACACTATGCAAACTTCTTCGACACTACGGTGTACCAGAGAAACTCGTCAACATCATCCGGAACTCTTACGACGGAACACAGTGCAAAATTGTGCATGGAGGACAACTGACAACTGCATTTTCAGTGAGGACCGGAGTCAGACAAGGTTGCTTGCTATCACCTTTTCTCTTCCTCCTAGTGGTCGACTGGATCATGAAGACCTCCACATCTGAGGGAATGTACGGGATTCAATGGACAAGTAGGACGCAACTCGATGATTTGGACTTCGCAGATGATCTAGCTCTTTTAGCACATACACACCAACAAATGCAAGCGAAGACAATCAGTGTAGCAACAACTTCAGCAGCAGTAGGGTTGAACATACATAAGGGTAAGAGCAAGATTCTCAAATACAACACAGGGAGCACCAACCCAATTCAACTTGATGGGGAAACTCTGGAAGAGGTGGATACCTTCACATATCTGGGGAGCATCATCGATGAAAAAGGAGGGTCTGATGCAGATGTAAAGACAAGGGTTGGCAAGGCAAGGGCAGCATTCCTGCAGTTGAAAAACATCTGGAACTCAAAACAAATATCAACTAACCTCAAAGTCAGACTCTTCAATTCGAACGTGAAGACAGTCCTGCTATATGGAGCTGAAACCTGGAGAATTACTGCAAACATCATCAGACGGATACAGGTATTTATAAACAACTGCCTACGCAAGATACTGAATGTCCGTTGGCCGGAAACCATCAGCAACAACTTACTATGGGAGAGGACAAACCAACTTCCAGCCGAAGAGGAAATTAGGAAAAGACGATGGAAATGGATAGGACATACACTACGCAAACCATCAGACTGCATCACAAGACAAGCATTGACATGGAATCCTGCTGGGAAACGGAAAAGAGGAAGGCCAAAGAACACGCTGCGTCGAGAATTGGAAGCAGACATTAAAAGGATGAGCAGCAACTGGAAACAATTGGAAAGGATTGCTCAGGACAGAGTTAAATGGAGAACACTGGTGAGCGGCCTATGCTCCTCAGCGAGGAGTAACGGGCATAAGTAAGTAAGTAAGTACTACGTAACATACTGGACAGAATGTTGAGTCACTTGGATAAGTATCTAAACAGTAACTAGATTAGTATTAAGACAAGATAAAACTAACTGGCTTCAAGTTAAACAATCATAAGAGCTAGTAATTAGTCATTAATAACGTAAAGACTGGATGGACAGGCTCAATTTGTCATACGACACTAGCACGACGGAATCAAAATAATAAGAACATATTTCAACGAAAAGGCATAAAGGGAAAGTATGTAGAAAAGAATAATCAAAATCAACACTTAAAAAGGAACAAAATGAGTGAATGAATGAGTGTATGCCATTCTGACGCGACTATCGTGAGGATACAAACCAAGTAGTCCGCACCTACAAACAGAGTTCACACCAACAGTCAATAACTTCAGCTGCCATTTGGTATAGCCATACCTACATTTATTCAAACCTACTCCTACACCAACCAATGCCGCGCGTCGAGTTGGGCAATGGTCAAGCACACGCAATGCATTTTTCAAAAAACCGAAGTCGATGAATATTTTCAACTTCGTCAACCGACTTGTCTAGTAATATATGCACAGGAATAGTGCTGAATACTAGGTCATTCCACCATAAACGAGCGGTTTCTCAAAAAACATCTATAATCAAAGACCCGTAGCCTGTTGTTGTTTTTCACTTTCAAGAGCCATTGTCTCACAGACTGATATGCCGGGCACCTAATGAAGATTGACTATCTTCGTGAACAGTGCTTTAGAACATTATTTCAATTATTATAACTGTGGACAATGTAAACTTTTCATTACTATGACTGTTACGTTCGCCTTACCCAGTCCTCCCGTTTAGTATATTTACTCTTAGTATATTGTTTATTACTATGAACTACATTTGCTTAGTTGTGTACAACTTGTCCCAATTCACTGAGACTATTTCCTTTATTCTGTATCAATGATAGATTCTTGATTGGTTTACCATGTGGTCTGATTTTATGCATATATAAAGGCATGGTTGAAATACAATACGTTGTTTTCTACGTTCCCGATTCTGGTTCTTCAATTATCGGCCTGGGCGTGAGTGGGCATAGGTCGTGCTTTGTTTAACAAACAGATATCTCGTCTATGCTACAAGTGACCCAATCTAGCAAACACCAAATTAGCTTTGTGAATCTGTGACAGGATTTTGTCAGATACTGAATCACCGGAGCTGATAGAACCTTAAAGTGAAGTAGTTGATTGGAATATAATGGAAGATGTTAGTGAAGTAACATTTTGTATTTCGAGGGATAAAAGCATGTGACCTAACGATGCCATACAGTCAACCAAAAGGAAATAAATTGATTGGGGTTCGAATAGGAAGTTGAACGATTTAACCACTGAGTCATTGTTACAGTTTAGAAAATTGACAAGATATATTTTTATCCGATCTAAAAAGAATTTCAATCATCAAAGTGAAACTGATATACACTGTTTGAACAGAATTACTCCAATACTAACCTAAGCCGTAAGCCTGTAGACCAGAGTACAGTTGGTGAACAACAGGATCATTGGTAAATGACTGACCGGAAGCTGGAAAATATAGGAAAAGAGATATTAAAAAAAATTACGAAATAATCGGATACAAAATCTCACGTTTATGTGATTCTGTACCAAAGAAAAGGCACATACACCCGAACCTTTGACAATTGTTTATATTCATCACAGATTGATATTAATTTGGCACCATTGAAAACCAGAAAGCACTGGACAGCTGTTTCACCCAAGTGTATGGCTCTTCAACAATCCACACACATCCCCTCCCGACTCCACCAAGGAATCGAATCCAGGACCTTCAAGTTAGTGAACGCCTAACCAATTACAACACTGGGGTGGGATCCAGTGGTAAGAACCACACCTCCATTAATTTGTGATATTGAGTGACGACCGCCCATTGTAATTAGTGAAAATTGTCTCACTCTCGACGAATCTGAACTCCACTAGTCATAGCCTGCCACTAGAATGTCAGGAACATCTTGAAGCTAGTTACAACTAAATTAAAATGGTTTTGTGGAGGTATGTATTAGGTTTAGTTCTGATAGACCTGGACAATCATATGATGCAAAGAGCAAGATAGTCGTGTGCTATCCTTAGGCTAAACAGCAACACAAACGACATATGTTATTACAGCATGTGAATCGTGCATTTCTGTTGACGGTTACAGATCATACGTCGTTATCTGAGACACTGAGGATAAACGAACTTTTGAAATAAGTGAGGAATTCGCCAAACACCAATCGCTCAAAACTCGTGAGATTTTCAAAATGAGTAAAGTGTTCGATATTTTAACCTACTTTACTCCCCACCATTAGTTCAGGAGTTGATTCAGATTGATAAACTAATGACCATTACCGCCAAAACCAAGTACCCTATCAACTTGACAATGTACGACTGCAATCACTATTGATAAATTCACAAACCTAATAGTATTTACATGAGATACTTGTCACTAGACATGGATAATGAAATTTAAATAAACTACATTGAATCAACTACTAAATACGTAGGTTCGAGGCAAACTCTAAGTGTAAAGGTTAGTCATACCCAAGTGGTTTCCCAGACCGAAGTACTTAAAGCGTGGTTTGAACCTGTGATTGGCCGAAGGCTGAACGGATTAGCCACTGAGCTACTACAGCGCTTACTTAAACTAAACTATCGAAGAAACAGTCTAGCAGTCCAGATGCATTCCATAAAGTCAAATATTCATTGTCCACGACTGACATATAATGAGACAACTAAGTTACCTGTTTAATGCGCCACATATTACCTAGTCTTGTACAAATCTTGTCTTACTACTTATTATGAGATTTAGTCTACCATGTGGTGTATATAATCCTTAATCTGACTCATACACCGAAAGTACAAGGCTGCTTTCTTTTACATCTGATTGAGGCTTGCGGCTAGTGTATTAGATCACTACGTAATTGGTATTAATCTTACTGGCTTATCATAGTATGGTAATATATATTAAACAGATACAAGGTTATATCAAGTACACAAATGAAAGGATTGAGTAACTAACCGGCTGCTGCTGCAGCTAACGCCGCAGCTTGTAATGCTGCATTTTCTGTAAGGTATGAATTCAACGCCGTGTTCGCTGAAGGTTGTGTCAACGATTGGGCAGCCGCGGCGGCGGCAGCAGCAGCAAAAGATGGATGTAGTTGAGGAAATTGTAATCCACCATTTGGATTTGCATGATTTGCAACAGCTGAATTCTGTAAAGCTACAGCTGCAGCATACAAGCTTGCAGGATCATTAGTTAATGTTGACGGCAAAATAGCTGGACTAACGGTAGGTGGAGTAGAAGCAGCTGGGGTAACCATTCCTGGTGATGTGACCAAGATATTATTAGTTGCGCCGATGGAGACATGTGGTAAAACACTAACGCCAGTAGTGGTAGATGAGGAAATAGATACTGGTTGACACTGAGTAGTAGTATTCCCCATGCCAGCAAAACTCGGTGACACCGTGGATGGTGATGCGGAAACCATTAGTCCAGTACCAAATGTATTGTTAAATTCGTTGCCACCACCGGACGCCGCAGATTCAGATAGCAAACCCCCAGTAATTGTACCATTACCCACTTGAGTAAGGGTAGCTAATGCGGCTGGGGATAAAAGAGCAATATCCGTCAACGGGAATAGTGAAGCTACTATTTAGAAAAAAAAACGAAGATTATTATTATACAGAAGTTGGGTTAAATTGTTGTGTTTTGTCGTTTACAGTAAGAACTGATTGTAATCAGATAACTACTGAAAACCAGGAAGCCATACACAGTTCTTCTCAACTAATATAAGACCTTTCATCAGTACACATACACAACTCTATCAGGCGGGTTGGCATCTGATGGTTTATGTCTTAAACTCCAGTTGATTAGCAATATAAGATAAATATTACCAATTACCGTTGTCTCACGCCTAATGTGAATGGACTCCACTGCTTACAACAATATACTAAAATATCCCGAAGCGGCCATTATATCCTGATTCAAAAGTCTATATGTTAGGCGCTCACCTTGAGCCCTAAGTGTCTCGGACTTGGTTTCAAGCGTCGTCACAGATGCATGATTTTGAAGAATCCTATACTAAAATGAAACAACTACTGCTTTATGTTCATTAATGTAATGTGTTAGATTGCTACACAAAGTTAAAAATTATTGAAAGACCGAGTGGAGTTGTAGCTAGGCGATTAAGACATTCGAATTCAAGTTACGAGGTTTCAGGTTTGAACCCTTCGGTCTGAGTAACCGGATAATATTACCATCCACCCACAGAATGCGATTCCAACCCAAATTAATAAGTTTGCTTGCTACATTAATTAAAAGATGACAGACATTCCACGCACGGATTAACTTACACTGAGGAAGTGCATTACTTTGGATTGCCGTGGCTGGACAACCGGCAGCTAATGATGCCAGTGCATTCGGCATGGAATGATTCCCACCCGTAAGTGGATTATGATGAGCAATTGTAGGATGACTAACGATTGTATTTAATTGTAATGGAATAGAAGGTGCACGACTTGACTGGTTTTCTGTTAACGAATTCATACCAGATAATTGTGGATTAGCGTATTGTATTGCAGCTGCTGCTGCCATAAAAGCTGCCATTGGATTAAAATAGGCAGAAGCTCCTTGTTGACTCTGCTGTTGTTGTTGGGCAAATTGAGTCGCTGAACTATGGTAACCATTGGGAACAGGGCTAGTGTTCGATGAAGCGGTAGGAATTAAACCGGGCTGAAAAAACGCGAAAAATGCAGAAAATACTATTATTATTGATAAACACGAACATAAAATCTGATCAAAACTATTTATTGGTTATATATACCACAAATTACCTATTGGTCACAATAGTCGGTCTTCAAATAGTAAACAGTATATTTGAACCCTATTCTGTTTGTTTTAATTGAACCATCCAGTAGTGTTGCTGATTCCAACACAGATAGGGTGGATTAGGTTGAGTAAATAAACTTGTAGTTTGTAAGTGAATTGCATTATATTCTAATTAATACAACAGGAATTAAGAAGGATGTTGGAGTGCAATTGAATAGCAGCCACTAAATCAGTAGTTCAAAAGTCACTACATCTACTCCAGTTTGAGTAACAGGGAAGTAACATCAGCACTTATAGTGCTGCTTGAAGACAATTACATGGAACTGTCTGCTAAAAAAAAATCTAAAATGAGGAATAGAATATAAATAATCCCTGAAAAACATAATTTGGTTCAGTTCAGGAGAGTAGGAAGAGAAGACTAATAAATTATCTATGCTCATGAACCAGTCGAATCTTCAGAGAAAGCCTATTGAAAATGGCATTATTTTCAGGTTCATTGACAGTAATCCTAAATCGAAATCTATATATGAAGAATAGACGATTCGTGTGATCGTTGATTATTCTGCAACTCAACAGCCTGCAGCTAATCGCAACATTGAACTAATCTTCTATGCAAACAAGAGAATCCGAATGATCGACCAAGAACCAGATGAGTCAGGCACGAGACATACTATGAGTAAAACCGAGATACAAATTACATGTACAAAGTAAAAGGGTAAATATATAGGTTATAGTTATCTGCTCACTAAGTTGTGATATGCCACTCTCCCATAAACCAGCCACAATTTGTGCAAGCAAGATATATCAAAACCTAAAGCCAAAAATTTCAGCTACAGTGTCCAAGAAGATTATGTTCATGAACATTGAGTTCAAGATATTACTGAAAAACCATTAACGAAATCTTTGAGAAAAGCTCTATTTACGCTTTTAGTTTACACAGCCTACGACTTGCATTGTTAAGAGTTAGCATGATTTACGGATGTATTGAGAATAAAGTGGTGGTGACGTTTACTACTACCTTACTTAGTCTACGTTATAGTGACCACACAAAGCGTGGCCTTTGTAAATACAGGATAACCAATATAAAAGTAAATTGCACTTAGCCAGTGGTTCTATCCGGAGGCTTATATAATGATGAACTAGAAAACAAAATTGAGTTCAGGTTGATATTGATGACCTAGAAACGTAACCACAGAGTTCAAGAGGTACCTACTCAAGGCCAATGACATACGGTCTTCTTCTGAATGGTTATTGATGTATTAGCTACGTACTTTGTACTGTACTACTGCTGGAGACAGAAACACATGAATAAAACGTGAGGTATGCACATTTATGACCAATCTTTTCTGGCTACTTTCCTTCCACCTCCTATACAAAACACCTTGCTGGCATTACATGGTATTAGCCCGTCAAGTCACTGACTTTTAATCTGTAACAAGTTCTTCTATGTTGTACATGAGTGACTGACTGACGACACATCCCAGTACAAATTTCTCTTTGGACTCTAGGCTTATAAAAAACCAACATGGTAGAACCTAAAAAAAACAAGAGTCCCAAACAGTATAGTTCGACTGGTTAGTCATGATAGATTAGTTCAACAACCAGAGTCAAAGTAGCAGCTAAAGTTGAAATTGGAAAAATTTAACCGTTAGAAGGAAACATCATTTGTGAAAGCATCCGAAACTTACAGCAAGTTGAGTCGTTGGAAATTGTAAAGAATAGCCTGGTGTAACAGCAGATGCAGCCAGAGACTGTTGAAAAGCAGCTGCTGCGGCTGCCGCCGCCATGTTAGACGCCTCAGTGATATTAGCAACTGGAACTCGTAGAGACTGTTGGTTGCATTGTTGAATTAACGTATAAGATCCATTTAACTGCTGGCCATTAGTCGTCCCTGTTGTGCTACTAGAATGCCCTGATGCTGGAGAACAAGATCCATTTGTCGTGCTTTGTTGCTGTTGTTGTCTTCGAACCAAACGCTCTTTCTCTGTATCAGCAAATTTTACAACTAACGGAGAAGATGCTCCCTAAATAGTTCACCAAAAATTTACGCGAAATGCAAAAATATTAGTAAAAGGCGTGGGGAGTAAATATGACACAACTCAATCCGCCACAATCAATGTAAAATCTGGCACAAACATGCGAATATCGTTTAAATTCAAATAGTTAGTTTGCACATACCAACAGATAGTAACTTCAGGAACTGTTGTCAAGTTTTGGTTTAGCCACCTATAATCATTTTACATCCTACCCTGACATTAAACAGCATTATATGACAATGTAGGCCGGTGGTAATTGAGCATACTTAATACATGTCCCAACCACCTCAGTTAATGAAGATTCGAAAACTTATCAATTGTTTTGCCATCTTTGCCTGATACCGAAACTTAGCATTGCTTACCCAGTCGTTGCAAGATACATTCACAGCATTGCTCAGGTATCTGTGCTATTGTAACGTCACGTCACTCAGAGTATCTAACCATTGATCTCGACTACCTCTCTTGGACTATAATCAGATAGTTTGTATTTACCAATAGGGCTCATGCGAATACTGAAAGCTTTCATTGATAAATCTTGTTTTAGTTTAACCATCCGTAGCATTTTTCGAAACTACTCCTACCAAAGCAAACAATATATAGTGGTAGGTAGTGGTTTGGTATAAGAATCATGTCCCAGTCACATCAGTTAATGAAGATTCACGACCTGATTGCTTGGCTTGCCATATTTATCCAATACTTTATACCTAATCCTAGGGTATCAAATTCCCAATATTTTTATCTGTAACCCTCTGCTATTGGTTCGTTCCTTTTTAGTATAAAAAGGGCTGGAAAACCACTTAGTTAAAGTTGACAATTTGACATGTATTCCATTGTTCAAGTTTTATAAAACCTTCGCCATGATCATTTGACATAACTGATCACTTCAAAGTTTGAGCCATTGCATCATGGAACAAGACACCTTATAATCAATGCATCAAAAGCTATCAAATATCATATCTATTCATTAAGGTCAGTAAATATGAATTACCATGACAGTGATTACATCATAAATCAATGGACAAAATATTGATTTTAATGGTAAGTGAGAATCATTAAATAACGTTTGCTCACGCACACAACAATACTGTGGATTCAGTTGAGCATAAGACAACCCAAAAATCATGGTGTATTTAAAAAATGTCTGCTCTAATCCAATTGTTTTAGGGTTCACTGATTAACGACAGGCACAAAATAAGTGAAACACAATAGAGGTTGATCTTATCAACACGATTTATAACGTAATCGAAATCATAAAGACGATTCCATTCATTTATACGAATCACTTAGTGTGCAATTTCAGTCACGTTAAATATAAAGCTGTAACTATTAGTGGCTAAAAACTTGTTCTGTAGTTTGTACTTCGCAATCTGGGCATTCCAATAGGATATAAATCATGATGTTAGTCTGTTAAGTTTAGGAAACGATGTATAACCAATGTAGGTTTCATAGTTGGTGACATTTATCATCACAAAGGCGAAATTGAAATCATAAAATAACTAATGCGCCCGATGGGATTCAAAAATGTCATTTAGTTTTAGTTTGTGATGCTACCACTTAGTTACTTATAATGACTGAAGAAACATGAAATGAAGGCTAGCACGATATGATTCGTCTTTTCTACGGACCAAAGTAGAGGGGTCAAATTTTAAAATTCCAAATGATCATTAGTTGATAATCATTAAAAAAACTATACAATTACATTACAACAACGCCCTATTCTTTCTCGTATAGAGGAGCGGATTGGAGGTTAAGGCATTCAATTTTTAGTTACTATACTTTGACTCGGAACCCCCCCCCACTCCATATTTACGCCAGTATTTTCAAAAGATTAAAATTCATCATTTTACCTTGGATAAGATAGAGAAAATTAAGATACAATGAAACCTTCATTAAAAGAATGTGGACCTGGTTATAGATTTTCATTTGATATAACACTCAATTCCAAGGACTAATTTTAAATTTATGTGGCCCTTACCTCTATTAATCTAAATTTATCGATCCATGTGTGATGTAACCACTAATCTAAGTGACTGGACATCGTGTGCATTAAATTATCGGTGCTAAGTACTTGGAGGAAGTCGGTGAAAAACTTAAGGTCCCAACTATTTGGCACTTGTTAGGAATGTGCACCAGAAATCTCGAGGATGCTAATGATACGTGGTGGATTCAATCTAAGGTCACATAGTTTCACAATCTGTTGATTGGTAAGGTAACAGTTGTATTCATATCGCTATTAGGAATTAATTTAATTGATCAGATGCGATTATGTATCGCGAAGAAAACACAACAAAAACGATGCAATCATCACAAAAAAGTACCTGCATTGTTTGACTATTATGCATATGATCGATTGCTTTTGCCGCTTCGGTACTCGTTGAGTATTTAACGAAAGCACATCCTGAATACATAGTGAGAGTAATAAAAATAATAAAAACCGAATAGAGTAATAGAATAGAACAATTAGACAGGTAATAATGGAAGGCCCTAAAAAGGCGGAAGGGAATTTATATACGTAGATGATGAGTTCGTATGATAATCTAGGTTGGAACGAGATCATTTTTAAAAACATGTTATTATAATGGAAACAATGAAGTCCATGTCAATTAGTCTAAATCTACCTCATACATTTTTGACTATCTGTTAGGAAAAGAACAGGTAAAACAAAGATCTAACTTCTACTATATATGCTTATATGTACCAACCACCTCAGTCGATGAAGTTCCATAACTATATCAACTGACTTACCATTTTTCCCTAATAACTTGTGTCTGACTTCCTCAATACTAACCAAGTGGTCCCAACACACGTGAACGATGTTTCGAAGGCATCGGTGATCAAATACTAGCAACCCATGAATACCATCCATTAGTTGTTACATTTCACAACCATATAGTAGAATGGGACGGACTGAGAAAAGTATACTCGTTCTTTGACTGGTAGATAAATATCAAGCTTATACTATAAGTGATAAGAGTTGACAAAAGCCAAACAAGCTCCTTAAGATAGTGTAAAGGAGTCTTACGATTCCCATTAGAGCCGATCCCACCTTAGGGTTTCTGCCGATCCTAAGCCCGGATAAAGGAGGAGGATTGGGCATGGGGTTAGCAACCCCATCCCGTGAAAAACAACCTCGCAAATGTGAGAAGTGTTAAACTAATCACGGTAATTTGTGAATCGATTGTGACAATGAGGTAGATGGGTTGCATAACTATCAATTGTAATCAGTAGAAAACACAATTTGATAGTAAGAGGAATTTCTTGATAAAGATCTAACTGAAAACAATATTGTTCGCTTATACGTGTTGTCATAACTTACATTATAGGAATTTTTAATATTCTATATGGTTATCACGAGTATTTCTATCCTATCTTAAAACTGGAGCGATCGGCGATAGAGGCCAGCTAGACAGGGTCACGTTCAGCTGCCAGAAATTAGTCAATATCAACCATTGTATTCGATGTGCATAACATTACAAATCGGAATATAGATACGACTTTGCTTTGTTAATATGTATAGATTCATTAAAAACAATACTAATTCACATACAACATATTATATATGACTTTAAGACCCTCGAAATCATTCAAAGTAATTATGAATTGATTCAACAATATTGTAATAGAACATACCTTTACTCATTCCATTTTGATCACGTAATATTGTACACTCTTCAATTAAACCATAAGGTGCAAACAAATTTTGAATATCTTCTTCTGTTTGGTGCTTTCCCAGCATACCAACGAATAGTTTACGATCCTCTATAGATAGAAGTGAAATAAGTATTTAGTAATGATAACCACATGTCATCAATATAATGAATGCACTTATACGTTAACCTGGAAGATATATAATGATGATGCAACTAATTCATAAAGTACAACTTCGTACACTAAGATTTGAGCGCACTTGATGAGTTAATAACACTACCCAGCTGCTCAATCTGAGGTGGATGGTGCAGAACTAATCCTTTTGATCTATTGCTTGGAACTCTTTACTCACTACTATAACGCTACACTGTTTTATCATGATAACAAACCGATCATCAACAGTGTAGGTGAAACGGTACAGATGTGTATCTAAATGAGTTACCAAACCATACAACAGAACAGTGAGAGAGAGAGAGAGAGGATTAAGATGAGGGGCAAAGAAAGAATAACAAAATCAATAGAACTGAAAAGATCAACTTCAGAAATGCTATTGAAATAGCATGATTAAGTAATGAGAATTATGAAGTGGAACAAAACTAAAGAGTTTGGAAAACAAATCAGCGAAACTCCATCACTAAAATCGACTTGGAGGCATACTGTTTGATAATTCCGACAAATAAGTCCAATCCAAGAAGTTTACGTGCGACTCAAATCATTGTCAGAATCTGGAACGTAAGCATACTTAAAGATAATCGACAGTACAGATATTTTACTTAAATGAAGAACTTAATAAACTAAAGTTATGTGACAGCAGCTGTGATAATAACACAGGCATATGAAAGAAGTTGAGTGTATTGCTAATAGATTTTTTGGAAACAACGCGAGTAAGTAATGCTGAGATTAGACTCAGACAACTAAACATGGTTGGCTGGAGCAGATTATTCGGTTTGTCCTCGCAATAAACTGGACCAGTAGTTGAAAACATAGTTTACTGATTAGTCTGAGAATCGGTCAAAATAGTGCACGTTAATTCATTCATTACCTTCTTTTTTGTCATAATGTTGAGTTCCATAATCCTTTTCTACATTCGTGTAACAAACTAGTTAACAATTGTTGCGTTATATCACAAACTGATCAAAATGGGAATCCTACAATTGGCCGCAGGCCTAGTGGTGCATATGTACAAGCGTTTGCCGTAAGGTCTGAAGAGTCTGTTTTCGATTCTCGGGTAGAACTGCGAGTGCACTGCTAAGGAGTCCCATACTAGTATGAAACAGCTGTCCAGTCCTCCCTGGTTTTCATCAGTATACAACTGATACTAATTTGTGACGAATACAAACAGCTAGAACAGTATTGTCGCATCATGAGTTGTAATGATGCAAGCTTATTGGTTTATAAGCATAGTTTACCTAGAATCCATCTAGAATGTTTTCTTTTACATGCATACGATGAGATTAATTAAATTATCACTAAGTATTTATGATAAGATCAAAATATGGAGGGAGAAGACGACATACTAACGGAGGCGAAAATAACAAGGAGGGAGAAACAGAGAGGAGGAGGAAGAGTGAGATATTAATCTACCATCATTAAGTATATTATCTTATCTAGTTATTAATACATGCTACAAATTTCCGTGTATGTATCATCGTCCACAAAAGAAAAATAGCGACGATAACAAACAAGCATATAAATAATTGACTACATGTCTTGAAGACAGTAAAGAAACACGTTTGAGCAGATATACATATCCATCTAATATATATATATATATATATATATATATATATATATATATATATATATATATATATATATATACAAAGGTATGGTATATTTCTTCATCAACACAGATGGATTAACAGTAAGATATTGAATGAGCCATATAATATAAGAAGGAGATAAAATCAATGCAGTGAGGAAGAATATTTTACGTATAGGACATAAATGTAAAAAATACTAAGGAAACCACTAAACAGATTGTATTAGAATAAAACGACAGTTAATTCTTCCTCCTCATCCATTGAAAATACATTCGAAGTCCTATTAGGCTTGATGAGTTACTATCTGATGAAATCTTAGCATAGATAAAAAAACTCGCTTGGTTTCCGTCAAATAATATCATCGACGTCGTGTGTAGCACAAAGTATCTTGCATAGGCAGTTGTTTATGATTACTTGCACCCTTCTGAGGATGTTTGCAGTAGTTCTCCAAGTTTCAACTCCATACAACAGAACTGTCTTGACGTTCGAATTGAAGAGTCTAACTTTGAAGTTGGTTGACAGTTGTTTTCAGTCCCATATGTTCTTCAACTGTAGGAATGTTGCTCTTGCTTTTCCAATCTTTGCCTTTACATCTGCATCGAACTCTCCTTCTTCGTCGATGATACTTTCCAGGTACGTAAAAGTATCCATTTCTTCCAGAGTTTCGCCATCAAGTTGAATTGGGTTGGTGATCCCTGTGTTGTACTTGAGGATCATACTCTTTCCTGTATGTATGTTCAGGCCTACTGATGCTGAAATTGCTGCTACGTTGGTTGTCTTCACTTGCATTTGTTGGTGTGTATGTGCTAAGAGAGCTAGATCATCCGCAAAGTCCAAATCGTCAAGTCGCATCCTACTTGTCCATTGAATTCCGTGCATCCCCTCAGATGATCCAGTCAACCACTAGGAGGAAAAGAAAAAGCGAGAGTAGGCAGCCTTGTCTGACTCCGGTTCTCACTGGGAATGTATCTGGCAGTTGTCCTCTATGCACAATTTTGCACTGTAGTCCGTCGTAAGAATTCCCGATGATGTTGACGAGTTTTTCTGGTACACCGTAGTGCTGAAGAAGTTTCCATAGTGTTCTCCTATCTACACTGTCAAACGCCTTCTCATAGTCAATGAAGTTGATGTTCAGTGACGAGTTCCATTCATTTGATTGTTCAACGATGGTCCGTAGTATTGTGATTTGGTCTGTGCACGACCGATCTTTACGAAAACCAGTTGATCATCCACTGAATCTTTCATTCTGCTTAGCAACACTCTGTTGAAGACTTTCTCTGGTACCGACAGTAGTGTGATCCCTTTGTAGTTCTCACATTTGTTTAAATCTCCTTTCTTTAGTATTTTGATAAGGTGTCCTTCTTTCCAGTCTGCTGGCACTTGTTCTTTCTCCCTGATCCTTCTGAATAAAAAATGGAGCATCATTGCTGTTATATTCATATCTGACTTGGGTGCTTCAGCGGGTAGATTGTCAGGTCCTGCTGCTTGCCCACTTTTGATTTTTCTGATGGCCATCTTGATCTCTTCCATCGTTGGTGGAGTGATATCTATCGGAAGATCTATAGGTGCTGTTGCGAAGTCTGGTGGGTGGGTTTAGTGGAGCTGGCCTATTCAAGAGTTCCTCAAAGTGTTCTACCCATCTACTCCTTTGTTCTCGAAGCTCGGTGATTGTCTTGCCTTCTTTGTTCTTGACTGGTCGTTCTGGTCTACTATATTTGCCCGCCAGTTTCTTCGTTGTGTCATATAGCTGTTTGATATTTCCTTCACTTTCAGCTTTTTCCGTTGTCGTTGCAAGGCCTTCAAAGTATTTCCGTTTGTCGGCTCTAATGCTCTTCTTTACTTGGTTATTTGCTCCCATCATCACTACCCTACTAGTACTATGGAAGTAATTTAGGGACACCCAATCCAACAACGTAACACCGATCAACGAAATAGTCAAGTTTAATTTCAGAAGACTTCATTGGTGTTCAATACTTGGTAGGAGTTGGTGCGATTGTTGTAATCAATAATTCCAGATTATGAGTGACATGGCTTACAGTCGAAAGCATTTACTTTTTGTCTTGGAGTTTTGAAATTCTTATATACTATACCACTAATTAACTTTTCTTTCCTAGTCACATTCACAGTGTTTAATTGCTCTTATAACTACTGACGTTACTTCTACGTTGGTATTCACCTTGTTGTGATAATGTAGTGTGGTAAATTTGACCATCAAGCATATTCTCCGTTTTGAGTCACATGTCTAACTTACTTCTCAGATTGGCGTTTAATGATTTCATAGATTTCTCAAAACGTACTGATAGAAATAAAAACAAGGTGCGTTTCTACTATAAAACACGCTAGGACAAGAAATGATTTATCAGTAAGAGAAAACAAGAAGCCAGGTGATTCACGAGAAAATTAATGCTATTTGACACGAATAAAAGACAGTGACAAACAATTACAGCGAATGATATGTAATCTACCCAATAAACTATACTATACTATCGCTTTGTGGCACGTTAATTAGCATTGGTCAACCATCATTATTTCACTATTTTAAGATAAAAGTCTACCGAAGCCAGGGAAAATACTAAATGTATTTTGACCAATAAGATCCCTTTAAGAATTTCCAAATGAATTCTAGAAAATGACAGATCATGTCTTCATTATCTTCATTTAATAATTAACGATTTTGTTAGGGATATGCGTATGTTTACCGGAAACCTTTAAAATCTTAAGATAATATGTAACCTACGAAACATTTGTAATTATCTTCACATACACTATCCCTGGGAGTTGGAAGGTATGTTATGACGCCTCATGGTGAAAGCCGAGTTTCTTCGGAAGCCACGAGGCCGATGTCTCTTCTGACAACCAGAGCAACCATTAGTATAGGTACGTGGAATGTCCGCACGCTGTGGGAAACAGGGAGGACCATGCAAATAGCTGAAGAAGTGAAAAGATACAACCTGAAGATACTTGGAATAAGCGAAACGCATTGGGTGCAAGCTGGACAGCAACGGTTATCCTCGGGAAATGTGCTTTTATACTCCGGCCACGAAGAAGAAAACGCCCCACACACACAAGGAGTAGCATTGGTGTTATCCCAAGATGCATGGAAGTCTCTTATAAGATGGGAACCTCATGGACCTAGGATCATCACAGCATCCTTCAAGACGAAGAAGGAAGGGATTGCAATGAATGTCATCCAGTGCTACGCACCCACCAACGACAGCCACGAAGACGACAAAGACCAGTTCTATGCGAGGCTGCAGTCAATCATCGAGAAATGTTCAGCCAAGGACCTGACTATTCTAATGGGCGACTTCAACGCCAAGGTCGGAGTGGATAACACCGGGTATGAAGACATCATGGGACAACATGGAGTGGGAGAAAGGAATGATAACGGTGAGAGGTTCGTGAACTTATGTGCCTTCAACAAAATGATTATAGGTGGCACCATTTTCTCTCACAAACGTATACACAAAATTACATGGATTTCACCGGACCACATCACGGAGAACCAAATCGACCACATCTGCATCAATAAGAGGTTTAGAAGGACCATGGAAGACGTAAGAGCAAGGAGAGGAGCCGACATAGCTTCAGATCACCATTTGGTGGTAACTAAAATGAAACTGAAGCTGAGGAAGCACTGGACAACTGGAGCAGCAGTATTACACAAGTTTAATACAGCCCTTCTCCGTGATACTAACAAACGCAACGAATTTAAATTAATTCTCAGCAACAAGTTTCAGGCATTTCATAATCTACTAGAAAAAGGTGGAACTAATATGGAAGACAACTGGAAAGAGATTAAGGGAACAATAACCTCAACATGTCAGGAGGTTTTGGGTCTCAAGAAACAACACCAAAAAGAGTGGATTTCTGTTAGAACTCTGGACAAGATCCAAGAAAGGAGGAACAGAAAGACAGCGATCAATAACAGTCGGACAAGAGCAGAGAAAGCCAAGGCACAGGCCGAATACACCGAAGTCAACAAGCAAGTGAAGAGGAGCATCAGGTTGGATAAACGGAAGTTTGTTGAGGACCTAGCAATGACAGCGGAAAAAGCTGCAAGAGAAGGAAATATGAGGCTCTTATACGATACAACGAAGAAGTTAGCTGGGAAATTCAACAAGCCAGAACGGCCAATCAAGAACAAGGCTGGCAAACCAATCACTGAAGTGCATGAACAACGGAACAGGTGGGTAGAGCACTTCCAAGAACTCTTGAATAGACCAGCCCCACTGAACCCACCAGTCATCGAAGCAGCAGCCACGGATCTCCCTATAAGCACAGACCCACCAACAGTCGAAGAAATCAAGATGGCCGTCAGACAGCTCAAGAGTGGCAAGTCAGCAGGACCAGACAACATACCAGCAGAGGCACTGAAGACAGATATAGAAGCAACTTCAAAGATACTCCACATTCTCTTCAGGAAGATTTGGGAGGAAGAACAAGTTCCAGCAGACTGGAAAGAAGGGTACCTCATCAAGATACCAAAGAAAGGCGATCTCAGCAATTGTGAGAACTACAGAGGCATTACTCTACTTTCAGTACCAGGAAAGGTCTTCAACAGAGTGTTATTGAACAGATTAAAGGGCCCAGTCGACGGCCAACTCCGAGATCAACAGGCTGGATTCCGTAAAGATCGATCATGTACCGATCAAATCGCCACTCTACGGTTCATTGTTGAACAATCAATTGAATGGAATTCACCACTTTACATCAACTTCATCGACTATGAAAAGGCATTCGACAGCGTGGATAGGAGAATATTATGGAGCCTTCTACGACATTACGGCGTACCCGAGAAGATAGTCAACATCATACGAAATTCTTACGACGGACTACATTGTAAAATCGTGCATGGAGGTCAGCTCACAGATTCATTCGAAGTGAAGACCGGTGTTAGACAAGGCTGCTTACTCTCGCCCTTCCTCTTCCTACTGGTCATCGACTGGATCATGAAGACTGCAACATCTGAAGGCACTCTCGGAATACAATGGACAACATCGACGAAACTAGATGACTTGGACTTTGCAGATGACCTAGCTCTTCTTTCTCACACACATCATCAAATGCAGAAGAAGACCAACAATATAGCAGCAGCCTCAGCAGCAGTAGGCCTCAACATACACAAAGGGAAAAGCAAGATCCTCCGATACAAAACAACAAACTCTAACCCAATTACACTTGACTTGGGGAGAAATTCTGGAAGACGTTGAAACCTTTACATATTTGGGCAGCATCATCGACAAACACGGAGGGTCTGATTCGGATGTGAAGGCGCGGATTGGTAAGGCACGGGCAGCATTTTTACAGCTGAAAAACATCTGGAACTCAAACCAACTGTCAGTCAATATAAAAGTCAAAATTTTCAACACAAATGTGAAGACAGTCCTGTTGTATGGAGCTGAAACTTGGAGAACTACAAAAAGTACCCTACAGAAGTTACAAGTATTTATAAACAACTGCCTGCGTAGGATTCTTCGGATCTGTTGGCCAGATACCATCAACAACAACCTGTTGTGGCAGAGAACTAATCAACTTCCAGTTGAGGAAGAAATTAGGAAAAGACGCTGGAGATGGATTGGTCACACACTGAGGAAACCATCAAATTGTGTCACAAGACAAGCACTGACTTGGAATCCTAAAGGCCACAGAAACAGAGGAAGGCCCAAGAACACATTGCGTCGGGAATTGGAAACAGACATGAAGAGAATGAACAGCACTTGGGAAGAGCTAGAACGGAAAGCCCAGGACAGAGTTGGCTGGAGAATGCTGGTGGGCGGTCTATGCTCCACTTGGAGTAACAGGCATTGATTGATTGATTGATTGACACTATCCGTCAAAGCAAAGCTTAATCCATTCGTTCCACTGTAAAGGGAGCAAGAGTCAGACCTGAACACCATATGACTTAAAACATATGTATCACTATAAAATGAAACATCACATCAGAACAGCAAGATGGATACCAAAGTAGTAGGTGCTTTAGTGATACAAGAATATGATTTGAGAAACGAGAATTACATTATAGGATGGGGTGGTATGGGATGATTTTAAAACTCAGAGTGATTAAGTCTCTGTATTTTGTCAGCATTTCCTTGAGCAAAATTTATCCATGAGAATTCAACCAACTAAAGAGTTATCCTGATCTTAGTTCGACGATGAGATTGAACAAATACAGACAGTGGCCAAGAGTAGATGTCTAGAAACAATGAATTTTTTAGGGAGTCAACATCTTAGTACAAAAACATATTATTTATTATAAATAATAGTGGTTTAGTGGACATAAATCAATCGGTAATCAATCAATGGATCTCTGGCTACTTACACACAGCCCAAAACCAGGTACTACACATAATTAACACACTATAACGTAGACATTACAACTGCACTGATAATAATTTACGTACCACTAGATTCTAGAAAAAACATTAACAGGAATTGATTATTGATCACATATTTGTCGAGAACACTTCTTTTTCGTCTTCTACTTCAGTGCATACAACACATCAGACCTCTTTACGCACACTATATTTCCTATTTGTATAAATTTCTTGAAAAAAATTACTAAACTCATGTAATGGTAGGTTTTTCAAAGTGCAGTATAAATACAAATCAATGAATTAAAAATAGATCAGTTATCCTGATATTAGTTAATAGGTAATTGAATTAATGCACTTAGTGCTGAGTAGTATATCACGACAACTGTCCAGTCCTATGGCCCACTAGTCTAAGTAACTGATCAATATAAATATATCGACCCTTATCGGAAGTCAGTTGTAACCCGAATACCACAGTGGAAACCTGTGTGATACGGGGTTCGAATCCACCAAACAGCATATCAATTCTCACAAAACAACAAGTACGCCTAGCCAACAAACATTAAATAGCGTAAAATGAAAGCGATAACCGCTTGTCAACTAATTACTCCAACTTGGTGCTTCGAGAATGCCTTATATCCAGACAGCTCCTTAAAATTTTGGCTGGGTGTTTCAAATCTTAAAATTTCAATCATTAATTTCACGTATTTATCTTTTAGAGATTTTACAGTACGTATGCAAGGGTCTTGTATTCAACTAGAGTCTATAGTCAAAAAAACTAAGTAAATTTTGTGGATGAGAGCTGCAAATTAAAGTCGAGTCTTCACTAAAGATTTCATTTCAAGCACCTGGAGTTATCCTTAACTAGGTAATCGATAAAGCTTTCAACAATACTCCTTTACTAAGCACAGGCTTTTGATATCAGCCACATTTTGTGTATGAAGGTTATAGCATCATACAATAGTCTAAGCCGAATGTGAAACGCGTTTTGAACCCATAATCTGCTGACTGATACAAAAATCGTTTACATTAACATGCGAACCTTTCATTAAATTAGATATGATACACTAAAAACTTATTTGAACAAATTGATATTATACACAGTAATCAAGTGTAAACGTTAATATACTCGAGTGTTCAAAATAAATTATGATTACTACCTAGAAGCGAGAATGACCGCAATCGCCCACATATTTTTTTAAATTGGAATTTAATTAGCAAACAAAATAAAAGGTAAAGTACATTTCAGTACAGTAAATCAGGTCATCAAATTCATAAGGATCAAAATACGCTATGAATAATAGGAAGTTGAAATGCGACAGGATGTAGCGAAAATGTTGAAAGGCAGGGAAGATGCATAAATGAAACATAAAAACAACGATAAGACCATAATAAACAACTTTGACCTTATTGTGAAACTCCATAGGTCTATTTGTTTCCCAACGGATTCAATCGTAATCGGTTGCAACATCCGGTTAATGATGATGGGTTGTGCTCAGTAGAGCAATTGAACTTATTCTATATCGTCCAGCTTCTATCTAAATACCTCCAACTAAATATAACAGTCCATATTTAGATTACCATGGAAACTTACACTATATTATTATCACTCGCTATTACGTCGTGGATAGCCAATATAGAAACTGGTACAGCATGAAACAAACACAATGAACAGGATATGAGTTGAAATGTTCTCAGTAACAATGAAAGTGAATGAACATTGAGGATACTGAAGGGAAATTAATGTATGAAGGAACACTAGACTAAGCATTTAGAAGTAGGTGAAACTATATGCACTACGGTGACTCATTCTAAAATGTCATCTGATGCCTCCAATTATTGACCACGATTATTGCGATGATAAACCAGATAGTCTGCATCCACAAAAAGCTCAGACCAATAGTCGACGACTTCATAAATTGATGTCATGCTTCCGCTTAGCCACCTAACACTGAGTCAACCACCTCAGTCAATGAAAATTTCTAACCGCATCAATCAATTTACCACGTATGCATAGTACCATTGTTTCGTATGCTGCATAACTGCTCACTTCCTTATTTTTGTATTTTGTACTTGAGTCCACTTATATTGACTGGGTCTCCCACTCACATTCGTTATTTATCCATAATATTAGCATTTTCTAACTGTTCTTTACTATATTCAGTCTAATTGAATGGTTATCTATTCATTGTAGAATGAATTAGATGCTTTGTGACTTAATCAGCTTAATCTAGCCTGTAAATTCAGTCTTGATTCTAGTTACCCTTTTGCGCTGAATGCGAATTTTGAATGTTTAGCAGTTCTTTATTGCATTCCATGGATAAATTTTCATCCCACATTTGTGTATTTCTCCAGTTGCAAGAATAGAGTGCATTAATTCTTTGCTCCAACCGTATGCACTTAGCAAACTACTGTGTTAGTATTAAGAATGTATTTCCTACATTTGGATGCATTACTGAAATCCAGTTAATTTTGTCAATGAATCTTCATGAATGTGTACATGACTTCTAACTGGTCTTGTTACTGTAGGACATACTTAAAATCCTACATCCAACTTAAGCATTGCTCACATACAGTAGATTTACGACACACTAGATACTTAATATTTACTATAGGTAACATAATGAGGAAAAATAGCTGAAGTTCAAGAACCCACAAACACACACGTATATACAAAAGAACTTTTATTAATCGCATTACAAAACAATTGAATATGCAGGGAGTGAGGATAAAAAGAAATTTAAACATAAATTTTAATCACCAGTTAAGGGCGTTTACCAGATTACTCAAAAAGTAACGAACAAAATCATTTTGGACTAGTTATTTTCCTTCGAAACTAACATGTATCAAAAGGATCTTCATATATTTCCAAGGTAATAATAATGACAATGAAAATAGATATTCGTTATAGAATGAGATGAATAAAACAACTGAGAAAGTTTTTCATAGCTTAGAATTATAAAAATGGCGCATTCTTACTACTTAGTAGAACAATGTAGAAGATGCAATGCTACTGATGATTTCAAACAATTGACCAATTCAGCTTATCATCCAGGTATTCAGCCTCGTATAAGAAGGATAAGAAATACTAAAAAACAATAATACTATTGCCGGTAGTAGAAAACCGGAGTTTGATAAATGGAGAACCTGGCACATACGCGCGTTCGCCTAAGTTACTGTACCATATTAGCACAGAGGCATCAAATTAACATAACTAATATTAGCATATGGTTCAGAAAGACAATCTAATTATCAGCTGTGTCTTAAGTCGTGAGCTTAAAATTATCTTATACCTTTTTTCACGAGCTAATTCTTCCCTACCGACAATATCCTGTGTTTACTTTTCTTATTATTATCATTGAAGTAACTACTATAACTAATAATTTAGCGTTAGTCTTCCTGTGATGCTGAGATGTAACAACTGTGATCGTTTGACACACGCGCCAGGTTTTTTGCTATTCATACAGACGACAGCCATGTCACCCATGTCACACTGAGATAATCGCACGGACGCTAACCAAGTCTGCATCCACAGATACAACTGGAACCAACAGTCAACGAATTTATGAAGTGATCGACCTAGTCTAGTTACTTATAATTTTCTTCCATCCTACTCCTACACCAGTCAACAATGTGCATCGAGGTAGGTGGTGGCTGGACATAGGTAACGCATTTCCCGACAGCATAAATTATGGCCAATCGAAGACTCATATTGATAATTCTAAATCATGCTGTGGTGTAGCAAGTTACACCTATGCATATATGTGCCTTATTGCTTATAGCTTACTGGTTGATTAGTAGTTGTAATTGCAAGTTTATGAAATCTATTCTATCCTATTTAGGTTTAACCCATAAGATAACAATACACTTGCTACGATGCACTCAAGTTGTAGTAGAATGGCTAAACTAACATATTATACTAAAGAATGAAGTCATAACCCGGTTTCCCGATCCCTGTTGGTCAATGCAGACTACCTGGGAGGATCCATGTGATGTTAGGTGACATGACTCAGAATCGGATAACAGTGGTGAAATTGTATTTACCCTTAATCTACATAATGACTCTTAACGTTCTTTCGTATATACCATGTCGTTATTTTCTCGAACCACATTCTAAAGGTTTAGTCGTTCATCCTATTATTATTATTACTATTATTGTCATTGTCATATGATATGGCAACTTGAGCTAAGGGATAATTTTTGTCTGCCTCTAACTTGGTTATGACTGAATAGGATGACTTCGGAAGAGTTGAGTTGCGCTCTCTGACCTGATAATAATGCTGTTGCCTAAAGGGACAATGAAAAGATACCAATCGAATCACCTAACCATAACGACGTCAACATCCCGTGTATTCTAGATAGTGTCAGTTCAATGAAGACAATTAACTTTTACATAACAAAAATTTTACTACAATTGGCGGGTTGTAGAGACAGTTAACTGTCAATTTCGATATAACGAATTGGTCTGAATCAGATAACCATTGATCACCTGGAAGCACTGGACAGCTGTTACGTTCTAGTATGGTACTCCTTAGCAGTACGCATCCACGACCCCATCGGGGATCGAAATGAAGACCCTCGGGCTCCGCTAACTCAGTGGTCCAATCGGAAAGCATTCGCCGCGGAGCCCAAGGGTCCTGGGTTCGACCCCCCGATGGGTCGTGGATGCGCGCTGCTGAGGAGTCCTATACTAGAATGAAACAACTGTCCGGTGCCTCCAGGTGATCAATAATTGTCTGGTTCAGATCAATTCGTGATATCAAGAAATTTTCTTACGATATTCAATAATGCTAAGAATAACACAAGTTTGACATATACCAGATGGTGATTTGACCTCGATTGGTGAAAATGAATATCTATTCATAGAATGACTGAGTCACACCATCACCACCACCACCCACCACCTACCATTACATTAGACAAATAAATACACATCAGGCATACGAACACACAAATTTATTGATTATTTCAAGGGGAGGGTAGAGAGTTTTTTTATTTAGTGAACTAGTTTGACTCATAAGCAGAATAAAATTAATGCAAATGTAGATTAGATGAATTCAAAGTAGACAATTTCAACAGTGAAGAAAACAGGGCAGAGAATTAGAAGAACAAAGACACCTCCTAGATAGAATGACGAACAAAGACAATGTTAACCTTATCCTATGCAGTATAACTGTATACAGTTCAAATGGAAATATACATAAATATGCAGATAAATCCGTCACCAGAATGGAGACAAAAGAAGAGAATAGGCAAATTTTACAAGTGGGACAACAAAGAAATGTACATAAGTGAAATAGAAAAAGAAATAGTTAAGACTTTATTCATCAACTACGATCAACCTTGTAGAAATCTATTTATAAAGAAAGAACGGTTATGACCTCTAAGTGTTCAGGTCAAAATTTCGATTTCAATGAGACAACTATTGTAAAAAAGAAATGTACTGAATTTAATTTTGAATTTTATTGTTTGAATAGACAAGGTTTCTATGGTGTTTTGTGGTCGTAATAAAATGGACTTGTGTCCTAAATAATGAAATATTTAAAGAATACCAAAAATAGAATGCTCAGAAGATTTGTGATTCACTACGTCTAATAGAAGTTGAATGCATAGTATTTATTGATATTGATTAACGAAAAATTATTGTTTTTCAACAAAAGCAAGTAACAGATATTGAACCCCCCCCTCACCTCACTTATGTTTTTTGAGTGAGCCCGGTAATATCATCCGCAGTAGTACGTAATGAGGATCGACGGTGAGTACACAAATCTTCATTTCGTAAATTAGTCATACTACCTACAATCAACTTAATGAAAAGGCATTGAACTAATGACCCTGTAATTTGTGACGGTAAAGTTTTTTTCCAGTTATTGATTATAAATGCTCAACGCGTAGAACTTTAATCCTCCAATCAAAGAGATATAGTCAGATCATATATATGTGTACCAAAAATGTTCTACATTAAATATTCCGGAAGCGGGGCTACACACCAACTGAAGCCAACATACAAACGAAGTTATAAGGAAAGATTATTAATTGGCACAAAGGTATGGTTTTCAACTGGTATGTTGAAGGCTTGAATTCTTTATATCTGCTTAGGTAACGGGGTAGTATCATTAGTCCTTAAATAACTAAGACGTAGTTTAAAGTCTATGGTTGATCTATAAATAAATCAGTATCTTAAAGTAACAAGTGAAACACTAGAATATATGTGAAACAATAGATAAAATATGAAATAAACCACTTCTTAATCAATTTGTGATAAGACAAGTGAGAACAAAACTGTTTTGTCAATCTTCATCAGACAGTAATATTTACACTTAATGAGTGCCAAAATTCAACCAACCAAGATCATTTGTGAGTGAATGGTAACAATCAAGTAGATCACATAATTAACAACATGTAAAAAAGTAAAATTTGACAATTGTATTAGTAATGAAGCAAAACCACAAACAGCATGAAAGAAAACTTTCTCATAAACTGAAAAATTTTCTGCTCACTTAATATAAGCATACTGTTAAGACTGCTAATTCGTCTCATTTACCAGCCAAAGATTCATGTACCTAGCTTCAAGTTATATTCTAGGTGTGAAGGCCTGTATCACTACTCGTCTGACAAAAACAAGCCTGAATGAACATCCCATACCTGACCTTATACATTGGGCAACCCCGGTCAACTGTTTGGGTCTTATTGAACTCAAAGACAACCCACAAGAATACCATATTCACCGGCGATAGATGAGATATACAAACATGAAATTACCGTCATACTGTAAATACACTGAAAATAATACAAACTGGAATAGACGTCAGTTATCGAACATGAGTAACTGATACCCCAACGGAAGGTAAATAACAGGTTTACACTGATGTCTGCGTTGAACTATTCTGCCAAAACAGCCTGTGAAATGTGAACATTTTGAATGATGAGAAACAACTTCAGGTGGATGATTAACATAGGACTTTTCAGAAAAACAGGAAATCAATTTCTAGGATAACAAGAAATCTAAAGCATTTGAAGATGAAACAACCAATCGCAGTTATTATCAGTAAATGAAGTGAAATTAGTCTAAACATCTCAGTCATGCAGAAGACTTGAAAGATTCACTGGTGACATTTTTGACAGTATGGATAGTCTATAATGCAAGTCCGATACCCACAGTGAGTACCACGCCTTGCTAACGAGTTATAATTAACACGTTCAAAGTTTCTTTCTGACTATTTCCAACCACTTGACAAATAAAGTAAAAACTTATGAATACAGCAACTAGAATATAGATGAGCAGCCTGGAAAGTAACTTAGTGTGTATAAATTCTTATGATTTCAGAGAAAGTAATCATGAGACTCCTTCAGCAAAATAGTACGAAGGAATTATTCACTTCAACTTCAGTATATGTACTTAGTACTACATTTTCAACATTGAGACAAAGACAAGAGGGTTAATATATATTTAGACCAGTAATTGACTTCAAGTCACATGACAAACTGTCAATTAAACAGGTTGCAGCATGTGAATGATGCACTGATTAAATTCAAGTTTGTTATCTTTTATTTATAATGACAATGTTTTACGTAACCAGTTATAACAAAGTCGAAGCTTGACAAATGTCTATATCATAATCTGAGAATAAGAATTGTAGTTATTGTGTAAACTGTCGATTAAACAGGTTGCAGCATGTGAATGATGCACTAATTAAATTCAACTTTACTATTTATTATTTATAATGACAATGTTTTACGTGACCAGTTATAACAAAGCCAAAGCATGACAAATGTCTGTATCATAATTCGAGAATAAGAGTTGTAGCATGAATAATGTCAATAAGTCGGTCAAATTAAAAGCCTGTATAGGTCCAAACTGTTAAACCACATCAACACAGATGCATAGTAATATCAGTGAAAGTGAAAAAGATTAAGTATAAAGAATATGAATCAACAAAAATACACTACGTGAAATGATTATAGATTCAGTGATCTAAAGGGATACGAAATCGGAAGAGGTCGTCAAACCGCCGTCATGATGATAACGTGTACCCCAACCAAAAAATCAATCACTTCATGGATTGATGAAAGGTTTCATTTTAGCTACTTCCATCTTTTTTCAACCTGACATCTAAAGAAATACTTAGCACAATCAAGATTACAAAGCATACAACGTTCATATTCTGCACAGCGTAAATACTGAATTAACACTATAGAAGATGATAACAAGCAAATAAATAAGAGATATCAGTATTTTCGATTTTTAGCATACCAAACTATGTGCTTCTAAACAAAGATCTGGATCTTAGAAGCACATCCTTTACAAGAAATGTACATTTTCTGGAAGATACTTATCATTTATATAGATACATAGGTACCATTACGTTATACATATATAGGGTCTACTGACAATTTTAGTTGAACAAATCTAGTTTGTATATTCAACTGTGATCTACACTTACAATGCGTAAAGATGAATGTAATGCTGTCAAAACGATCGAAAATGAAGCGCAGGCGGAGAACATTTGAATCGAAAAACTGTCTACATGCGAGAATGCCAGTAAAATATGTTTAAACAAGGAATAAACAGTAACTAACCCCAAGTAAACCAATGGAAGTTGTTAGTCAAGATGTGTACAGAGATAATGTGTTCACGATTTTAAAATACTTTCAATCGATGTCAAACTCTACCATTAAAAATAGATTATTCATAAGTCACTATCTCGTCATAAACCTTCCCGAAACACCACATACACAGGGTCATAAATTAGGATGAGAAATCAGTTCACTACATCATGTATCTTCATCGACAAATGAGTGTTGATTCTGATATTTATTATGTATGTCAAACCACCATCATCCTACCGCTATTAATAACTCCCACTATCACTACCCTACCAGTACTATGGAAGTAACTTAGGGACACCCAATCCAACAACGTAACACCAATCAACATAATAATCAAGTTTAATTTCAGAAGACTTCATTGGTGTACAATACCTGGTTAGAGCCGGTGCGATTGTTGTAACCAATCACTCCAGATTATAAGTGACATGGCTTACAGTCGAAAGCATTTACTTTTCGTCTTTGAGTTCTGGAATTCTTACATACTATCCCATGAACCAGATTCACTGTGTTTAATCACTTTTTATAACCGCAGACGTTACTTTTACTACTACTGCTTTGGTGTTCACATTACTGTGTTCATGGGACATGGTAACTTGAACCGATGTATGTGCTATGTTCCAAGTTACGTACAACTGACTGACTTGTTGCTATGACATTTAAATCAAGATATCTACGACTAGGTAATTTGGTAGATAAGTACTGAGTCCAGGGTTCGAACCCTACTCACTCTAGGTATCCCACAAATATTGTAATAAGAAATCACAATCTACACATCATCTGGCCAATATTCTATAGGAAACGAGAGGTTATGTACATAATAACTGAATTACTTAGTCTACATTTGAGCATTAAACTTCTATCTATTGACTAGTCATGAATGATAAACAAAAGATCAAAGCAAAGCCGCTTGAATATGTGGTTCAATCGTTTTAAGTTAGGGCATTAAAATCATGAAGTTGACTGGCCTTTATTTGAATACTAAATACCTATAGTCAGTGGGTAAAGAGATGGATGAGTGACAAATACGCTTCAGTTGCAATTAATAGATAGTAGCTTTGAATCCCTTTGTTTAACATAGTTAGGAAAGTCAAGTAGTCTTCATATGAATTAAAGCTTAATACAGTGAACCTGTACTTGTCAAATCGAACATTAAACAATAGGCTGTTCCTAGTATGTTTGTCTTCAGACTCCTGGAGTTACCTTCATCAACATCAACAAAACAGTACTCGTATCCACTAACTTTAAGTAATAACATACTTCGACAACATACACTGACTTACCATGTAGACGTAATGTACTTTCATTGCATGAATCATTTGGTGTTATTTGACGTGAAATAGATTTATTTGTAGATGCTGGAGCGGAATGTCGATCAAGTGGATACATATACGTTGGTGAAGAATGAAATGTATGCGTGAAATCACCATTTACTTTAGGTATATTAGAATTTGGTCGTCGAGATTCACATAATATATTTGAATTAGCTATTCCAATGTCTGGATCAGCTTTAGCATCTAAACCATTATGATGTTCAGTGGAATGATGATCCATCATCATCATGATCATTGTAGGTGTAAAGTTAATCCTGTGTTTTCTGTGTTAATTGCAATGAATATTACACTCCTGAGACTGTGATATTGAAGATAGTGACAAATAAGTATATTGCCGGGGTCAAAATTCCAATGACGATACAAAAAACTATTTTTACGCCCACAAAATAATAAAAACAATAATGTTAATAATAAAGAATAATAATAATAATAATAATAATAGCAGTTCTCATAGTCCAAATAGACTGCCCCAATCACATGTACACATGTAACAGACAGATAACAATCACATACAAACAATCACAAACCCTAATAACATACGTATATACACATAAATATACAAACAAATATAAAGATGGACAGGAAGATAGCACCACAACTCTACATTTTGATTCGTTACCCATTTTATCTGACCCACTCCCCTGGCTCAAAAATTCTACACCAACATGTGTGTGTCTTTGTTCATTTCATATTTGACTAGCTCAGATTATTGTACATATAATATACTGAATTTTTATTGGTTGAAAATGGGTCATGAATGTCATGGTAACGCCCATTTTTCTACTGGTTATACTAAAAATGGTATATTTTTCATTTTCACAAATCACAATAAAATAATGATTGACTCACAGAGAATCGACTTTTGCTTGAGGTGTGCTACGAGAAGCCAACATATCCATGATATAGAATTAGCAACTCTCTTTTATGAACATGTATACTGTAACTTAGGTCGATATGCTAAGTGAAAATGCAAATGTGATGGAAGTTACACCTTGAAACGATACAAGTAATGGCTTAGGTTGGATTGTGGCTAGCAAGCGGAATCCAAGACACGCTGACCAGTTTCAATCCATTACAAATCAATCGGAAGATACAAGCTTCAATAAAGTATATAAATATACAGTAGAATGAATAGACTGATTACAACTTTTTCAGTCAATACGTAAGACATGTTAGGATGCGTGAAGGTTCTAGATCTGATCCTATGCAGTGGTCATTAGTTAAGTCTAACGAGGAGTCACAAACACTTCCCCATTTCTCAGTGCTTTTAGTTGATTGGTATCAGTTCATGATGTAAAATGTCTTCAAATTATAATAACTCCAAACGGGAAATGAATATCAGTTATGCCGTTGCGATAGGATATGGTGTAAAGTTGAGTTCTAAGACTACAAATGTTACTAAGCCTCACTTTATTGGCAAATCTTAATACTTATTCGCAGAAATTTAGGCTAAATCAATTCATCAGTCTTGGGTACTATATTACATACTCTCAAGTGCCAAAGTCGTCTCGTCTGGAGCCTAAGCTGACCAATTGTCCTATACTAGAAAAACTCATTGGTTCTATCTTTTTATGCAATATGGGATATAGGTAGTCAATAGAAGGACATAGTTTACCTAAACTTCATACTGTTTGGAGCTCGTCGCCAAGTTTTACTTGCAGTTCTCAAGGAGTTGAGGGTTTGAAGCCAGCTTTACAGTTTGAGATGTGACTATTGAGATATTCCGGTCATGAATTTTCTGCGGAATGGATATACTCATATTGATAAATCACTTAGTAGTGGCTGATGTAACGTTTATCTGCTTCTTAGTGTCGTCTAGATTTCAGGCATGTCTTACTGATAACTATCAACTAGCAATAAACCTCGGTAAAACAAGCCTTCTTCCATTTATTTCCATCTTTCTAACGTCGGATCATAGTGCACACGATCTCAAGTTACTAAGAGGAATAGCCAAACACTACAAAATTATACAAATATAACGCCTATCACGTATCAATGGTTAACAAGAGAAAATTCTGCGAATAGGCGCTGTTAATTATATCAAACTAAGCTAAAACACCTAACTGTTTTTCTCACTGGATCTCCAGCTGGTGCCATATCAATATTTATGATAAAAGTCATTCATTTTTGAATTTTGCTCAAAAACCTTAAAGTAATGTTCCTGATTCAGTTTGATCTGTTTCTGTGCTTTACTTTTATTCTGTCTACTAAAAACATACAAAAGTAGTTTAATAGGATTTATTCTTTCCATTTATATAGAATCTAATATACTCTGTTATGTGATCAATTTGCATAGATTATGGATGTTGTATGAAAACCTCAACATTTTAAGAGAAGTACAGAAGACAGTGAAAAATATGAATGCTACTAGACGACTCAAACTGTGTACATGACTTAGCTCTTCTATTCCACTCGCAGCAACAAATGTAGGTTAAAACGGTCGGTGTAGCAGCAGCCTCTGCAGTCAGCAGTAGGCCACAACATACGCAGAAGGAAAACATCAACCTCAGATATGTAAAACAACGAGCAGTAACTCAATTACACTCTATTTGATGGATAGACTCTGGAAGACGTGGAAGATTTAACATACCTCGGCAGCATTATTGATAAACAAGGAGGGTTTGATGAAGATGTCAAGGCACGGATTGACAAGACAAGGGCAGTATTTCTAAAACTGAAAAAAACATTTAGAACTCAAACCAGTTATCCGTCAATATCAAAATCACATTTTTTAATACAAATGTGAAGACAGTTCTATTGTATGAAGCTGAAACTTTCATGGAGAATTACGAAAAGGACCATTCAAAAGAGACAAGCATTTATATACAGCTGTTTGTACAAGACACTCCGGATCCATTGACCAGATACCATCAACAACAATCTCCATAGCAGAGGACAAACCAACTTCAAGCCGAGGAAGAAATTAGAAATAAATCGTTGGAGGCGGATAGGACATACATTGAGGAAATCATCAAATTGTGTCACAAGACAAGCATTAACATGGAATCTTCAATCCCAAAGGAAAAGAAGAAGACTAAGAACACACTACGCCGGGAATTGGAAGCAGACATGAATAGCAGAATGAACAGCACTTGGGAAGAACTGAAAAGGAGAGCCCAAGAGAGAGTTGGTTGAAGAATGGTGGTCGGTGGCCTTTGCTCTACATGGGGTAATAGGCACTGATTGATTGATGACAAGTAAAGTAATTAATCATCAGTTATCTTGTCAAGTAATTTAGGTATAATGAAAATTCCCATGAACTGAAATACACGTAGACTATTAAGTTTCAATAACTTAACAACCAGCCAGATAATCAAAGTCATGTTAATTCAGCTTTAAAGCAACCGATTACTCACATGATATTATGACCATACTAGTAACTGCTAGTCAGAATGTCAAGATGAACAATTAAACATCTTGTACTGTTCTATATGATGCAAACGTTAAAAGTACTTATAAACTTCACAAAATCAGATAGTTTACGGTATAATTTTCAGTAACACCACTGAGTCAACAATGAAAATAGTTAAGGTAGCAGTTAATTAAATTGAGATGGTTTGTGGAGAAGTGGATGTTCCTGAAGCTCTAGTGAGAAGTCGTGACCGGTAGAGCTCAGACTTGTCAGGAGTGAGACAGTTGTCATAAATGACAACAGTTGGTCGTCGCACTATGTAACAAATTGATGGAAGTGTGAATTCTACCATTGGATGACTGCTGACCCAGTGGTGCAAGGGTTAAGCGTTCACCAACCTGAAGCCCGTCAGCCCGAACCCGTGGTGCGTAAGGCTGATGAGTTCACTACTAGGACGAAAGGGCTTTCCAGTGCCCCGTGGTTTCTAATGGTACCCTACAAACGTCAATCTGTGACGAATTCAATCAACTAACAGTTAATTAGTCAAAAGTAAGCACTCATTTCGGAGAATAACATAACCCGACCTATAATGGTATTGATGATACCATGCAGAGTACCTCATTTTCACATATTCAACCATTTATTATCTGCAGATTCAGCCCAAATGAACTGTTTAACTAAACCCATAGATTATTATATTCAAGTCTCCTACCAAACATTATGACTAGACATGTATATTTGATCTTTTGAGGAAAGTCTAATGAATCTTATAGAAAGGCTGATGTAGTTTTATGGTGGATGATCTTAATTTGTTGTTTGCATTCTTCACATATGAATTTCAGTTCGTTATTATTGAAAACTAGGGTGTGAACTGAAGAGTTGTCCAATACTAAGACGAAATAACTATCTAATGCGTTATAGCTCTTAATAGTAAACAACCAACATCTCTATGTCACAAGTACAAACAACATATGTTACAGAACATTGTCCTATGTGTGAACACGTATAAAAAGACTATTACTAAACATCAAATATGTGTTACATTCTCTAAAGATCCTAGAGAATAATTCATTACAGAGGCTCGAAGATGTACCACTTTGTGAAAATAACAGAAGCAAAGTTATTTCACCAGTTAAATTAATTAAACTGATGGGAAAGTTGGTGGTTATTTGCTGTCAGTAGGAAACTTGGGCTGAGGTTTTATCCATCAATTTAACCACCACTATGGGCTTGAAAAAGGAGGATATTAGTTGCTACTCGGAGATCATTGTCAATATACCAGTCACTGGAAGTCTATTACTGCTAGAATATCTAGTTGGTAAGGTCTCAGAATGTAAAATTGGTTTATGTGGGTTTGAATTTCACAGAGAAAACTATTTCCTTAAAGACTGCATATACACTATGCTAATTAGTGACAATTAGTATGAAACCTAAATGAAGTAAATTTTTCCACCAACTAACTTCAACCACTTAACATCAAAACATAATGAATGTAATGCTAAATCATTTAAACTAATAACCCTAACATTTCATTTGGATTTATAGAATTCAACCAACACAAAAAAATTAAACAAATAAAATATTGGTTAATGATCATTCATAGTAAGTATACTGAAAACTAGGTAATTGTTAACCATGATGTGTTATAACAAGATTTTTGTACTTTGCATATGAGCTTCATTACTTATTGACATTAACTGACTAAACTAAGGACATTGAACTATTATTCAAGTTGGTTTGTGTCTTGCAAGTGGAATCCAGGACCCATGTTTCTTCCTATTTCGGATTCGTCTGGTGGATAAACCTACATCTCAATGTTGATGTATACATTCGGATTCAAACTCAATTCACTTCTTGTCAAACGCCACCGCTTCCACCATTAGACTACTGAGTCTAGATAGTCACACTTGTGCAACAGGTATATATATATATGGATGAGCTTGTATCTTCACGTTGACTAGTCATGGACTGAAAGTGGTCAGCTTCTGTTGCTAAATGTGCATCCTGAGCGGATTGCCTAGATATAGTTATAAATCCAGGCTAAAAATAACTTGTGATTAATAGCTATATCGAGGCAATCTGCTCAAGATGCACATTTAACAACAGAAGCTTACCAGTTTCAGTCCATGACTAATCAACGTGAAGATACAAACTCATCCTAATTACATTGAACTATTGTTTATACTTTAAAACTCGATAGTCATAGAAGCACGCAATCATAATTAAACATTTTGTATTTACACCCTTATGTTATAGAACTTGATTATATTTTAATTTCAATTCAATGTATAATTCATTACTACACTGATTTGTTTATACAAACAATTTATCTACTTGTTACAACAATACAACAACAAGATTGATAAAAATATTTTGAAAAGATGAAGTAATGACAGAATTTAATTCATTCAGGGGTTAACAACATAAATCACATTCTAAGCATAATCATCAGTCATTGAAAGTATCAATAATTGATTGAATAGACAATATCTACATTTAAAATATACAGTAGTGAAAATGGCGTACAATGTTTAAAAGGTATAGTGGTGATGATGGAGGATAGGAGATGAGAGATGTGGTAATTATTAGTTGATATAAACTTGTTTCACAGTTATATACTATCCATTTACTCATAAATGATTTATGTCTGTGAATACAATAATCTTTATGTTTAGATTAATGTAAACCATAATACAGTGATTAACATGATGTGTATTTGATTTATTCTAAACAATGAAGTGAAGATTATACATCCAGTGTTATTGATTATAAGTGCTGACTGTCTTTCATACTCGCACTTTATATATATGTCTGCCTATTTCCATTAAATTCATATCATGTGATAAAACTATGGTCCGTCTCGTATAGAGGTTAAATCCATCTAGGTAGCATGTATTTTCAGTGGAACGATGATGATGATGCTGATGCTGATGACGATTTGGATGACGATGCTGCTACTAGTGCTGCTGCTGCTGCTGATGATGATGATAATGTTGAATTTGGATGTAATATCATAAATTGATGTCGGTTACGTGACCACTAAAAACCGAGATACATTAAGCATCTGCTTCGTTTAGGTGTGGGATTCCTCAGGAATGTACATTCACAACCAAATCAGGGAATTCAGCTCATGACTTTTATATTTCACAGTGAACTCTTAACTGTTAGGTCACTGAGAAGTAGTTCAATGGTTGACATTTCTAACTACTAACCTTTTAACTTGACTGAAGCTAAGTGTTCGCTGTAAAGCCCGAAGTTCATATGGTCGATTTATCAATGGGATTGTGGATGTACATTTCTGAGGAGCACCACACCCAAACGAAACAGCTGTTCATCGTTTTTCGCTTACGGTATTCACGATACCCAGACCATTTCGTGATATCAAATTCAAAACACTGACAACTAAAAGTCTCTCATTCAAGTAGTGAATTTGCAGAGAGCATTCTGTGATTCATGTAAGATTTAAGTTACATTATTTATTGGTTTGTCTAAAGCTGAGATTATCCACAACGTTGTTAATGTTCGCAGAGTGTTTGACTTTTCAATCCTACACCAGTGTCATTCTCCTCAAAGATCTCATTTCGAGCATCTGAGGTTATTTGGGAATGTCAACAATCAACATTGTCAGTGTATCGTAGCTTCTTACGACTATGATTTGATCGTAACACAAGAGTATTTTGATACTTTCAATAACATGATACCCTTCATTCATCTACGTCAATTTAAACTAGAACCCATCTTCATAAATATTATTATTGTTTTCTGAACATATAGATAGTCTAACCACTTTACAGCCTACAAGTGACTCACTAACCTATAATCATCACATGGTAATCTCACACTCTCAACCCATACACACTCCTAGTCGAACGTCTAAAATTAAACGACTAAATGTGAGCAGAATCACACCAATCATTATTATTTAAAATACTTACTGTAAAACAGACAATTTTCTTGAATTCTATGTATAACAAATAAGAATTTACATGTTATACAAGACTAGAGCATTAGAGTACAGAGACTGAATAACTAACATGTGGGAAATCAACCGTAAATTTGAAACATTACAAAGAAAGCTAAAGGTTAGTAGGTCAATAGGTGCTTTTAATTTAAAAAAGTTATCATTATCAAACAACATAACTTTTAACAGTCTTACAGTGATATTTAAATTGGATTGTGACTGGCAAGCAGAATCCAAGAAATGCGTTTCGTCCTACTTGGGACTCGTCAGCTGGATTTACGTTCAATAGAGACTGACTAGTTTCAGTCCATTACAAATCAACGGGAAAATACAAACTTATCCTAATTGGTCTTACAGTGAATTTAGATGTAATTTTCTTCTAAACGTATATTATCTCAAAGTAAACATTTGTCGTTCCCAGTGCTTTCTTAACATAACCTGATGCACTGAATGAGAGAAACACTAATTTAGTGAAGGTTTAAGGCATGGACTGAAAACTTTGGTGGAAACTACATACTAATTTATAGAATACATCTACTGAAGAAACAGATAAGTGACAGAAATAATTAGTGAACATTAAAAAACATTGCGAATACCCCCCCCCCACCTCCAAAGTGGCTGAATAATTTATATTAACTAATGTGAATATTATAGTCGAAGAAAAATTTAAAACATAAGATGTGGTATCAAATGTTACGTAACGATCGCTGTTGTAATAAGGTTTGGATATCTGTTGGGGATATCAGATCCCCAGAATTCTCTTGGCAAACCTGTTATTTTGTGATTTATTTGTGCAAATTTAAATTTCTCGTTTTCATTCCAAAAAATTCCTTTTTCAACTTCAGTTTGTGTTTCCCACTTAATGAGACGCTAAATCTTATTGGTTCGTTGTTTATTTTAGTACACTATTTGTGACATTCCAAGGACGTTCTCTTTTTTGTATATATACTCGTGAGATGTGTGGTTGTTGTCCGTCTGTCAGGCTGTCTGTGGAATTAAACGCTTCATTCTGACGTTGAACTTGCTCCTCTAGTTAGGTGGGCTGGGACGCTGTGAAATAGCTTAACTTACCTGTTGGTCATACATTCGCTGGCAGGTATCGAGGTGTTTTCCTTAATTTGCGAAACCTTAGGAGTATCCAACAGGTTTTTCAGTGAATTAGATTTGAATTCACTCGAACTAGAATCCAGACTTTCTTGATCAATTCAAAGCAGTTATCAGCTTTCCGGAAATTTAAAACTTAAAATAGCTAGATTAACAGAGCAAAGTACAAACCTCAGATGTGGCACTGGAATGTAAGTAGTGAATTTATAACTGAGAGAATGAACCAGTATATTACACAATCAACTATTTAAAAGAGAAGTCACCAGAGGAGTGTGAGACTGATTAGTGTAGTTTGTTTCAATGAATAAACTAGGTTACATATGTTTAATGACGTAAGACTCTGTATGAATGTAATGCATTTAATTTTTTATGTGTATTGATTTTTAAGGAAGATTTTGAAACGTAACAAATGTGTCCGCCATCCAAGTGTTAATAAATAATCTCGACGCTAGTTTTATTTTTTGGGAGTTTGTCCCTCTCCCCTACCCCTAGATTTTCAGCTATTTTTCCTAGAATTTGCATATTAATGATACATAAGTTAAGCTAATGTAAAGTTTTATTAGATTTAGGTTTTATATGACGGACTAGCATCAATAGTGTACATCCATGTTCCAACCAGGGTTAGAATCCAGAACTTATGCTGTACTTTAATTCAGTGGCTGACATTTTTAATTTCAGTCAGTACACGATATACTATACGAAATCATTCAATATCATTGATTTATAACTGCAAACATGCACAACGTGGTTTAACTTCCCTTGTCAAGTCTTCTTACCAGAGTTCCGTAATCAGTTTTTGAATTTAGTCACTAATTAGTATATGGTAGTTGTTGTTATTGGGTATTGTGGTGATTGTTAAATTTGAAGCTCCGTGCTTCAAATTAACCTCAGTCATACGACAGTTGAGAGCTATGAAGAATTGAGCAGTTATTTCGTCCTAGTATAGAACTCTTTAGGAGTTATCCTTATTAATCTTAACTGAATTTATTCGCAACGTTGTCATTTTTCAAAACGAATGCAGTGCCGAATGTTATTCAATTAATTGGTATGTGTTGTATGCTATAATGTGATTTTCGTAAAAGATCCCAGATTGGTTTCACTGTATTCTTGCTGTTTTTATTTAACAAGTTAAACTGAGCTACGCCGGACACAATCACATAATTCTGCTACAGATAATTCAAGATATTTTAGACTAAAGCTTCATTCAAGATTACTCTCTAATGTACGGAATTCATCTACTAAATAAACAAAAAAAAATGGATCAAATGTTGTGGATCTAACAAACATCGAAAACGTTATGAATAACTTCCCCACAAGTCTCTATTAATACTATCAGAAGCATTTACATTGGTGTTAAATAGCCATTACTATTATTATAATCCAGATTGAAAGAAGTTAAGTAGTAGATGTGTGAAATAAGAATGAATCCTCTTCTATGTACTTCATGGTAACATTCAAATAAATTTAATTTCTATTGACGATGTATTGAGTAAAATACAAGTGTTGATTTTTCAATGAATGAAAGCATTTCATCATTGTATGATGAAGTGATCGAAAGAATGTTCATAGTAAGAGTTTACTGAAATTTGATTCCCTAGGAAGTTAAAGACACAAATTAATTTTGACAAGACAATCATTTAAAACCCGGAAGAAATGAACAACTGTATATTTTAGTACAGAACTCAAAAGTTTGATTTTAAAACTTCATCTAGGGTGGACTTCATCTAGCCGGTAAAACCTCAAAATTGACGTTAATTGATCGTTGAGTAGTGATAACTAACACGAAACCTGAGTCAGACAGGGTTTCCTTTAGAGTGATCTCCATAGTCACCTAATATAAATATTAAAAATCAGTACATATAATGTCCAGGCACATAGACTAGTGACAACGTTTCAACCGGTAGTATTTGATTAACGCTAGAGGACTAGACAAACATAATAATGAATACCACTCAGGGTCAGTTAGCTAGGTTTTATAAATTTGAAAAGAAGACAATGTAAATATCGCCAAATTTCATATATCTTTCCTGCCACTGTCATTCGCTCTGAAACCTAAATCACCGTCTTATTTCGTACTCACGTTCGCTACTCGTTGTTTTGGTGAATATCACAGCTCAATGTATTGGATAACAGTGAATGCGCGTAGAATATGATACATATCATACTTTTAGATTTGACACATGTTATTAATGAATCTTATTTAACTAGTAACCCACGTGACTACATGTTACAACAACCTGATAATCTTAACGCTTGCACGTCTAATCGGAATCCATTTATCCCTAAGATGGTAGACGAGAAGACATTAAGTCAAATAGTCAGGCAAACCATAATTCTAATAATCACATAAATATAAACATGAATATAATACTAGAACAATTATAACACAAAACTGAAGTGTAAGAATTATATCGAGAAACAGTCATCGGGTCACAGCTCAATATTTAAATAAAAATCTTAAGATACTATGGGAAGGGGGGGGAGGGGAGGAATACACTAAGCATAGAAACACAACATTTAATAACTATGCGGTCAAAATATATAAAATAATCTTTTAAAGTAACAAAACAAAATAGGACATTTCTAAATGTTCATTTTTATTTTCTTTAACTTATTCCATACAACAATATTAACACTAAATGTCATCATCATATGATAATGAGAGAAAAAAAGTGTTTTTGTTTAGTTAAACCCTCCCCTTCCCCCTCCCCTCCTTCAAAAAAAAATAATTGTTGTCCTTGTTATTCTTGACAGTATAACCTTCAACACAATATTTCCGTCTCATTTACTTGACCTAATTTTAACATTGAAAAATTTCAATGTTTAATGCGTAAACATTAATCATTTGTATTCCAATCTGTATGTTAAAATTAAATAATCAATTTTTATCATAGTAATTAAAACAATAATCAATATTTTCATTAAACTAATGTTCCTTTAATCAATTGGGATGGTTATTTTTGTGGAGATTGGTTATTTGGTTTGATTGAATATATATCACAGATTGATGTTGGCAGGGTATCATTGACAACAAGGGAGCACTGGACAGCTGTTTCGTTCTGGTGTGGAACTCTTCAGCAGTGCGCACCCCTGATGCGGAATCGTGGGTGCGCACTGCTGAAGAGTTCCTTTAATCGTTTATATTAAGTTTAATTGTTTGCATACATTAGAGATTGATGTTAGTTTAAGTTTCATTAAAAACCAGTTCATATGTATTTGGAGAAGTAGGTAGATTGGAAGGACAGAAAGACGGGCCAATTGTACGATTTACTGAAAGTATCCTGAAGAACCTGTGTTTGAAAGAAATAACCGTTTTTAGAAGTTCAATTATGCGTCATTTGGTAGACACTGGACATGAGGTCGATGTAACAAATGCTTTTCAAATTATCAATAAACAACATAAAACGATTCTAGTAAAATTTACTGAGGCTATTGTAATTAGAAGATTGAAACGTGATCTTTGTGTTCAAAAGGAATCAGTAGTTAATCTTCAGTTGCCCTGGTAGCAATAGATAGATGTTATCAGGTAAACATTTCAATTGATAAAATAAATATATGTATTAATAGTGATTTGAGTTAATTAAAATCAATAGCATGTATGCAGCTGATGAGACTGAATGCAACGAAATACCAATTGAATTCAAAGTATTCTGCATATGTTGACGTTCTTGCATTATTTAAATATTAAGCAACTATTTTGTCCTAGTATAGAACTCTTAAGGAGTGTACATCATTGATTCAACCAGAAGATCTAATCCAATGCACTAAGGCTCTAATGTGAACACTTAACTATCAGCACCACTAGTCTAGCGTCTAGTTGTAGAGTTCTGACTGATCGGTTTGTAATAAAGGTCGACGATCATCCGTTGTCGTAGGTGATAACTGTCTTATTCCCGATAAGTCTGAACTCCGTCACAACTTGCTAACAGAACTTCAAGAATATCTTAAAGTTAGTCATTAATGAAGTGATTATCGTAATTGAATTAAGGTAGTATTCAGGAGATAGATATTATGTTTGGTTGTTAGAATTCGCTTAAATTCTTTTCATATTACTTATGATTATCTATGATTTAAAGTATATATATTATGACTATTATGAAATAAGCTAACATAAGAACAAGCTAAATAGAGATAGTTCATTTAAGTTGCACAATTAGCAACAATGAGTATTCTATTTCAGTCCTGACTATCAACAACTTGATATTGCATACACTTACTGATTATACCCTCATAAACATTGACAAAGTAAGTGATTATTTGAAATCAATAGCTTAATAGATAACATGTATTGTTGCTTAAGTAAATGAGTCAAGTTCACATCTAAGTGTGAACTTCAACAATGGAATGTCGGTACACCCAGTTGAAGAGTTCTAAATAGAACGAAACCCAGATAATGGTTTTCACTATGAACTACCTAACACATGCTACAAACTTGTGACTGTATGGGATTTTCGAGGCAATTCGCTGGAGATGAATATACTACAACAAACACTAATCAATTACAGTTCATTGTACTAACATATGGGGAATTATAAACCCTTACTAATATGTATATTTATTTAAAAATCTATTACTTCTTAACAAGTTAATGTCTTATTTGGAAGATCTCAAATGAAATCTAGAAGATCGGTTATCTGCCTTCATTTGTCGACTAGATTATTATCACAAGTTGTGGTAATATTCCTGGAAGTTTCTTAAATCTATTAATTTCTTTAATGAAACGAGACTTGAAAGTAAAGATCCTATCACATTTTACACCCGGTAAGAGATTATACGAATGGACAAATACAATAAAAATTGAGTCTTTAAAGAGTCCATTCTATCACCTGACTGCTTTTTATACGACATTTCTTACTTATTAGCAGACTCCATAGACGACTTCATACAACACTGTGATCATAAATATCGAGGTTTATTGATAGTACATCAAGCTATGACCGCTGAGCGATAGGACGTGGTTAGAGTAGGTGTCAACATTTTAGGTTATTATTCAGTGAGGTAGACATTTTTTTACATTAATTTTCAATTCATCGAAGTAAGTGACCAAAAAAATCCTACTAGTCATTCAATTCTATTGATGAACATTACTTAATCACATTACTTTCAATATAATTTTGTATTGGCATATTTCCTAAATCTGAATATTCTACAGTCACAGTTGAGGCTAAGCTTCCCGATATTCCATAACTCAATGAAGCATAAAGATCTAATCAATAGTTAGCGCATTTTTGGTGTAAATCCATTACGATCAAGGAAATGAATCCACTAAGTTATATTATTAAATGTGAATAGAATAATTAAAGTACATAAACTTTAGCAATTCAGGATACCTTATGATCATCCCTCGTGAATCATGGAGTTCATGTATGTCGGGTGAGATATATGTATCATATTCCACATAAGTAATCGACAAAACAATGACATGGCAACAATCAATATGCATGTGTTGATAAATAATTCAATAATTATCATTTAAAATTTAACTAATTTGACCAATATTTATTGATATCCTCGATGATAATATTCCATTAGTTTCATTGAAATGGCTTATCGATATTGTAAATTGATTGGAGTCAGCGATTCAAAAGATTGGGTGTCAACCTAGTGGTCTCGATGCTAAATGATCACCGTGAAGCCTGTGGCTTTTTCGTTTCGACTTTTGGTGTGATTGTGAATGCGCTCCACTAAGGAGTGGCATAATGGAGAGAGACCGGTATCCTATTCATGTTAGTTCTAAATAGTCGTCTAACCAAGGTCAGTGAGGTATTGATATGTTGTGAACTGTGATCAGCTACGATACATGGAATAATAACCTAGCTAGAACCAGTACCATGACTAGCCATGAAAACTGATTGTTCTGTGTCTTTACGTCTGCTTTGATATTGACAGTCCCAAGCCTGATAGTATGATCACACAACTGAACTAACTAGGAGTTACATGTATTTTTGAAGCATTCTTTTGTATGCATGTAAAGTCTGACCACATAGTCAACTAATTAAGAAAAAACAGCAATAAAGAACAAGAGCAATAATGATAGAGAAGTAGGGTAAGGTCTACGCAATTAATTAGTTCATGAATGAAAAAATGATACAACAACAGTTAATAGGCCAAATGGGAGGTTACGGAGAAGGGAATATGTATAAATACAAACGAAGTATAAGAAATAATCTTCTAGAAAACAGTTCTGAATGTTAGTCATTCATCATAATTAACTCGATCTGTTAGTGGTACAACAACAATAAAACCTAAGCCATTTTCTATTTAGTGTTTAGTAGTTCACTGTATAAAATGACTCAAGGCAATGATTTTCTGTTTCTGATATCTAAACACTTAAAATCTATAAAAGTTCGACAACACAAGGAAAAACTAGAGGAGTGAGAGGGGGGGGGAGAATTATGCTATGAAATCTTTAGTTTCATTAAAAAAATCAAGAGGGTGGAAATTTATGTGGTTATATGTGGCATTATGGTTCTTAAACGTCGTCAGTAAATGTCAATATAAGTAGCACAATGAACTCGTGATCAATTAATCCGAAGATTATGTATCCTTATATTTTTCAAGAAATGGTAGTGATTAGCTAAAACTTTTAGTATAAGGTGAAGAACTTCGGAGATTGCTGAATTTTATTGTTTTGCATAAGGGATTGACCCTAGTTAGGCATTCATTTAGAGCTAGTAAGGATCGGATACCGGTCTCTCTTCATTATGCCACTCCTCAGTGGAGCGCATTCACAATCGCACCAAAAGTCGAAACGAAAAAGCCACAGGCTTCACGGTGATCATTTAGCATCGAGACCACTAGGTTGACACCCAATCTTTTGAATCGCTGACTCCAATCAATTTACAATATCGATAAGCCATTTCAATGAAACTAATGGAATATTATCATCGAGGATATTAATAAACATTGGTCAAATTAGTTAAATTTTAAATATTAATTATTGAATCCAAGTGAAATGGTTATTTTTGTGAATATTGGTAATTTAATTGATTGAATATATATATATATATATATATATATATATATATATATATACATATATATATATGTATATATATATCATAAATTGATGGAAGTGGGGATTCTGCCACTGGATGCCAGCCCAGTGATGCAGAGGGTTAGGCGCTCGCCGTCAACTTGAAGCCCCTTGTGCTGAATCTGGGGTACACGCTGCTGAAGATTTCCACACAAGAACGAAACATCTGTCCACGCCCTCTGGTTTATAGTGGTATCATACCAACATCAATTTGTGATATATTCAATTAACTAAATTATTGAATTGTTCATCAACACATGCATATTGTTTGTTGCTAAGTGGTTTTTGTTTCTTCAGTTTTCTGATAAAGTAAAAATACATAGTGGTCTTTTCAAAATAAATTGCTGTCGCCTATTTACTACTCTTTTCAAGGTGACAAGAGAAAGTGGAGGGAAAGAGTATCGACTCACCCTAAATCTTTTTCATTATTAAAAATTCATACTATTTAGTGGTGGCAGAGTATAGTTCGTTTTCGTGTTTAATTTAGGGTACAACGGGATATCTTTTCTACGCCTGCTATATGATTTCAAGGCGTGACAGAACCCGATGTTCTACATTGTTTGAGAGAATCATAACTAGTGACCGATTCACCTCTCATCTCCGTAGGATTTTCTTTAGTTTATATTTAGTTTATTCCATTGTGGTGTTTTCAGTAATTCCTTCGGAAAACTTATCAGAATCAGATAGTTCTGAGAGGAATATATAAACAACAGTCATGGTGATTTATGAGATCTATGCCAGGACCTTTATCTAGACGATTATATTAATTGATTTTTAAAACCACATCCTTTGACCTTATGTTGTTTTGAATGGGCTTTTTTAGTGGTTCGATTGAAATTTTTAATGTAAGTCCTATTCTATCATGAAATACTCACTCACTGATGGATGAATAATGGGGAATAGTGAATACAGCACACTTTTATTGAACACTGAAAATGTCCCAAATAATCATAACCAGTGGAATCACTATGAAACAAGTAAAACTAAAATGTTTGCCAGACTGTTCATGTTTTATTAGTTTTTCTAGATTACTCAAAGGTTCTTGATATTCATACATATAACTGAATTTCTTCCTGATTTCACATTCTCTTGAGACACTTCTCTCATTATCATACTTTTACCTTGTGATGACTTTTTTCACTATACCCTATAAATCTGTCTATCTAGTCCGTTGACAGTGTTATCCACACCAAAATGTTTGAGTATATGTCTATTAACGTCTACGTCTTCTCTGACATGTGCAATCATGGTTACACTTGTAAATGGTGAAAAAGTAGTCAGATATTGTAAGGTTCTCGTGACTACATGGTTATTACTGGAATATAGCATTGACACATTTATTCTAATATTCTACTAACCATAATCGAAAAGTGATCCTTTGCAGTGATTCTTTGCATTATTATTAAATTCCAACTGAAATTAAGGATCGTATCGTCGACCGTCAGAATACTTATTTAAACCGTATGCTATGATCTTTAAATATCATCATTGAACCTGATTGATTCGTCATTATTCTTCTGTGTTACCGATTGAACTCCAAACTACACAAATTTTCTCAATGGATGGATTACAAGCGATTAGTTCAATGCACATAGAGAGATAATATTCAACAACAGACGATGTCTCATAGAATCATGAATGTTCAATTTCAGATACTAATTACTGACGAGTGCCAAATACTCCGAAATTTAGGTCAAGGGTTTGGATAAATCAACCACTTTTCTAGTACTTCTTGCAGGCTGGAGTTATTGGCATCTGTTTACAGTGAACATGATCAGTGTTGAATTTTGCCAAGCCTAATAAAAAAACACGAATACAGGGAAAATCAAGACTTAAATTGGAATCGTGTATGAAAATTACACTATAATATGTAGCACCCATAATTTAGGTTCTGGACACATCATCGTATGTATGAAGGTATTTAAAATAGCGCATTCTTTATCTAGTCCATGCGACAGACACCACCTTTCGATAAAGTAGCCCTCAACATCATTTCTGAGTATACATTAATGCATTGGTTATACCATTAAATTAGTGTTACTTCGCATAAACTGCACAGTGGCTCTGGTATTTCTATTAGCCAGCAGACCACTAAGTACATAACCTCCCTTTAAAGTCATTTTGGACTTGTTGAAAATGACCTCGTTATAATTAATTTTCTGGAGCTGCATAAAGTGCATCGAAGAATATACATTTATCACGCTTTTCCTCGTGTATAAACTCACGCGTCTCTTGTCCACGACTGCAAAATACTGTCTTCTGAATCATTCGATTATTAAATTATGAAGCATACTACACTTTAACACCAAATTCATTGCTTAAATTAGGCTCCACGACCTTAAACATCGCTTCTTAAGTCTTATTGGTCTTCCACTACAGTTTAGTCCATATCCACCTTAATTCGACTGGGCATTCTCAGCTTAAAATTCCAGAAACACGTTTATTAAAAAGAAGTCATTAATGCTTTTTAATGAATTCAGATCAAGCTATTTATGATTAGGATAAGCTTGTATATATATATGCCCGTTGCACAAGTGTGACTGTCTGGACACAGTCACCTAGTGGTGAACGGGGTGGTGTTTGGCACGAAGCGGACTGAGTTCGAATCCCAGCGTGAACATCAACATTGGGATGCAGGTACATCCAGCCGATGAGTCCCAAATAGGACGAAACGCGCGTCCTGGATTCCACTTGCCAGTCACATTTCAACTTAAATATATAAGCTATTTATGAATTTTACGTTCTGAAAAAAAAACATTAATGGCTATTGCATAGTGACCAATTTGATGCTTATCAAATCTTTCATAATGATGATCGAATTCTATTGATCTAGTTATGATGTAGCTACTAGTCTAAGTGACTCAACATCACTGGTATTATGTTGAGATGAAAAGTGGACTAGTGATCGAATTACAACTAGATCGATAGAATCCGATCAATACTACTAAAGAACCTGATAAACATGAAATTGGTCATTGCCCATTAATCAACCAGTGTATGTAGTCCTATAATTGTTTACGTATAACTCAAATAGCTCAGTGGTAATGGTTGCAGACTGTGAACTTGAGTGACCAGTAGAGGAGTATGAATGACTGCAAAGATTATAGGTACACCATGCTGACTACTGCCAAATGATACAAAACCAGGGTTTTCTGTTAACTACCCTCCTCCCCCCCACCAACAAACCACCTTCCAATGTAAAGTCTATTTCAATTTAATCAAAAACAACATATGATTATTATGTAATTTCAGTATTCAACAATTGTATCTGTTTAAATCAAATAAATGTTAATTGCCAAAGCGTTAAACAATAATTGAACAAATAATTTATTGATTTCTGTAAAATATGTTACTGTGTATATTTAGGCGGGTAGAGAAAGGGGAGGGATGAGGATGGAGGAAATATATTTTTTTTTTAAAAAAAAAAGAACAAAACAACAATGAAAATGGCATTATCATATATTCTGAATTCAATTCATTTTATTGTTATTATTACAGCTTACAAAATAACAATCAGTATATAAATTATCATTATTTTATATACTACTTACTATTTACTAGTAGATATTGCATACATTTATGCGTACATACATACATAGATACACACAAACCAATGTATAAATGCACATATAACAAATACATACAAATCATAACATAAATAGGCATAGTAACACCTGTATTTTCTATAATTTTTTTTCTATTTTTATTTCTAAAATTCACTGAACATGTGTTATAAATGCTTACTTATGTGATAAATTCATTTAGTCAATTCAATATTCAATGATGGATACACATGTGTACATTTTGTTTGTCGATTAAAAAGAAAAAAAATTCGATAAATTTAAAGAAATGGGAAAAAAGAGAAAAAAAACTAGTAAAAAATATGAATAAATATTTGTTGTTGTCGTTGTTGTTGCTGTTGTATCCGAAGAAAAGGAAATTGATTCTAGGTAGGTAGGTAGGTAGGTGGGTAGGTAGGTAGATGGGTAGGAAAGTGTAAATAAAATGTATTTAACATTCAATATTTAGTGTTTTCAGTTGACTTGTTGAATTCAAGTGAACTGAACATTTTGAATAGTAGCTGACTTCAATTAATGATTGAATAGTTATCAATAGCAATGAAATTGATATTTAATGAAGATCTTATGAAGAAGAGTTTCCTGTGTAGATGTCTATTTTACTTTAAAATATCTTATGCACTTTCTGGAATGACTATGTTTATCCAGGAAGCACTTCTTATCAGGCTACTAGTGTACCAAGTGATACGTTGCTCTGATACTTCACTGGGCTATACTCAGCAATTCCTTCTCTACTTATATCCACTACATTATCGATGTCATTTTCGTTTACACGAAGAGTTTTTTTTCAGTGGTTTCTGTGTAAGAGTGGCTTAATATTAGTTTGAATTTCGTGTTTAAGTGATTCCAGACAACCCCCCTTATTGTAGACTTTCAACCTTTAGCTATTTTATTTATTAACGGACATATCAACATGAAATCCTATGGCTATGGTGTTTGAATATGAATCATTCTGTCACACTTATCGTAAACAAACGCGTTTCATCTTCTCCTCCCCTTACTTAAAATGTAAGCACCCCTTTCTTGGAAAAATCTTCGGTAAAATACTCTCTCCCATTTTACTGAGAGGTGGCAGATACTATAGCCAATCATCAAATTTCATGTGACCGTTAAGAGAACTTAGTAGTTATCATACTATAGGTTATGAGTCTACATCGGGTACCTAAGATATTGCGATTTCGAGTTTAGAAAGTCTTTTGATTCTATGTTCTCATATTCTTATGGTTGGACCGTATGTTGATTCCCATAATATAACTTAAATCCTATGTATTACTTCTATTTTTAAGGGGTATCTTTGATTTTCTGGAGTGATCAAGTACATTTATCTTAGTCACTGTTTTGGTTGTAGGACCTCTTTTTCTGCTGCTCAGTAGTGATTCTTGACATGCTAATTATGTATATTTGTGTGCCACATGACTTAGGAGGTTTAATATATCAAGACTTATGCTTCGCTTGACATTTTAAAGTGGGATAGAGGTTGATTCATACGGCTGCTTGTTTTGAGGATGTTTTATACTCATCTAGTAGATAATATCCAAGAGGATTAATTTTACGCTGTTTTAGCTAACTGTAAGTACTGGTATGCTCATTTTCGGTGCTATGAGTATGTGATTTCCAAACGAAATGTTAGTTTCAGGCTTAAGATTCAATATGGTTCACTCTGATGCTAGTGCACTACTAACACAAAGTCGAGATATACGACAATTCATGGTTGAAAGATTTAGATCCAACCTTTTGGGTTATCATCGCGACCACCTTCAACCGCCAAATAGATTACTACTTCATTTGTGGCATAACAACCATCAGATCTCTCATAAGGTATAGACCAAGATCAGAATCCTAGCTAGTAGTTGGTCTTAATTAATTTTTCTATCCCAATCTATATCTATCCGAGGTCATATATAGAATTGTTGTTGTTTATGCGACAACTTTTGTTTTTACCTTCATCATCGTTGTCGTGTAAACAAATATTTCTATAAACCATAATGTTGAATTTATCTTGGATTATGTAATCATGTGATGATTTCTCAAATCAATAACTTGTTTTTATTATTCTTTCTTCATAAACAAACATCTGTGAAAGACATTTGTTTAATGAGTTATTCATCTAGAAATAAATATCATCTATCGTTAACAGTTACACATGACAACGTAGGTTGCTCACTAGAGAAAATATTCAGATGTTCGATGAAGCAAAGATAATACACTAGATTTTATATATTATCTCTTGCAGTACAGTCTATGATAAACCGTTACAAACTTTCTTGGGACTAGTCGAATGTATTTATATATGTATCTCAATGCTAATGTATTTTTTGAAATTGTAATTCACTTGCATTCAGTACTCTTGAAAATATTTAAGAAAATACGTTATAATGGTTTATATATATATATATATATATATATATATATATATATATATATATATATATATATATATATATATATATATAATTCAGCCTGGAGCCCCCCTAGAGTTGCTGCCGGTCCTAAGCCCGGATAAAGGAGTTGGGCATGGAGTTAGCATCCCGATCCCGTAAAACAACAACCTTGCTAAAAAAACGCTAACCAGTAAAAACCTTTATGACCATTTTAACTCTGCCCTGGGAGTTGCAAAGTCTATTATGACCCCTCATGGTGAAAACCGAGTTTCTTTGGAAGTCACGAGATCGATCCCCTTCTGACAACCAGAGCAACAATTAACATAGGTACATGGAATGTCCGCACAATGTGGAGGGCATACGGAGAAACATACAAATAAATGAAGAAATGAAAAGATACAACTTGAAGATACTTGGAATAAGCGAAACGTATTGGGTGCAAGCTGGACAGCAACGGTTATCCTCGGGAAATGTGCTTTTATACTCCGGCCACGGAGAAGAAAACGCCCCACACACACAAGGAGTAGCATTAGTGTTGTCCCAAGATACATGTAAGGCTCTTATAAGATGGGAACCTCATGGACCTAGGATCATCACAGCATCCTTCAAGACGAAGAAGGAAGGGATTGCAATGAATGTCATCTAGTGCTACGCACCCACCAATGACAGCCACGAAGACGACAAAGACCAGTTCTATGCGAGGCTGCAGTCAATCATCGAGAAATGTTCAGCCAAGGACCTGACCATTCTGATGGGCGACTTCAACGCCAAGGTCGGAGTGGATAACACCGGGTATGAAGACATCATGGGACAACATGGACTGGGAGAAAGGAATGATAACGGTGAGAGGTTTGCAAACTTATGTGTCTTAAACAAAATTATTATAGATGCCACCATATTCTCCCACAAACGTATACACAAAACTACATTGGTTTCACCGGACCACATTGTGGAGAACCAAATCGACCACATCTGCATCAATAAGAAGTTTAGAAGGACCATGGAAGATGTAAGAGCAAGGAGAGGAGCTGGTATAGCTTCAGACCACCATCTGGTAGACGTTAAAATGAAACTGAAGCTGAAGAAGCACTGGACAACTGAAGCAGCAGTATTACAAAAGTTTAATACAGCCCTTCTCCAGGATACTAACAAACATAACGAATTCAAAATAATTCTCAATAATAATTTCCATACATTTCACGATCTACTAGAAAAGGGTGGAACTAATATGGAAGAAACTGGAAAGATATTAAGGAAACAATAATTTCAAAATGTTAGGCGGTTTTGAGTCACAAGAAACAACACCATTAGGAATGGATTTCTGTTAGTACTCTAGACATGGTCCGAGAAAGGAGGAGCAGCAAGATAGCGATTAATAACAGCCGGACAAGAACAGAGAAAGCCAAGGCACATGCAGAATACACCGACTTCAACAAGCAAGTGAGGAGAAGCATCATGTCGAATAAACGAACATATGACGACGGAAAAAGCTGCAAGAGAAGGAAGCATGATACACCTATACGATACAACGAAGAAGCTAGCTGGGAAACTCAGTAAGCCGGAACGGAAAATCAGGAACTGGGATGACAAATCAATCACTGAGATACAAGAACAACAAAATAGGTGGGTAAAACACATCGCGGTACTCTTGAATAGACCAGCCCCACTGAACTCACCAGTCATCGAAGCAGCAGCTACGGATCTCCCTATAAGCACAGACCCACCAACAGTCGAAGAAATCAGAATGGCCATCAGACAGATCAAGAATGGTAAGTCAACAGGACCAGACAACATACCAGCGGAGGCACTGAAGACAGATATAGAAGCAACTTCTAAGATACTCCACATTCTCTTCAGGAAGATTTGGGAGGAAGAACAAGTTCCAGCAGACTGGAAAGAAGGGTACCTCATCAAGATACCAAAGAAAGGCGATCTCAGCAATTGCAAGAACTATAGAGGAATCACTCTCCTTTCAATACCAGGAAAAGTCTTCAGCGGAGTACTATTGAACCGAGTGAAAGATTCAGTCGACGCCTAACTTCGAGATCAACTGACCGGACTCCGTAAAGACCGATCGTGTACTGACCAAATTGCTACTCTACGGTTCATTGTTGAACAATCAACTGAATGGAATTCACCACTGTACATCAATTTCCTCGACTATGAAAAAGCATTCGACAGGGCGGATAAGAGAATATTGTGGAGCCTTATACGACATTATGGCCTACCCTTAAATGTGGTCAACATCATATGGAATTCTTACGACGGACTATATTGTAAAATCGTACATGAGGGTCAGCTCACAGATTCATTCGAAGTGAAAACTGGTGTCAGACAAGGCTGCTTACTCTCGCCCTTTCTTTTTCTACTGTTGGTTGACTGGATCATGAAGATTGCAACTTCTCAGGACACTCTCGGAATACAATGGACAACATCGATGCAACTAGATGACTTGAACTTTGCAGATGACATGGCTCATCTATCCCCCCCACACATACACAACGACAAATGTAGGTGAAGACGAATAATGTAGCAGCAGCCTCTGCAACTAGCAGTAGGCCTCAACATACACAAGGGGAAAGGTAAGATCTATTAAATACCAAAAGCACAACAAACAATTACACTTGACGGGGAAATTCTTGTAGACGTTGAATCGTTTACATATTTGGGCAGCATATTCGACAAACAAGGAGGGTCTGATTAGGATGTGAAAGCGCGGATTGGTAAGGCAAGGGCAGCATTTCTACAAGTGAAAACATCCGGACCTCAAACCAACTTTCAGTCAACATTAAAGTCAAAATTTTCAATACAACTGTGAAGACAGTTTGTTCTGTTATATGGAGCTGAAACTTGGAGAACTACGAAAAACATCCTTCAGAAGATACAAGTATTTATAAAGATCTGTTTGCGTAAGATGCTTCGAATCAGTTTGCCAGATACCATCAACGACAACCTTCTATAGCAGAAAACAAATCAAGCAATATCTAGGTGAGGAAGAAATTAGGATGTGGATTGGACACACATTGAGGAAATCATCAAACTGTGTCACAAGATAATCACTAACTTGGAATCCTGAAGGCCAAAGGAAAAGAAAAAGACCCAAGAAAACTTCGTTGAGAATTGGAGACAGACATGAAGAGAATGAATAGCACTTGGGAAGAGATGTAAAGGAAAGCTGAGCACAGAGTTGTTTGGTGGATGCTGGTCGGCAGCCTATACTCCACTTGGGGTGACAGGCATTGATTGATTGATTGATTTATATATATGATAATCAGCTGACTAGTGACTAACTGCAAGAATGTTCCTGAAGTTCTAGTGAGAAATCGTGACCGGTGGAGTTCACACTTGTAGAGAGTAAGACAGTTGTCATCAGTTAAAGTGAATGATCGTCGCACTGTATCACAAACCAATCAAAGTGGGAATTCCACAGTTTGACACCACCCCAGTGGTGCCTTGAGACCATAAGGCCCTGGGTTTGATTACCTAGAATCGAGGATGGACACTACTCGGGAGTTCCATAACAGACTGAAACATCTGTCCAGTGGTTCTGAGTATTCACTAGTACTCTGTGACGAATAGGAACAACATAATTAAACTAAATACCAATCTCCAATAAATCACCTCGAATTAAATGTATTATATTTGTTAAACATACTGTGCAACTATGCAACTACTTAATTAAGATAATTACCTTCATAGAAAATGCTGAAGTGTTGAAGGATTCATACATCTACAATAATGGGTGTGAAATTATATTACTGGAGCGTTAAAATCGTTGTAATAAGTATTAAGAAATGAAATCATTTCGAAGAAATTCAGTTGATTTTTATTTCTTATTGATTGGTGACCAGCGTTATGTTTGTCTACTTGTTTCAGTCGTGATTGAACTATGTTGACCAAATTGCAATGTGTCATGATATTGTGTTCACTATATTGTTGACATTAAGTTGACAGCAGGTAGTCATCAGGGTCTGTTTAATCTGGTGAGTATCAAATAATAAGACACCTAGGTACAAGATTTCTTGTCAACTATCTTTAATCAGCTAACAAATTCATTCATTTTCTAATTTGAAGGTGGTACTAGGGCAAATAATGTTTCTTATGATGGGAACCAAAATAACTTCTGCAGCTTCTTCGACAGATGTGAAAGAACAATTTACAGCACAATCATCTGATTATTGTATTCAATGTAGTATGAATGAATTTCTTTCTCGAATTCCTGTTAAATGCACCAATAGTCAATCTAGAATAATTTACTAATCATTAAACTAAAGTCATACGGGGTCAAAGACCCACTTCACTCATGGCTTGCATCTTTCCTAGAAGGAAGGCAACAAACAGTAAGGTTTAATAACACTCTATCATCACCTAAACCAATTACCAACGGTGTTATACAGGGAAGTGTACTGGGTCCCTTATTGTTCATTATTTACATAAATGACATAAATAACGTCATAAAACATGGCCGACCATATTTATATGCGGACGATCTCAAGATTCCACATAGCTTTAAACTGGATTCTTTAGAAGAAGGTATGATTCTAATTCATAAGGACCTTGATAACCTAACTGCCTGGAGCCGAAAATGGCAACTACCACTTAACTACAGTAAATGTGGAATCATGCACATAGGCAACTATAAACCCTAGTCCACGTTTTATCTAAATGTGTCCAAGATCCAAATACTTCACTCATCAAGCGACTTGGGTATTAAATATTCTGGTAACTTAAAGTTCATGGAACACGCCTCCTCTATAATCTCTAAAACTAAATGATTACCAGGCTTCCTTCTTAAAAAATTCCATACAACGGAGGCTAAACTTACTTTGTTCAAGATATGTATAAGACCTATACTCGAGTTTTGCTCATTTGTCTTTTCGAGCATGAATAGCATAGATAGGATAAGCGCAGAAAGTGTACAAAGAAGTTTCACACGTCGAATTCCGGAAACTAACGGTAACATGAACTACACGACTAGATGCAAATATTCACGACATAACTTAATATTATTCTATCAAATAAACAACGGAATATCATTCTCAGCTTTCTCTTCCTCATGGAACCAAACGCCTGATTGAGATCTTCGAAACTACGAGGCAACATTACATATCGATAAGTACCGAACACAATATCGTGGTAAGTTCTTTATCGTATTCTACAGCAAACTCTGAAATATCCGCACTACGAGATCTATCCTAATATTCAAACGACTGATTACACAATATCTAGAATCGAAAGACTTGTACCAAATCTTCAAAGACTTACCACTTAACCTCGAACCAATCAGCAATTGGTTATTATGGTTCTAAAACTGCAAGCACTACGATCATGTACATTCTAGTAGAAAAATGGAAAAACGGAAAATTCTGATTTAAAACTGATTGTTTTGCTACCACAAATTAAATTCATTTTTTATTCCTATTTCATATATTCTTCTATGTCACCGTCTTCCCGAGTTTATGATCTGCTCTCGTAAGGAATTGGTTTCCTTTAAGAAACTTATTTCAAACACTGGCTAGGAATATAATTAATGCATCAATAACTCACCGCTCAAGGCCAACCCACATAGATTAGTTCTCTTAACTAAGTTTCAAATACTCAGCCTTATTCCCTAACAGTAACTCTTTATGAAAACCCATATCATTCTGATCATGCCTGTAAACTGATATGCTCTCATGTACAAAATGCTACTTGAGAATAAAACTATTATTATACAAAAATACTACTTAATTTTTCAAATGTACTTATTTAAGCTTTTCTATTATACTGAATCATATCATCTCCTATTTTTAATTGATCAGAAGAAGTGAAAATGTTATCATGATTATTTCATTACGTGGTCAAGTTCGTCATTTTACTTGAAAATAATCAGTACGTCATCTCAGGTTATCTAGACAACATTCAATGTAAATGATGAACACAGAAGTGAAATTTTCAGCGGTTTTAAATAAGACGCTCTAAATTGTGCTTTCTATTTATCATATCTGGTGGCTTGAATTTAAGTATGTAATCAAATTCTCGTATATAATGTGCAATAGACATTCATTGAATGAAGAAGAAAGTTTTGGATGTGGTGCGCTTAGTTGAAATTGAAAATGTAACAAATAACCTCAGAAGCATTACCTACCTACTCTTCACTAATCACATGATGTTTGGCTTACATTACAGAAAATTAAGTCAACTGGTAAGTAATACAACAGTAATCTTTATTGTAATCAATTAACGTTCCAGCTCAATCACAATCATTTTCAAACACTACACTCGCCTTTAACATTATTACCAGTCTCTTTCAACACAACACACAAATACCCTACACTTCACAGAGTAATTAATGAAAATAATCCAACCAATAAATGCACTGTGAAAACATCTAAACCATCTGACTGAATAATTTCACACATCCTAATACATATTCACATCTTATCGAAGCTTCAACGATATTTACACTGTCTACATTTCCGCATGCATCCATGTTTCGTGTACACAAATCACCATTGCAAATAAACCTCCCTTCATTATTCTCTACTTTCAACATTCCGACATGGATTGGATAATTGGAGTGTGTGAATGTTTTGGAGGTGTCCAGTAGATGAATGTGCAGATTGTTGAGTGTATTAGATGTGAAGAATTGTGACGGGTATGCAATGTGTCTAGTAAATGACTGTGTGCTTCGATTGATAATGTTGGTGTCTGTGATTAACCAGTGTCTATTGGTGTGTATATTTGAATGGATTACCTCGATAATATGTTAATTCATAAGTAAGATTAGAGTTCGACCGATAGTGGCAAGTATAGTTTTGGACGTTCCTCTGAGACACTGCAACTTATCGGATAACGCGGTGCTTTTGTAGCGAACTGATTGAATCTGAGCCCTGATATGTGTATCAACGATGTAATGGTAGTAAATCCAGTTGACGAGTCTCAAATGGGGAGAAACGATAATACTGGATTTCACTTATTAGTCACATTCTTACTTTAATGAAACCAAAATGTAATTGTAAACATGTAAAATAAAAGTATCTATACAATTATTATATGATTTATGAATTGTACAATGATATTTAGATGTTATTGAATTTTGAAATGTAAACAACAGTACTGTATGTATTCACTCACATCAGCTTAAACGCAACTTTCTACTAGTGAATTATTTAATAACTGACAGTATTTTCAAGTCTATCAATAATGTTTGATCGATATGTTTGTATGGACTAACTTTAATCTTGATCCTAACTGATTGTATTTTATCAACACAACTGCAAAATGATGATCTCATGAAGCAGCTGATTTTTTTGCTAGTTCGTTATTATTACACTGGTAGGCATGCTGTCATCACCCAACATAGCTTTCAATGATTTCTATTCAGATTATATATGATAAGTTACCATGAAGTGGAGGTAATCTACACGAAGCATTAGTTCTCCTAGGTTTTGTGATGGCTAGTATTAATCAGTAAGACATAATATGCAATCTTGAAGAAATATATGTTCTTATTGAGAGCTAAGCCTATTCCATTCACCTACATAATCGGAAACATTGTCACCAAATTGTTTATATTTACATCGACCTAGTTGTTTAGAGTCTGATGAAATCCCCTGGAGCATTTAGAAAGTCTACTTGCCTTTTGACAACTAGTGTCACTTGTAGCAAACGAAAATGCCAGTCTGTCAACCAATGGATAAGTACGTTACCTTGCAGTCAGCTGTCTATATGTGAAGCATGAGCTATTAAAGTATAAGACATAAATAAGCTGCAGGTTTTTGACCACATATATCTTCTAAGGATTGTTCGCAATATGTGGGAAAATGGCGAGTTCATTGCTGAAGTTAGGAATGGAGTACAAGATAAGTGTGAAAAATTGGTGTATAACTAATGACCGATGTAATTGGGACATACGTTACATATGCCCTACCACTGCCTATCACGTGGCATGATAAGTTAGAAGAAATCTATGGATGGAAAAGAACCGAAAGATTTTATCAGTCTATATAGTCGTTGTCTGTTAGTCTGAGTCATGTAGACACACAGAGACTTGCTGATTGGGGCCCACGAGATAACTATATTCAGTGGATTGTAACGCTGAGTGAAAATGTTGACAGTTAGTCCCAGTGGTTCAGGTTCAATCAGTCCTTATCTTCTAAATACTGAATTTCAATGTCCCTTCATATACACCCTTACATTCGATCTTATTGAACTATGTTTCCAGTGTTTATTATCTCATACTGTCACTGTTACTAAATTGTTCTATCTTCCTTCTTACTCATTTCTTAAATTTCACTTTATCATACCAACGGCAACTTCATCTAATTCACAATGGTGTCAGTTTCTATGTTGTTTATTAGTAACTAAGTATTTAATGTCATATTTATCTTAACCAAATGCTTTCGATCAGTGTACCCATCAGAGAGTCATATCTAAATTATACTTGTGGTTATTAGTTTACTAAAGGTAAGTACATTACCTTCTGTAATATCTACCCGAAAAATTAACGTAGCAACAAAATATCCTTAAATAAAACTTTTTAAAAATGTTACTCAGAAAATTCATGATTTACATCTGTTATATAATAAGGTGTTGCATCTTGACCTTCTCAACGTTATTCTTACTATGTTAAGAAAAAAAAATGAGATGAAGACTGATAAAACTGTCTTTTTTTAATGACGCGAGAAATCGTCATGTGTTTTCTGTTACACTGCCAATTGATTTGAATATAACCAGAATTCACTCGAACTATACATTAGATATCTGAATAGGTTGACAGTATGCCGGATAACCGAAGTTAAGGAATCTGTTGTGTTGCTATATAGGAATAAATGACATTTCAGTCGAAAAGACTTTATTTTCTATAAAATTTTTCCAGCTAAAATGTCTCTTAGTTTACTTTAAAGCAATTAGAAGTATTAACATGTCTACTAAAATTTTAAGTGCTTGTATTCGTCACAGATTGATGTTGATCAGGTACCAGTGAAAAATAAGGAACATTAGACAGCAGTTTCGTCATAGTATGAGCCTCATCAACAATGCTCATCTTCGGTTCTGCCAAGGAATCCAACCCATGGCCCTATAGTTTCATAGTGAGTCCTAAACCATTCGGATTACTGAGTCATTCAGCATCAGACTGTAGAATTCTCACTTCCATCAATTTATGATGTAGCTAGACGGTATGTTCACAAATTTTTAGTATAGTTGGATTATAGCCACCAGTAGAATCTAAGATGAGCTTTCTACTCTTTTAACGGCTTGTCAGTTAAATAAATCCTTACAAATGTTTTAACTACAAAGTAATCTTATGTTGGCATTATAGACATGATTTTAATATGGATTCGATTCCCTAGGTTTCAGTTTGGTGTTGTGATTACATGGAATTGTAATGTGATATGAATATTTTTCACTAATCGAAAGTAATAATCTTTACATTACATGGCGGATGGATTAAAGTTGGAAGTGTAAACTAATGGTGCACGCATAAGTAATCTAAAGATAATGAACTCTTTAATTCATTCACAACACATTAGAATGAAAGTACCAATCTTAATAACAATGATAATGAGAAAGACTAAACATTTAAAATTTGATTCGAGAAGTAAGGATATGTAAGAAAACATTAAAATACTCAAAATATTTTAGAAAATAAGAGATGAATGCATCCGTGCCACTGTAACCGATTTCTAGTCACGTCACTTAATCTTACCAAATATTAGTTACAAACATTGTGTAGACCCTAACAGGATCGACTAGACCTATCAACATGATTCAAATTAATATTCAATAATTTAACAGGCTAGTACTATATCAGTATTTAGCAGCTTTATTTAATTTTCTGCTAACCTATTCCTACATCCGACAACATGGCGCAGTTGAATCGTCTAGCTCAGAGAACTCAAAAACAGCGTATAATCCATTGTTGTTAAGTTATTTATAAAATCGAATCAAGGTTAGATTGGAATTAAAACCAGCTAATGTAAAATGTTTGTAAATGTCATGGTAATAGTTAGTAGTAATAATAAGCTTAATCACAGAAGAAGTATATTATATGCTGTGTGAAACTGACAAAACTTAAAATATCATTCGAATAAATAGTGATTATTAGGTCAAAATAAACATTTAATTATTCACAGTTAGGTTAAAACGGACGGCTGTTTCATCATAGTTTAGAACTTTTAGTAGTGGGCATGCTCATCGCTCTATATCACAAGTTGACCGAAGTAAAAATCCTATGATTGGAGATCAAGCCAGTGGTGCTGTTGACTAGGTTATGCATAATTTTGCTTTGATTGTTTGTAGACTTGTTTTGACTACCTTCTCCGTTGATGGGGTCTCTTCCCGACTGTGAATTTATTAATGTTATGTATTGTTAATGGGATCTAATACGGTGTCCCTTGATTTATGATTGACCTGAGTGACCTGAATGACAAGCTTCTAAGAATTCTTTGCTTGTTTTACGTTTCGGGTGTCCAATATTTGGATATTTCCCTAGTTAATTTTATGTTCATAGCTGTCTAGATGCATTAATATCGGTGAAATATGACATGCTGCTTAACAGACAATTGTATTCACACAGACATAGAAGGAGAGGGTGGCCATTCTATGCAGTGTACTGTTTCTGGAAGTTTCTATCTTACAGATAAAATTTGCCTTCTGTTCTTTTGTTGTGGTGTTCCTTATTTTGTATGATATTAATTGTGAAGATTTTGTGAATTTGTAATCTAGACTGGCTCAGGTTGTCTGATACGTTTCCAACTAATTCAATTCTAACTAAAATTCGTATGAACTAGAATTCACGTAAACTGCACTTCATTCATTTGAATAGCTAAGTATCATGTCAGAAAGCGGAAACCTCCCTAAACCTACACCTTATAGCCTTAGTAATCTGTTTTTATCTTGAAAGTGTACTTCATTTAAAGATGGATTATTCATTTATTGATTTCCATTTCCGATTTAGCATCAACCTAATTTTGTATACATAGTCGAAGACATATATTCATGTCACAATATAACCGAAATCACTGACTCAAGAATGTGAAGGTGGAGTGAAGTAGTAATAAGATCATATCCTCAGTGGATTTGTTTACAAATAATGTAGCTATTCAACTGTTAGCTACATTTTTTTAAAATTCACCAAATTCAACTACCGACATTTTCGAAGCAAATTTGAAAGAAACTGTTAAATAAGATAAACACACATTGACGGTTGTTTATAGAAATAACTCATCAAGAAAGCCGGCACTATTTAACCAGACCACGTATTTTTACTGAAATCTGTCAGAATTACAAGTAGAAAACAATGTCATGGAGACTGATAACCTCCTAATAAAAAAATAGAACGTATGAAGTCCATAGTACTTTCTATTACAGATTCACTATTCTAATAATCGTGTATTACATGGATTTAAGAGAATCATGTGCATATTCGTTTACCAGTTAACTCTCCTCGTGGAGAGTAGGCTTCTAGCCGGTATTCTCCAACCAAATATGTCCTCAAATCTCTCTCCCAGTTCTTCCCAAATATCATTCATTCTATTATTCATGTCCAACTCCATTTACCAGTGCAATCTCTTACTTCGTCTTCCTATTCTCCTTTGATCTTCAGAATCCCTCATTATTGTTCTCCTTGTGACACAATTTGATAATAATACTCAAAATGTATCCTATCCACCGTCAGTATTGTTTACTAATTTCATCATCACTTGGATTTTGGTTAATTTGTTCTCTGTCACAATGGGTTGTTACTAGTGGTGTCTAGTCAATGGATCCGAAGTATTTTGTGTAGACAATTATTTATCAATACTTGTATCTGTTAAATGATGGCTTTCGTGCCTCTCCTTACAAGTTTCAGCTTCAAACAACAGAACAAACTGTTTTGATGTTTGTATTGAAAATTGCGACTTTGATGTTGGTTGACAGTCGTCTTGAGTTGCAGATGTACTTTATAATTGTAGAAATGATGCCCTGCTTGCCTTGAGTTGCCTCTCGGTGTTTTCGCATGTGCTTCAGATCTATCTTGTTTTTTGATGATACTACTGACCGGGCGTATAAAAACTTCCACACTATCCAGAGCTTCTCCATCAAGTGTAAGTGGGTTGGTTTGTAGGTAAGGGAAGTCGGCAAACTGGATCCGTAACTTCGGAAGATGGATTGGCTCTGGAGGGCAGAGTCAAACATGCAGAGATCAGATACGTATTAGTCCAGTTGGAGGGCTTGTTTCTTCTCTGCTTTGTGCTCCGTTCTACGGTGTGCATTATGGTGAGGTTACTAAACTCTGATCCGCGTCTATCGTAGGTGGTTTCAGCTGTTAGTGTTATGCACCTAACAAAGCGAGAGGATTTGTGCCACGCATCAAAGCTGACAAACTCTGTCTATCTGTTATGCTTTAAACTACTATCTAACTTATCATTGACGAATTAACAAATCTAAACATTATTAACATTTCTAGCCCCTCTGATGGGCAAGTATATGCTGCTGGTATTTAAAAATAAATATGTTAACTAGCCAAGTGCCTCATCATCTGATTAGTAATGCGCATGAATGGATTAACGAGATCCCCACTGTCCCTATTTACTATCTGGCAAAACCACAGCCAGCTGGACGGGCTTGACAAAAATTGGCGATGAAAGAAGATCCTGTTGAGCGTGACTCTAGTCAACTTTGTGAGGCGACATCATGGATGTAGTATAGGTGGGGGGTTGAGTGCTTCAGAGCTTACCACTACTATCATTTAAGTTGGATTGTGACTGGCAAGCGGAATCCAGGACGTGCGTTTCGTCCTATATGGGACTCATCGGTTGTGTCTGGACACTGTAGCCTAGTGGTGAGCGCGGTGGCTTTAGGCACGAAGCGGACTAAGTTCGAATCCCAGTGTGGACATCAACATTGGGATGCAGGTACATCCAGCCGATAAGCCCCAAATAGGACGAAACGCGCGTCCTGGATTCCACTTGCCAGTCACAATCCGACTTAAATATTGCTTGTGTACTATCGCTGTATAGAGGCAATCCGCTCAGGATGCACATATGGTGACAGAGACTGATCAGTTTCAGTCCATTACAAATCAACAGGAAAATACAAGCTTATCCTAATCACTACTATCATTGTTTCTTTATTTATTCAGTGAAACAGGAACAAAATATGTATATTGGTTCATAGCACATTCCAGGGTATGTAGTCTAACTCTGCGTGTATCGGTATCTTGGTCATGTCAGATGAGTCATTGTGAAGATTACGGTGTTTGAGTCTTGATGTGATGTGCGACCCGTTCTAAAGACCATATCAGGAGGTGGGGTTTGACCTACCTATTTAGGAATCTTGCTTTTTCGCTTGTATATATTGAGGCATACGTCGTATTTCCATGGTCTGGAGTTCAACGACTAACTCAGAACTGGCATGGACCAGGGGAATCCGACAGTCTAATTAAAGCATTGAGATGTCCACCTATTAGTTTTGACGCAATGTTATTTCCGCCCAGTGCTCTGAATGTTAAAGTGAAGAAATTCAACCAGGCACGAGTAGATGGCAAGATTAACTATGACTGGGAGTAATGGTTATTGCTGGCTCCTTGTTTTAATCCACAGATTGCGTGAATAAAGGCGTAACTTCGACTCTTAATCTTCTGGTCCGTGACGCGAGTAGGTGGTTCAGTTTCTCGTCCTCATCTCATGCGTCTGGTCTCGTATGGCCGGTACATGCATGTCAGCTTTGTTATAAGTATTTTGCTTAATGTATCTGGTCTCTACTGGCATCAAAGCTGACAAACTCTGTCTATCTGTTATGCTTTAAACTACTATCTAACTTATCATTGACGAATTAACAAATCTAAACATTATTAACATTTCTAGCCCCTCTGATGGGCAAGTATATGCTGCTGGTATTTAAAAATAAATATGTTAACTAGCCAAGTGCCTCATCATCTGATTAGTAATGCGCATGAATGGATTAACGAGATCCCCACTGTCCCTATTTACTATCTGGCAAAACCACAGCCAGCTGGACGGGCTTGACAAAAATTGGCGATGAAAGAAGATCCTGTTGAGCGTGACTCTAGTCAACTTTGTGAGGCGACATCATGGATGTAGTATAGGTGGGGGGTTGAGTGCTTCAGAGCTTACCACTACTATCATTTAAGTTGGATTGTGACTGGCAAGCGGAATCCAGGACGTGCGTTTCGTCCTATATGGGACTCATCGGTTGTGTCTGGACACTGTAGCCTAGTGGTGAGCGCGGTGGCTTTAGGCACGAAGCGGACTAAGTTCGAATCCCAGTGTGGACATCAACATTGGGATGCAGGTACATCCAGCCGATAAGCCCCAAATAGGACGAAACGCGCGTCCTGGATTCCACTTGCCAGTCACAATCCGACTTAAATATTGCTTGTGTACTATCGCTGTATAGAGGCAATCCGCTCAGGATGCACATATGGTGACAGAGACTGATCAGTTTCAGTCCATTACAAATCAACAGGAAAATACAAGCTTATCCTAATCACTACTATCATTGTTTCTTTATTTATTCAGTGAAACAGGAACAAAATATGTATATTGGTTCATAGCACATTCCAGGGTATGTAGTCTAACTCTGCGTGTATCGGTATCTTGGTCATGTCAGATGAGTCATTGTGAAGATTACGGTGTTTGAGTCTTGATGTGATGTGCGACCCGTTCTAAAGACCATATCAGGAGGTGGGGTTTGACCTACCTATTTAGGAATCTTGCTTTTTCGCTTGTATATATTGAGGCATACTGTTTACTCCAGAGGATGATGCTTCATTGTCCGTCTTCACCGGTATTTATTGTAGTGTGTGTATATGAGACAGTAAGAATTCGAAGGGTATAAACATCAGAATAAATTAACTTTTAACGTTGTCTTGGGGATTTTCGAACAACGGAAATACAAGGAATAGCATACTGTCGGAAGTGGAGAAAATTTTGGAGAGGATGTCAGACTGTGTATTTATTAGACAAACAAATAACTCAATTACTAGTAAGATTAGAAGTTAATCACATGTGATTAGTTTTGTGACTACTATTGTAAAAATAATAATAAAATACACGACTACAAAGTTCTACAGTTTGATACATGGCTTGATTGACCACTGAATAGTGATTAACACAATGCAATTTTGGAGGAGCGGCGGGATTCAACAGTGTATTGCTGATGTAAAATGTTTGGGCTCTAGTCTCATACTCCCTGGCTGAAGGCATCAACAATGTATTGTTAGTGAAAGAGATATTTGAGTATTCTAATTTCCAGATCAGAGGATCGCTAATAGGGCAATGATAATGTCTCCGACTGTCAAACTGAATAACATGATACAGAACCCCATATAGTGCATTCATCCCTTCAAAGTTAACGATTACACTTAGTGGACAAGTATGAACTAATATGAACTCTATATTAAGATCTAGACCCAATCATCTTAAATTATTGATGCATAACAATATGACATAGATCAGTAATGAATTGATATGAAGTTAGTACATGGTAAAAGATATAGAAAGGATTACTGAGTAACTAGATACTATACGATTAGAATAATTATAGACATTCCATAGAACAATTGTTTGATAAAAACACATTCAAAAATGGGATATATACCAACTAATTCATTAGAAAAAAGAACAACTAACCAAAGTATCATATTTATATCCTCTCACCAGCCCCCCTTTCCCATTCCTCTCTTATATTTTATTTACCACCTTGTTCTAACAATAAGTGAATGAACATATATATATATATATATATATATATATATATATATATATATATATATATATAATGTATCATTATGAATAAACCCGTATGTAAACACTTCAGTATATTTTCTATCCATTGGATCAATAACCATTAAGAGATAAAAGCTCTCCTATAAATTATATGATATTCTCACCTTCGCCTCCGAAAGAAAATATATTCTAGACCAATGTCTAGTGAGTTGGTCATTTGAATATAACCGAAAAACATGGATACAATGGAAAAATGTTACATAATGTACAATGGATTGAACTGAGATGGTTATTTGAAGATAGGTATTTAGTTTAATTGTTTGTAAATAGATAATCGTCGTATTACATCATAAATTAATGAAAGTGAGAGTTCTACCATTTAGTGCTAGCTAGTTCAGTGGTACAGAGGGTTATGCTTTCACTGTGAGATCTTAAGACTCTGGGTTAGATTGTTTGACGGAATAGACAGTAGGTACTGGTGAGGAGTCCCATACTAGGATAAAACATTTGTCTAGTGCTCCATCGTTTTCAATGGTACACAATCAATATCAGTTTATGATGAATACATTGGATTGTATATTTTTATGGTGTGAAAATTAGGACTTATTCAGTATGATTTAAAAGTCACCATTAGAAGACTCAATACAACTTTAGGAAATTGTTGAAATCGATAATAATCAACTGTGGGTTTCAACCTCATCTTGTCAGGAAATTTAACTAACAATACATTCCTACCAATTAAACCAAATTTCAATGAATATTCCTCAAGAAATATGTTCACTTGTAATACGAAGATTTAGCTTAGTCACTGGCAATCTGAAAAGACGTTGGCAAGCTGGTATACAGCAATAATTAAGGATACCTAGTGAAAATTCCCAGTGTTTCCTGGTTTTCATTGGTACCTAAGCAACACCGATATGTGACGAATATAAACAATTACTCCTTTTAGCTTATATAAATGATATCTGTAAATGCTTCAACTTGGATAATCCTTTTCTGTATGATGATGACCTTTAAGTTGTGAACTCATTTTTTCGTCATGAGCTTAGTCATGAACTCAACGGGGTCACCGTATGGTGTTTGAAATGGAAAGTAGAACCAAGTTCTTCTAAATGTGGATGGATATGTTTTAGGAGGATACACATCTTAATTTTGATCATGCTGTAAATAGTGATAGGATATTAGGGCTTCACTCAGTGGTTGAGTTGAGGCTCAAATATTCTTATGATTTGTCATTCTCAGAGTAGGTTTCTATGCAAACCTCTAAATCACACCGACTACTGGGTTATATACTATGTAGTATCCATAATAATGATTTTCGTATTCTACTATATAAAGTATGTTTCCAACTATTGCTAGGATACTGCACTTTCATTCTTAATGTTTTCATAAAGGACGCACCCAGAAAAGAGTCTGTTCGAAGTCTCTTTACACTTCGTATTTTCGTCAGTGATTTTGCGTTACACTATAACACTTAACGGGCCAAGTTAAGTCTAGGCCTCTTAAAGAGGTAACAGCTCAAACTAAATTAAATTTTCTTTTGCAAACTACTGGATAAATTGTCGTTTACACTCTCTGATGTAATTCAGTTTACAGTTCCGTCTTGTTATAACCTATACAATTCAGCCTCAATAAAAAAATTATCCCATTCTAAAGTCACCCTTTATATGAGTTACTTTGTGAATAAATTTGAAAAAATCTTAAACAGTTTATCACTAACTAATCGCGAAACAGATTTTCTGTCTTCATTTTTACGAAACACTCGTAATTTCCTCATTTTTGATGCCACATTAAAAGTATTCACTCTAGTTGTGTGCATACTCATCAATCAATACACTTACCTAACCTAGTTTTATGTTAATATTCTATACACTTAATCCTCTGATTAGTTTATATAGTAAATTATCTCGTGAAATTTCCTAGTATTCACTAATTTTGATTATTCAATTCACTTTACTCTTGAATATTTTTGTTGCTATTCTATGTTACTCTATTTTGTTTGCTATCAAGTTTTAAATGATCAAGTATAAAGCATAAACGGAATCCACCTATGCTGTATTGTTTATTCTTATTCTTCTTTGCATCATCGAACTTATCATTATAGCAAAAATGTATATTGTGTCCTATGCAGCATATTTCAATCTTAAATGTTCATGATGATTTGTCGCTGTCGACTAACACACTGGTATTCCTCGCAGTTTTTACCATCTACGTATATAATGTTTCACTGAAATAATTATCCATAATTGTGATTTCAAATAATGTACACTGATCTTACTTTTGACAATCTGTTCATGCCTGTAAATTGGTATGTAGTCTGTAGTTGATTTCAATTTGTATTATTATTATTATTATTATTATTATTATTATTATTATTATTATTATTATTATTATTATTAGGACATATTATCAGTGAAGCTTCCAGATTGTATTACTATCAATACTACTACTATTATTGTCAATGATAACATGAGCTATTTTCTACTAAGTCTTCTTACAGTAAACTTTACCATTATTTATACACTTATTTCTCCAAGATTTATGTATATTGGAGTATAATATTATATCATTATAACTATGCCTACAAACTAGTGAGAATTGTGAATGAAATTTCAGGTTATATAGATATATGAAACACTAAATAACGATTTAACAACTAACTGTGGTTGAATGGAAACACTTGAAGGTGACTTTTAAACTACACCAACTTATTTAGTTATAATTTTTGAATGGAACTACAGAATATTATCTGTAGGCGTTCGCATCAACCTGAAGCCTCTGGTGCGGAATCTTGGGTGCGCACTGCTGAGGAGTTCCACACTAGAACGAAACAGCTGTCCAGTGCTCCCTGGTTTCCAATGGTACCCTGCCAACATCAATCTGTGATATATTCAATCAAATATTATCTATACATTGACATGATGATATTGATGGAGTTCAATAAACGTTACTTTGCATCCTTAGATACATATAAATGAACACAGAAATACAATCATTAATAAATTTATGTTTTTAGTTGGTGAACATTTCACACACACTAATATGACATCATTGTTCTTTAAGTTGAATGGATAGAGGCGGGGGGGGGGTAGCACACACAGTAATATCTCTACTACGTGAACTCTTGATACTGACTTCTTGACTACTTCATAGTCTTACTGATGTTACTGGCGAGTAAGAAAGAATGATTGAACTTTGAAGAATAGTTTTCTTAATATTATTTTGATTGCACACTCATTAAACATATTGTTTCTCCTATTTTATATTTCTGTCGTCCTAACGTCCCATGTAACTTATTAACTTTTATTGCATCACTTTCCGGTCATGATATTCAGGCAATTAATTATGTACTGGCTAAATTTGGCTTTTTATCATTAATGTCCATGTATTACACTGATGTAATTATTTCCAAATGGTCTACTGTGCGGTTTGGGCTTCTATGCATGCATATCTATGTAAACGATTAAATTTAACAAAGAATAATTATTCTTACTAGACAGCTTCACTTATTCAGGTGTTCTTACTTCTCTGGCTTACGGCTAAGTGCTTGTTGGTGGACTAAGAACAGGCTAAGAATACCTGGTCGTTGTTAAGGCTAGCGTATTACTATGTTACCTACTAATTCGCTCGTCCACTGTCTAAATGAGATTCAGCCATCAGCAATCTTCTAACTCAAGGACACATCAATCACAGAAGACGTCTACTCTAGAACCTTGAACAGAAATCAAAGAGAAAGATGAATAAAAGAAGATTAACTTAGAAAATCGGTTTATTATCGGAAGATAAGGTTATTCATAGGTTTTGTTTGCGATCATGAGACCGTAGAATTTGCTTGTAGCTGACTCCAGTTAATCACACTTATGCAACAGGTATGTAGATAACATTTGTAAACATTTACATTGTATAAATAGAGTCACAAAAAGAATAAATCATGTACCATGAGTAGAAGTTGTTGTTATGTCGGACCACTAAAGAAGGGTGAAAAAACTTCCAGAACTGTGTTTTGGAGGACTAATTTATTTATTCTGGTCGTGAGTGATGTAAATATTACATTTCTATTATTGTTACGTTCCTCTTACCCTGTCCTCCCGTTTAGTATATTTGCTGTTATTATATTGTTTCTTACAATCGACTACAGTTAATTAGTTGTGTACCAGTTACTCCGATTCACTTCCATAATCCCTTCTGTTTCGTATTAGTGTTAAAGCCCTAATTGGTTCGCTATGTGGTCTGACTTTGTGTATATATGAAGGCATGATTGAAATTGATTTGGATTGGATTGTGTTTGGTTAGCTCATAAGTCGTTGTTTTCTCTATTCCGGCTTTGGGGACTGGTAGTCGCGGGGCAGACGTGTACGTATGCTGATTGGCAATTATCAAGAGCACTGTGTATTTTTTATTACATAACAGTTGCTATCACCAATCGAACTCTAATCTTACTTAAGAATTAACATATTATCGAGGTAATCCATTCAAATATACACACCAATAGACACTGGTTAATCACAGACACCAACATTATCAATCGAAGCACACAGTCATTTACTAGACACATTGCATACCCGTCACAATTCTTCACATCTAATACACTCAACAATCTGCACATTCATCTACTGGACACCTCCAAAACATTCACACACTCCAATTATCCAATCCATGTCGGAATGTTGAAAGTAGAGAATAATGAAGGGAGGTTTATTTGCAATGGTGATTTGTGTACACGAAACATGGATGCATGCGGAAATGTAGACAGTGTAAATATCGTTGAAGCTTCGATAAGATGTGAATATGTATTAGGATGTGTGAAATTATTCAGTCAGATGGTTTAGATGTTTTCACAGTGCATTTATTGGTTGGACTATTTTCATTAATTAATCTGTGAAGTGTAGGGTATTTGTGTGTTGTGTTGAAAGAGACTGGTAATAATGTTAAAGGCGAGTGTAGTGTTTGAAAATGATTGTGATTGAGCTGGAACGTTGATTGATTACAATAAAGATTACTGTTGTATTACTTACCAGTTGACTTAATTTTCTGTAATGTAGGCCAAACATCATGTGATTAGTGAAGAGTAGGTAGGTAATGCTTCTGAGGTTATTTGTTACATTTTCAATTTCAACTAAGCGCACCACATCCAAAACTTTGTTGATGAGGCTCATACTATGACGAAACTGCTGTCTAATGTTCCTTATTTTTCACTGGTACCTGATCAACATCAATCTGTGACGAATACAAGCACTTAAAATTTTAGTAGACATGTTAATACTTCTAATTGCTTTAAAGTAAACTAAGAGACATTTTAGCTGGAAAAATTTTATAGAAAATAAAGTCTTTTCGACTGAAATGTCATTTATTCCTATATAGCAACACAACAGATTCCTTAACTTCGGTTATCCGGCATACTGTCAACCTATTCAGATATCTAATGTATAGTTCGAGTGAATTCTGGTTATATTCAAATCAATTGGCAGTGTAACAGAAAACACATGACGATTTCTCGCGTCATTAAAAAAAGACAGTTTTATCAGTCTTCATCTCATTTTTTTTTCTTAACATAGTAAGAATAACGTTGAGAAGGTCAAGATGCAACACCTTATTATATAACAGATGTAAATCATGAATTTTCTGAGTAACATTTTTAAAAAGTTTTATTTAAGGATATTTTGTTGCTACGTTAATTTTTCGGGTAGATATTACAGAAGGTAATGTACTTACCTTTAGTAAACTAATAACCACAAGTATAATTTAGATATGACTCTCTGATGGGTACACTGATCGAAAGCATTTGGTTAAGATAAATATGACATTAAATACTTAGTTACTAATAAACAACATAGAAACTGACACCATTGTGAATTAGATGAAGTTGCCGTTGGTATGATAAAGTGAAATTTAAGAAATGAGTAAGAAGGAAGATAGAACAATTTAGTAACAGTGACAGTATGAGATAATAAACACTGGAAACATAGTTCAATAAGATCGAATGTAAGGGTGTATATGAAGGGACATTGAAATTCAGTATTTAGAAGATAAGGACTGATTGAACCTGAACCACTGGGACTAACTGTCAACATTTTCACTCAGCGTTACAATCCACTGAATATAGTTATCTCGTGGGCCCCAATCAGCAAGTCTCTGTGTGTCTACATGACTCAGACTAACAGACAACGACTATATAGACTGATAAAATCTTTCGGTTCTTTTCCATCCATAGATTTCTTCTAACTTATCATGCCACGTGATAGGCAGTGGTAGGGCATATGTAACGTATGTCCCAATTACATCGGTCATTAGTTATACACCAATTTTTCACACTTATCTTGTACTCCATTCCTAACTTCAGCAATGAACTCGCCATTTTCCCACATATTGCGAACAATCCTTAGAAGATATATGTGGTCAAAAACCTGCAGCTTATTTATGTCTTATACTTTAATAGCTCATGCTTCACATATAGACAGCTGACTGCAAGGTAACATACTTATCCATTGGTTGACAGACTGGCATTTTCGTTTGCTACAAGTGACACTAGTTGTCAAAAGGCAAGTAGACTTTCTAAATGCTCCAGGGGATTTCATCAGACTCTAAACAACTAGGTCGATGTAAATATAAACAATTTGGTGACAATGTTTCCGATTATGTAGGTGAATGGAATAGGCTTAGCTCTCAATAAGAGCATATATTTCTTCAAGATTGCATATTATGTCTTACTGATTAATACTAGCCATCACAAAACCTAGGAGAACTAATGCTTCGTGTAGATTACCTCCACTTCATGGTAACTTATCATATATAATCTGAATAGAAATCATTGAAAGCTATGTTGGGTGATGACAGCATGCCTACCAGTGTAATAATAACGAACTAGCAAGAAAATCAGCTGCTTCATGAGATCATCATTTTGCAGTTGTGTTGATAAAATACAATCAGTTAGGATCAAGATTAAAGTTAGTCCATACAAACATATCGATCAAACATTATTGATAGACTTGAAAATACTGTCAGTTATTAAATAATTCACTAGTAGAAAGTTGCGTTTAAGCTGATGTGAGTGAATACATACAGTACTGTTGTTTACATTTCAAAATTCAATAACATCTAAATATCATTGTACAATTCATAAATCATATAATAATTGTATAGATACTTTTATTTTACATGTTTACAATTACATTTTGGTTTCATTAAAGTAAGAATGTGACTAATAAGTGAAATCCAGTATTATCGTTTCTCCCCATTTGAGACTCGTCAACTGGATTTACTACCATTACATCGTTGATACACATATCAGGGCTCAGATTCAATCAGTTCGCTACAAAAGCACCGCGTTATCCGATAAGTTGCAGTGTCTCAGAGGAACGTCCAAAACTATACTTGCCACTATCGGTCGAACTCTAATCTTACTTATGAATTAACATATTATCGAGGTAATCCATTCAAATATACACACCAATAGACACTGGTTAATCACAGACACCAACATTATCAATCGAAGCACACAGTCATTTACTAGACACATTGCATACCCGTCACAATTCTTCACATCTAATACACTCAACAATCTGCACATTCATCTACTGGACACCTCCAAAACATTCACACACTCCAATTATCCAATCCATGTCGGAATGTTGAAAGTAGAGAATAATGAAGGGAGGTTTATTTGCAATGGTGATTTGTGTACACGAAACATGGATGCATGCGGAAATGTAGACAGTGTAAATATCGTTGAAGCTTCGATAAGATGTGAATATGTATTAGGATGTGTGAAATTATTCAGTCAGATGGTTTAGATGTTTTCACAGTGCATTTATTGGTTGGACTATTTTCATTAATTAATCTGTGAAGTGTAGGGTATTTGTGTGTTGTGTTGAAAGAGACTGGTAATAATGTTAAAGGCGAGTGTAGTGTTTGAAAATGATTGTGATTGAGCTGGAACGTTGATTGATTACAATAAAGATTACTGTTGTATTACTTACCAGTTGACTTAATTTTCTGTAATGTAGGCCAAGCATCATGTGATTAGTGAAGAGTAGGTAGGTAATGCTTCTGAGGTTATTTGTTACATATTCAATTTCTACTAAGTGTGTCATTCCCAACGTTTTTCAACACTCCTGTTCATTTAATTTGTGAATAGGGTATAATGAAGTGTAAGTTTCATTATAAACTATGACTTCCATCATATTTTTGTTTTCAATGTTGCCTATAGAGCTAAAGCATTCATTTATCATTAACTTCAGCCATTTGAAATGAAATTTCTAATAACAATCATGCACTGTTATACTGTAAACTGAATTGGTGTTATTCACATGTTTTCAGTAAGTAACTGAAGAGGGCGATTCTGGAACCAGATATGAAACAATCTACAAGGCAAAAAATAGAACAAAACAACAATGAACAGAAGCCTTATTCAAATCATTTAGTACCACTCGTGTACAAGTGCAAAATTGATGCTCAAATGCATCATGCAAGTCTTACAATACAACGTTCATCTACCAGAAGTATAAAGCATAACACATTAAATAACGAAAGAAAATCATAACAATCAATCTCTAATGCTAATGACAATATTTTATTTATGTTTCAAATTCTAACAGTGATCACATGATCTCCATCTGATCGACCTAGTAACTATGCCACACGTGAATAGAAAGAAAAATTCAGCCATTTTTATTCCATCGGCAATTCAAGGTTATTGGTACTTGAATTCACTGATAAAACTAAGTAATTTTAATTTTACTGTTTTAATTAACTGAACGTGTATAGATATATAACATACAGATTTTACACATTTTACTAATTTGATTAAAATGAATTTGTATCTTCCCGTTGATTTGTCATGAAGTGAAGCTGATCAGTCTCGGTTGCTATACGTGCATCTTGAGAGGATTGACTCGATATAACGATGAATCACAAGTATTGTTTAAGTTAGATTATGACTGGTAAGCGGAATTCAGAATGCGCGTTTCGTCCTATCTAGGACTCTTCGGCTGGATGTACCTGCATCCCAATATTGATTTTCACATTGGATCTATCACACTAATTTACATTTCAAACTATTGACAACACAATATGAGTTGCATCGTGTTTTATACCTGTTTATTTCGTTCTTTTGATAACAATAAAAATGAAAAATCCTTTTATTTCTCCTTTTCTTCTTTCAATTCATTCATTTGCTTAGTTTCGTCAAAATTTTCAGATTATTTTCTTCTGAATGTATGTTAGTAACTAGTTGCTCAATGTCAGAAATGTTTTTGTATTTCTCTGAGTGTTATTCATCTACTTTTATAAAATTATCCTGTCAGTAAACAATTTTCTACAAACATTGAATACTTAACGCAACTGTAACTGTTACTATGGTGATAGTGATGTGGGGGGGGGGGGAGGGTGGAAGTATATAAAGATAATTGGATATTGGGAACTAGTGAACATTGAAGAGAGTTTGTTCTGTTATGTAGTGAACTATGGAAGCCATCATTCAATAGATATAAGTATTGATAAATACACCTCTACACAAAATACTTCGAATCCATTGACCAGACACCATCATCAGCAACCTATTGTGACAGAGAACAAATCAATCAAAATCCAAGTGATGATGAAATGAGTAAACCACACTGGAGGTGGATGGGATACATATTGAGTAAAATCATGAAACTGTATCAGAAGGAGAGCATTAATGAGGGATCCTGAAGGTTAAAGGATAATAAAGATGTAAAGACCAAAACTACCGATGACATTTGAAAGTTAACGTCGTTTCTCTATAGGGCCAGCCGGTTCTTGAGTCACGAACAAATTCGCAATAGAATATCCAATAACACAATTTATTGGTGCAAAACGTGGTACTATATTTAACAATTAACACAAATTTAGTGCACAAAACTCAATAATTCCCCTTCCCTAAACAGCCAAAGGAATTCAAGCAAGTTGTACAATTAATCTATGACACAACAAATAGGTAGTAAATAGACATCAAATAAGTTACTTGTTCAAGGAGAAGTATTCCTAACAAATAAAGGAGCCAAATGATGACTGCAACTAACCAACTGAGTCAAATCACTCAGGCATAGACAGGTAAAATATCAAGCCAATGTGGCTTACAACAAGACCTTGAAACCCGCTAAAACAAAGCTGAAGACCAATAGCATGTAACATATGGTAACAAAAATGGACGTGTAAGAACTTGATTGTGAGCAAAATCCAATGCTGTTATAATAAGAAAAAGGGGAAACATAAGGAAACAAAATCTGTTACAGATTCAGAGCACAACAAAGTGACAAAATACAAGTTAATGAACTGATCAATGCAAAAAAACATGGAGGGATCTTCCTACAGGCAAATAGGATTTTACAAGGGAGACGAAGGAAGAGATTACAACTGGTAATTGGAGTTGGACATAAATGGTAGAATAAATGATATTTGGGAAAAAACTGGGAAGGTGATTTGAAGATATGTTTGGTTGGAGAATGCTGGTCGACAACGTATATTCCACGAGGGTTAATAGGCTTTAATTGATTGATTGATCGATCATTTGAAGCTTGAAAAAAATGTTACTACTGTCAATGATACATGGTGAATGCACAATATCGAGAGTGCACTATAAAAAGAAATGTAAACTGATTGATGAAAATATTATTCAAATGTTTATTTGCAATCTTCCTGTTGGTGGCTGCCTTAACTCGATAGCCTAGCAGTAGACATTTTGGTCATTGATACGAAAGTAACTGAGATCGTGTCCCAATGTGGAAATCAACACTGGAATGCAGATACGTCCAATTGAAAATCCGCAGATGAGACCAAAATCGTGCCCTAGATTTCAAATGCCACCCACAAGCCAAGTTAAATCAAGTTGGATGGAAACTAAATTGTTGGAAGATTAAGCGCTCTCTTCAAAAATTAAAATCCTTAGTTTGATACGTTAAAATTTCATTCTGGGGCGAACCAGTGCTTCCCAGTTTAAAATGACCATATTGATCTGTAAGCTGAAACTGTAAAATAAAACATTTAGTTGAGATGAAAATTAACACAAGCAAAAGAAGTTAGTTCTAATTGGTATCGCTAAGGGGCTGAATTAAAAATATCAGTTGTTGGGGTCGGACTCAATTATCTAATGGTAAAGCTTTCGCCGTGGAGCAAGGGAGCCCTGGGTTCAATCCCTGGTAGGGTCATGGATGCGCAATGTTGAGAAGTCCTATACCAGGACAAAATAGTTATCTAGTGCTTCCAGGTGATCACTGGTTGATTAATTCAGATCAATTCATGATATCAAATTGATGAAGAGAATAATTACAAAGCTATGAATAAACTGAATAAACATTTCATTCTCATCATCATCATCATCATTCATAAACCTTTGATTTTATTGATTACATTAATGATTGTATCTATGTAGTTTAGTATCCAGGACTGATTAGTGGTGTATTAATATAGACATTCTATGTCATATATAAAATAAATTAATCACTAACTAACTTTACACAATTAAATAGTTAATAATAATTTATTATAAAAGTAGTTTCAAATTGTACTTATTTAAAAGAAATCAAATATAGATCTTTATTCAATTAGAAAGTACCATTCAATAAGTACCTGTGTATAGATGAATGCAAACACATTGAACTAATGGCTTAGTTTCTAATTGAATGTACATATGCATGTAATCACTGTTTCCTCATCCCCCTACCAACCACCCCTCCCACCACCTCCCCTTATCTAAAATAAATTGTATTTTTACAATTGATCTAAATTATTTTTCCAGATAGTTAGTTGCCAGATGTTAATTAATCAGAAAATTAAAAAAAAATCAATAAAAAAATTATTTGTCCCAGTGTTAACATCTACATCTAAAATAATCTTATTCATTTAATATTAAGAATTTAAAAGAAAAAAAATAGGAAAAAGGATAAATGTGAAATGGTTGCAAAGAAGTGGTTGCATTTCAAGTAGATGCCTTTGTGTAGTACTGTGTTCGATAATCTGAAGATGGTTGAACTGTAAAGCTAACATTATCTGAGTGTATTTTATGCTTGAAGTCAATCAGTCAATCAGTCAATCAATCAATCAATCAATCAATCAAAGCCTATTAACCCTCGTGAAACATACTCTGTTGACCAACATTTTCCAACCAAATATGTTCTCATATCTCTTTCCCAGTTCTACCCAAATATTACTCATTCTACTATTCACGTCCAACTCCAATTACCAGTTGTAATCTCTTCCTTCGTCTCCCCATACTTCTTTGATCTTCAGAATCCATGATGATTGCTCTACTTGTGACACAATTTTATGATTTAACTCAATATGTATCCTATCCACCTCCAGTGTTGTTTACTCATTTCATCATCACTTAGATTTTGATTGATTTTTTCTCTGTCACAATAGGTTGCTGATGATGGTGTCTGGTCAATGGATTCGAAGTATTTTGTGTGGACTGGTATTTATCAATACATGTATCTTTTAAATAATGGTTTCATGAAGTAAGTAATGTTAAATACTGAAAAACTCGGAAAGGAAGTACTAAAGATACTGGGAAAATTTTTTTCAAATGTCTATAATATACTAATGATTAGAACACACGCTGATCACGTCTTTCCAGTATTAATGACCAAGTGATATTTCTCGCTAATCGATTACAAGTCCTACACTTCTAGCATAGCAAATTCGAGCCAACATTCCATAAATATGAATCAAAATCATTTAGTTTAGACACTCTCGTAAATATATTTAGAACTTTTCTAACTACACGACTGGAAGAGTCATAAGATTACGGAACATGACTTTTGTTATACAAAATTGAAATCAATCAAGAATTGAAAGTAATTCGTTCTAATTTATGAACCGAAAATAATATGACAACAGTCAGTGGTTTGGTTAAGCGCTTAAGATGATAAAGATATGAAAGGTGGTTTATCTGAATAATCAGATGAATATCCTGGGCCTAGGTTTTGTGCTCTTTGTAACTCGTTAACAAGGCAATAATTGGAGTCACTTATGCTCCCCTACCGGTCACCCGAGCTCACAATCTGAAACCATTACAATTAAGCTATTATAGAGGTGTCCAAACCCCATATGACTGAGATGAATACATTTATTGATCACTACATAACGATAATCGAATTCCATCTGTCGAGTTGCACTATAAAGGACTTGATAAACATGAGATTGGTAATTGCGCGTTGATGATGAGGATATAAGTTTAGTAGACAACAGTATACCCATTAAGCACGAGATCAAAATATGTACATAATCTTCCGGAAAATAGTTTTTGGAGTTCGACCACACTTCACTGTTCACCTTTCATTATAGTCTATATTTTGAGAAAAAATGATGGACGAATTTACTGGAATTCATGCAATTTTTTCACTGAAGGGTGGGTATTAAGTAGCTGCACCAGATGAACTGACAGGAATTTTCCACGATCGACAAAAGCTGTCAGCGTCTGACTAGTAAAAATCGCTTATAAAAGATATCGCCCAATTAGTGGACTGCTTAGTAAGACAAACTACTGGCTCCAGCCAGAAATCCAATCCGAGTCTTAAATGTCTCAGGATAAACGCTTAAGAATTAACACCACTTGGTTGGAGTCCTGTGGTAGGATTTTCAACTCCATATATATGAATCTTGTTTGAATGTATTCATTATGTAGTACGAACTTAATACATTGTCATTGATGACTAATTGTAATCTCATTCTCCTCTCCTCTATGTTGTTCATTCTATAAGATATAGTTACCTGATAGACTTATAGAAAATCCATATAGAATCAACTAATTCAAGGTGAAAACAGGAATAGTACTTTTAACTTATTTATTCATTCACTATTCTTTTTCTTTACAACTTGTTATTAGTGACTAGTCTCAAAATATTCCTGAAGTTCAAACAAAATGTCCTATGTTTTGAGCTTGGTTGCTGATAATACCGTATGCAATACATACACTACATATTCATACAGAACTTCCCCAAGATACAAATCAAATAATAAAAAAGCAGGAGGCAATGTTTATTCCAGTAGATATCAAATATGTACAGATAAACATGAATGCTTATAGTTTTCATGCGAATTGAAATCAATATTATAAATTATCCAATTCACGAGAAAGAGTTTTGACTATTATCACGATCTCACGGTATCCTATCGAGAAGTGATTGGTTGGAATGTCTTTTGTTCCTTCTGGTAGTTTCGTTGAGATTTCTAAGTCATATCAACAAAAGTTATGACTAGTGGAGTTCATTTTTGCTGAATGTGATTCAATTATCACAAATGGCACTGAATGATTGTCACACTTTAATATATATTGATCAAAGTGAGAATCCTACCACTGGACTGTATGCAGATAGTTTTGATAGTCAAGTGTCTGGCATTAGACCTTAGTATATTTAATTTACTTCCATAGTAGGGTCAAGAACGAACACTGTTGAGTAGCTCCATATTGTAACGGAACACCTGGTTTTCCAGTATTCTCTAGCTTCTAATGGTACCCAACTAAGATTAATCTCTGACGAATGCAAACATTGCACATGTATACATTAATTTAGTAAATAAATAATAACGATTGTTCTTATCGACAACGTCTTAAATACATTCAACACATGTCATGTGTAAACACGAGTGGTGATTTAAGAAATTTACACTGTATAATGACATATTTAGGATGCATTTAAGTCAAAATCGATGTAAACGCTGACTATTTTAACGTACATCATTGTCTAATCCACTAGTAACTTAATTATCTGTATGTCTTCTCTTAACTGTTTTAATACAGTGTTCATAGATTCATTGTAAACAAAACTACGAACATCAATACTAAAATCCAGTTGATGAGATCTTCTGATGAGTATCGAACAGGATGAAACCTACGTCATGAATTCTACAGCTGGACACTTTGATTTACTAAAATATAAAATGTTACTAATTTCTAATCATAATGAGTAGTTATCTACTAAAATCAACAATAAGAAAGTTTACACCATCAACGAAAATCAGCAAAATAACTGTATGTTAGAAAGCAAAATACTCATCACAAACACCCATCACTTCTTTTTCTCATATTTAATCACTAACACAATATATTAAAGTGGTTGTATCATATGTTGCACTTTTCCAGTTACCAACTATCTCACCAGTAGTCCTTATGGTGACGGAGGAAGGATTAAATTAATTTTGATAGTAGATAAATGCAAATAAATATATTTCAATTGGGATGGTTATTTTTGTGGAGATTGGTTATTTTGTTTGATTGAATATATCACAGATTGATGTTGGCAGGTGGGGGTGCGCACTGCTGAGGAGTTCCACACTAGAACGAAACAGCTGTCCAGTGCTCCCTTGTTGTCAATGGTACCCTGCCAACATCAATCTGTGATATATTCAATCAAACAAAATAAATATATATTACCAGTCCATGAAGTTATTGATTTAAACTATGTCGATAGATGCAAATCAACTAATTGAAGTTATTGCGATTGCTACAACCAGGTGGATTTGGTTTTACTCTTTGTCTTCATACAGACCTTGATTTATATTATTCTCACATTAGATAACTTACTACTTTTTATCCTGGATTCTTATACATTGTGAATTTTCTATACAAATGTGTAGACAATTCTATTGTATAGAGCTGAAACTTGTATGGAAAACTACGAAAAGTATCCTACCAAAGATACAAATATTTATAAACAACTGTCTACACAAGATACTTCGAATCCTTTGGTCGAATACCATCATCAACAACTTTCTGTGGCAGAGAACAAACCAACCAACATCCGGGTGAAGAAAAAATTAAGAAAAGACACTGGAGGTGGACAGAATACACACTGAGTAAATCACCAAACTGCATCACAAGCTAAGCGTTAATTTGGGATACCGAAGATTACAGGAGAATAGGAAGACCAAAGAACACATTCCACTGGGAATTGGAGGCAGATATGAAAATGAAGGAATAGCACTAAGGAAGAACTGGAAAGGAGATTTGAGGACAGATTTGGTTGGACGATGCTGTTCAGCAGCCTATGCTCCATAAGGGTAACATGCACTGATTGACTGATCGATTCGATATCCTTCTTTGTAGTCTTCATTATTATCGTTACTACTTCGGTTATTACAACCCCTTTTAACACTAACCTTATTAATTTTTATCACAATATGTTGATTTGATATGATAGTTTAGACTAACATACATTTATTCCAGTCTCTATGACGACTACAGTCCACTGACTGGCTTAAAGTCGCACCATGTACATATAAAAATACTTCAACCAGGTATAATTAGCTTATATCTTTTATTTCGTTTCAATGGTTTTGAAAATACATTAATTGAAACCAATGCATCAGTATATCAAAGTTTGTCAAATTGACAATCATATTATTGTTTATTTGTCGTTTGTTTGGACGATATTTTCAATATGGATTATCACATTTACCTGTTGGACGATTTGTTCAAGATTATCTACGAATGTATAGATTATAGTAAGATAATAATGAAGAAAGTGACGAAAGATAGGATTGTGTACAGTCATAATTGCTATTATTATTATTATTATTGTTACCATGGCCTAGATTACTCAGAATCCTAATGTCTAAAACAACTTAGTAACTTGGTTACATACTACTGAAATTCTTGTTTCAACGTGTAATGTAGATACATTGAAGGACATGCATAGTGTAAGAGATAAATTATCTTCATCAACTTGTGAGTAATTTTTTAATTGATATCTTATTGTTAATAATTATAACTTGTTCTTATATGAGTAGATACATTGTTTTATTTTATAATCTATGGCACATGATAGAATTATTGTTATTACTAGGTGAAGTATAGATGGTAAGTGGCATTGAATTGATTATTTGCTAGATGAATCAGATTGGATTAATAACACCAAATATAGTATTAGTCAACCTGAAAAACGACTATTAACGGTGAATAATAATTTAGAGTTTCTGTCTAGCTAGTGAGTATTATACATTACTTACTTACTTATTTACTTACGCCCGTTACTCCTCACTGAGGAGCATAGGCCGCTCATCAGGATTCTCCATTCAACTCTGTCCTAAGCAACCCTTCCCAGTTGTTTCCAGTTGCTGTTCATCCTTTTAATGTCTGTTTCCAACTCTTGACACAGTGTGTTCTTTGGCCTTCCTCTTTTCTGTTTCCCAACAGAATTCCATATTAATGCTTGTCACATGACGCAATCTGATGGTTTCCGCAATGTATGTCCTATCCATTTCCAACGTCTCTTCCTAATTTCCTCTTTGGCTGGAAGTTGGTTTGTCCTCTCCCATAGTAAGCTGTTGCTGATGATTTCCGGCTAACGGACATTCAGTATCTTGCGTAGGCAGTTGTTTATAAATACTTCTATCCGTCTGATGATGTTTGCAGTAATTCTCCAGGTTTCAGCTCCATACAGCAGGACTGTCTTGACGTTCGAATTAAAGAGTCTGAGTATTGTACATTGAAGATATCATATTTTAAAACATGCATGGCGCACTCAAGTGTCAATTTAGTGTCAATTCTAGATGATTTTATTGGGTTTTTGATCACGGTTGTTTTACTCCCTTATTTTACCTTGTAAACTGGTCACCTCTAGTCCTAGAATTACTTCGTTCCGTTGCTTACCGAATATATGTGGATAACACCAATTCAGCCCTTCCAACAATATGTCAACTTATAGATTCATTCACAAAACAGATTGATTACTATAATACTGTTTAAAGATAAGATCATAGTAACAATAAAAAACGATAAACTAAAGAACTTAAAGAGTCATTAAAACTTAATATAACTGATAGAAAAACACGCAATGGGCTGAAACCATGTGAATCACCTCTATTATTCATATATATATAGGCAAGTTAAACTCTACAAACCTGATGTACCGATGAGATTAATTATCTCTATGAGTAATTGATTATGATATAAACTAGCCAAATGGTTAGCGATCAAACTAAAATCAACACGGAAACTACTAGCTACGTACAGTTTAAAGGGTACTTTTGAGTTTTTTGAAATAACGGATCGATTAGATATATCAAATAAACTTGTGGTCTCCGATGACATAACATGACTGTCCGTACACATTCCATCAAAAAAATAACAGCCGACATCATTAACCAGTATTTCATAACTCATACCCGTACAGAAGAAACGAATGAAACATATACTATTAGTATGCACATGAAATGTTCAATTAACAAAGGAAATCCATTCCATCCATTATGTAAGATATAAGATATTTTAGAGAAAAAACTTTTCTAAGATGGTATAGATGAGTAGCTCAGATAGGTTGGTTCTAGTTTGATTGCGTTTTCTGAGGTGGATGGTTTAATTGTTGAGCTTTCATTGTCATTCTAGACGACTTCAGCGGCACATACTTCTGATGAAAGTACGCTACGTGTCGTTTTCGCACACACAGATTCAGACTAAAGCAGTGGATATCTAACCCTTGTGCAGTGCGTAAATTACTGATTCGTGATTTTTTTTGACCCTGTCCGTTTGATTTTGTAGATGATTTCGAAAGAAACATCAGGTGGTATAAACTGATGTAATGGGATCGAGGTATTTATACTATCATGATGTCCATTTAGAGAACCATACTGGGGAGTGCTAGAAGAGGGGTTTGGAATGAAAACGCTTTGTGCGTGAATGTACCCTGCCTTTTTAGAGCATGGTACAACAAAAAAGAGAATTGAAAAACAAAACAATTCTTCAGTGTTAAGATTTGATGAAGTCATCTTAATTAGAAGGCTGAAACCTGACCTTTTATCTAATAGGAATCAGTGATGTAACTTCAACTGTCTTGGTGACTGATATGAACAATGATGATGTTTATTATTTTTCTTATTATTATTCAGACTATCTGTTTATGAAAGAGATTCACTGTTCAATAATGTTTCTTTAATTCCATTTCGTCTTCATTTATCATGTAATCAAATAACATCCAATTTATTTAAGAACCATCATTTACATGTTAAGGTTTAATCTGTTTATTTCAGTAGATTTTAACCATATTATGCAACCAAATTATTATTGTAATTAGTTGTCGTGGAGATTGTTGAATTTTCAATTTGATTTCACGAATTGGTCTGAATTAGACAACCAGCGATCACCAGGAAACACAGGACATCTATTTCATCCTAGTATGGGGCTCTCCAGCAGTGCACACCAATGACCTCGTCAGGGATCGAGCGCACAATCCTCTGACTCGGCGGCAAACGGTTTTACCAATAGACCCCCGAATCAGCTCCTGTTGGTTGATATTTCTAATTCAGCAGACTTAGTGGTCTAGTGGTAAAGAGTTTATCGCGGAACCAGAGAGTCCTGGGTTTGATCTATGACAGGGTTGTGGGTGTTCCATGTTAGGACAAAGCAGCTGTTCAGTGCTTCCAGGTGATCACTGGTTGTCTAATTCAGACTAATTCGTAATATCGAATTATTAATGTTTCATCTGACCCGTAATCTGTTTAGATTAATAAACTTCTTTTCACACTACATTATAGTTGAATTACTTCAAATAGTTACTAGAGCTATCACTGTATTCTTTTATGTATACTCTGTTAAAAGGTCCTAATTACACCTTGATTACAATCTTGTCTATCTCTTGACAATCAATGTATATCATTTGATATACGCTAATATTTATATTATACAGTAACTACAAGTAATTGTTTGTATCTATTTGAAGAGGATGCAATGAAATACTCAATGAATTCGATGTATTCTTTAGTTACTAACCTAATGGTTGTTAATTAAATTTGTGAAGGAAATAAATTATATATTAAACTGTATGTGTTAGATGGGACTCCTTACGTTAAAAGACAAGACTAATTATACACCAGTAACTTTTGCCTCATATTGACTTATTAGTAATTGTAAAGCAGCATACTGATTACAGCATTTTTTTGTTTGATAACTTCGATTATGCATTTTGAAGATCATAGTTAGTAAAATGTAAACAACATCATAATTCTAGTTCCTTCTGTAATAAGAACATGTTTCCCATGAACACCTTATGACTTTCTCTGTATGTGTTACGTTGATGTAAGTAGTAAAAGCATGAGTGATAGTTAAGCCCCACATTATATGAATAGAAAGTTGTTTTAAGCGGCGACTCTCAAGGTGTCATCTTAGGTCTCCTTTTATTTCTACTATGTTCGTGAGTTTCTACGACAACTGAACCCATTGCTACTCTTATTTATCAATGATGCAAAGATCTGGAAAATAATAAACAATTATGCTAATCGCCTTCATCACTAAGCTGATTTAAATGGATTAGTTTGATGGTCCAAAAGTTAGGGGGGGGGCGGTTAGAGTTTAATTACAGTTGAGGTGCAGTGGTGCACATTGGTCACTGTAGTAGCCACGGATACACCATGAGCAATTCACCTTTTTTCACAGGCTAAAGAATATCAGAACTTAAGTAACTGTAGGTCATAACTTATGAACCGCTGCATACTTCAACACATCAGCAGCTCAGGCGTTTCGAGTGCTCTGATTGGTTTGCAGAGCATTCAAATGTTTTGTAAGGATATGCTTCTGATGTTATATTCTACATATATGAGACATCATGTTGAATATTGTATTCAAACAGTAAGTCCACTATCTTATCAGAAATGTCAACTCATGGGCAGGTAATGAGGCCTGACAATTAGTGATTAAAGCGCTTAAAACTTTTCACTTTATGAATTAATTTAGTTTGTGGCTAACAAATGAAACCCAGGATGTGCTTTCTGTTCTATCTAGGACTGGTCAGCCGGATATATCTGCATCCCAGTGTTGATGTTCACACCTAGACACGAATTCAGTTCGTTTCGTGTCAAACACCCTTGCGTTCATCACTAGGCTACTGAGTCTGACAGACAAGCATATAAACCAGGTATGCATATGAAGTTTCCTTGAACTCAGTAGCCTAGTGGTGAACGCTATAGCTCTTGACATAAAATGAACTGAATTAGAATCCTGGTGTGAATATCACCACAGGGATGCAGGTTCACCCAGATGACTAGTCACAAAGAGAACGAAAAGTGCGTCCTAAAGTTTACTTACCAACCATAATCCACGTTAATATATGCTTGTAAACTACCACTGTATGGAGGCATTCCTTTCGGAATACACATATAGTAGCAGATACTGATCAGTTTTGGTTCATTACATGTCAACAGTATGAAACAAATTCCTTCAAACTATTTTTTTCCTAAATGATACTTTGGGTGCAAATATGCCTGATCTTTTTACTACTTCTGACACTAATCATCATAGAGTCCACCAATATAGATTCAAAAGCTGAGATCAAACAGACTCAAGGGTTGGCATTCTGTTTTTCACATTGAATAGCCAACAACTTGAACTTAGTATTAACTCCCTCGGTGAACTTTTTCAAGAAGGCATTAAATCTTAACTAAAATAATTACCTTAAAGATTGACACAGGTTACTGGACCTAATATTCTTATTAGTAAGAACTGTAGACTAATCAAATTAACTAATCATCTTCATTTACTTCTGAATCATTGTCAACCTTGTCAATGGAAGTTAGATAATATCTGCTGAGTAACTTTATAATAACTTGTCTCTTTTTCTTGCATTTCTCTATACATCTATCATATTAGTCTGTTGTATCCGATGTTCTTTGTTATTCAGATTTTCATTTTTTTTTTCTATGTTTTCATTATATACTACTGGCTATGATACTTGTAATTCTTATTAGTTTACTTGTAATAATGCTAAATGAATAGACTGGAATAGGAGACTAGTTGACAAGTAAGTAAGTAAAGTGATTATCTTGTTACAAATAAGCACATTAATAACAGTTAATTCATTATACTTACTGTCATAAAAATATTTCTTTTGCCAATTTACAGATTAAGTATAAATTTGCATTAACTTACATCAGAATAGTAAGTTGTTTAGTGTATTCAGTTGAGTGACCATCGTTGATAGGTACAAACTAATTGAAGTTGGTACTGTTTTGATGATAATTTAGGTATTCAACAGTAATACACTCACTGCAAAAGTCTACAAATTCTGATTCGTGTCTATTTCATGGTTGCGTGATTCTGAGGAATCATACTGTAAGATAAGATAACTAACTGTACACTGTTTCGTAGTTGTTTATTTATAATGTTAAGTAGTTGGAGATAGTCAGTAGAAAATCATGACATATCTGAAATCCTAAGTGGATATATCTTCACTGCAAGGCGGGAATTTTTATATTGACTGATCACTAATAATATTCTCTTCCTTTAGTTCTCTAGTAATGATGGTCGAATTCTATTGGACAAGATTCGACGTGGCCTATGATATAAGTGACTCAGTACGGCAGGAACTGTACTTTAGTATAAAGTGACCGAAAGTATTAGGCAGGAAACCTTGCTGGATCTAGGTTTCACTATGGACCGTCGATGTCTATGAAACATCGCTCGCATCAGCTGGGACCACCGAGTAAGTAATAACGAGGTTAGACGACGAGTGTTAGGCAAATGTGGTAAATCAGTCGATGAGGTTGTGAATCTTCATCGACTGATGTGGTTGGGACATGTGTTGCGTATGCCCAACCACCGTCTTCCTCGACGCGAAATGCTGGCTGATATAGGAATACGATGGAAGAGAGTTAGGGGAGGCCAAACTAAAACATGGAATCAGTCCATGAAGTCAGTGACTGCCAATTTGAGTTGTGTCGTTAGCCGCAGACTACCTGGATGGGGTCCTCGCGATTACCGTAACCAGTGGCTAGAAACACTGAGTGACATGGCCCGGAATTGGTCACAATGGCGCAGATGTATCCACTCATTGTCCTCCCACAAATCATGAGCTTTAAATTATTGCATAACTTTCTTTCTACGCTTCCTGAACCATATTCTATATGTTCACACTCCTCGTTACTATTATTATTTTATTTTATAGAAGTGATTTCTACTAATGGTGGTGGTGTTAATCTTGTGGTGCCATGGTGGTATGGCAACTTGAACCGATGCACACATGTGCCAGGTTCTATGTTGATTATACATATACATACATACATGGTCAACATTCGTCAGCAAAGTCTATGTAAAATGTTGAGAGAACTGGTGGTCCTCATAAGATTCAAGAATTTAATAATAACATACAGCGTTTCCTCTTGGTTATAAACTTTTAGATAAAAGGTATCTGCCAATAAATAAATGATACTGTACTTTTTGAGTGCTAGATCTAAGTAATCTTAGTCTCGTTGCTTACGGGTTTAGAGTTTGGAGAAAGTCCGCTGACATATCCTGCACTACGACGTAATAACTAACTGTCGCTTTTTAACAAAATACTTTATAGAAGTTGAGAGCTTTCATTTTTATACATATATTGCATGTACGTATTATGGTATTTCACACATTTTAAGATTGGAAAACCGTTGCTAGGCTCTTAAAAATTGGCAATCATCTTGAAACCACTATGTTTCCTTGAGAAACACTTTGAGATTAAATTGAAGTGGTTTTGTGTCAATAAGTATTAATTTTAGTTGTTAATGTTCATCACAGGCTGATTGCGGTTGGGTATTACTGAAAACCAGGGAACGCAGGACGGATTTCTCGTTCTAGTATGGAACTTTTCTGCAGTGTTTGCTGATACACGACTGACATTAATCTGTGATGAATACAATCAAATAAACCCACAACCTATCTCCAAAAAACCACTTCAGCTCATTTATAACAATACACTAACTGGTAACTAAATTTACAATGTTCCTGAGGTTCTAGAGACAGATCATAAACAGGTGTAGTTCATACTAGTTGGGATTGAGACCGTCATCACCAATGACAATGAGTGATCGTTTCGCTGTATCACAAAACTTTTAACTTACACAAACTGTGCTCATTAGCTGAGGTTAGCTTCAAGAAGAGTAACTAACTTTCATAACTGTTTTTCAGAAGACTATTACATTTATTTTGAGTATATGTAAACCAATTATTTTGTTTATATTATTGTTATGTTCCCATAGCCCTAACCTCCAATTAGACTCATGCAATGTTTTCATATCACTCGTTATTCTGGAGCTATGATCAGTTAATCATGTACCTGTACCCTCAGTGCTAAGTCATTATTATTCCCGTTTTGTATAGATGTTATTCTCTCTATTGGTGTGTTGTGTGGTCTGGTTTTGTGTATATGTAAAGGAGTGTTTGAAATAAATATGATTCTCTCTGGTTGGTTCATCCATTTTGTGTTCTCTATTTCCGGCATGGGGATAGGTAGGTATCAGACAGAGGTGTAGTAATCATTGGCGCTCGTTATTGTGACTTTGTACGTACAAGGTTGTATCAACCAGTTGGTCGTATGAATAGATAATATCAACTTCTTTCTAACGGCATAACACAAAGTCATGCAAGCTAACTACCGATACTCATTTCTATACCATACGTTTGCCAGAATTAAGGTATCAACTTTAATGAAGGTAGCTCATATGTTTGTATTGTAGCTTACCTTTTTAGTATATTTAGATGTTGGGATGCAGATACATTCAGCTGATAAATCCAGAACAAGGCTGAGCACACCGCCTACACCCAACTCTTTATCATAGTACAACTTAATTTAAATTTATGACTAAGGAGTGTTGGAATAGTCCTCTCATTGAAGATTGATCAATTTCAGTCTATGAACTTAACAACAAGAAAATAAATACCCTCACATTCCCGGAGAAGAAATAACCTGTCTGATAGAACGGTAGACTTCAAATTCAATTCAAATTTAATCTTTACACAGTAGATGCTAACTAGTATGTGTTTTAAATATTCGATAGACGTGCATTATACACAACATTTCCAGTATTTTATTAACCTATTCCTTGAGTGAATGGTGCATATTATAGTGTAATTTTAAAAGGAGTTTAGAGGTGACTTGGAAAGCGTAGATATATCGTGATCTCAGCCTGAATGACAACATTGTAATGGAGCTTCAGGAACTTTCTAAAGTTAGTCGCCCCAATTCAGTTACAATAATTGGCTCTTTAATCGCTAAATTCAGGAAGTTTCTGAAAATCTAATGAGAAGTCTTGAGTGATAGAATTCAGACTTGTCGGAAGTGAGACAGTTATCATTGATGACAATAGATGATTGTCACTCTACATCACAAATTGACAGAATTGGAAATTCTATCATTCGATGCCAACGTAGTGGTGCGGAGGATTAGGCGTTAACAAACCCAAAGCTAATGGTATGGAATTTAGGATACGCACTGCCATGGAGGAGTCCTATACTGGGACGAAACATCTGTTCAGCATTCCCTGGTTTTCAACGGTATCCTACTAACATCAATCTGTGACGAACTCAATTAACTAAAACTTATTACCGATCTCAAAATGATTAATTATCTTTAAAATCATTATGAGAACATATACAGCTCGAGTTAATATATAAAAATAAAAGAAGGTAAATAATACAATAATGTTCAGTATAACAACAAATAAATATTACAAGTACTGATTTGTGGATAAGTTGACAACTATACGTGCACAATCAAAAAGCCGAAAAAAAAAGGTTTCATGCCGCATACGTTTATTTTAGTCGGTATATAATAAAACATGTAAATAAAGAAGCAAGAATGCGATTATGTAACAAATATCACAGGATGCCAATGATATATCACGAATTGACTGAATTGGAAATATCAGCCGTTAGGAGCCGACTCAGTGGTCCAATGGTAAAGCGTTCGCCGTGGAGCCAGAGGGTCCTGGACTCGATCCCCAATGGGGTCGTGGGTGCGCACTGCTGAGGAGTCCCACACTGGGACGAAACAGCTGTTCAGTGCTTCCAGGTGATCACTGGTTGTCCGATTCACATCAATTCGTGATATCAGAATTGACAATTATTTATAGTTATTTTTCGTGGTTAAATACTTATTGTAAATATATTCATCTTTTTCATTGGATAAAGTCAGCCCAAGGTCATATTGGGGATCACTTATGAGCGGAATTAAAGTTTAGTTCGATTGTAATTTTCATTGAAAACTATATTTCAAGCTTTTAAAATTATCCACAACTAACTTCTATGAAGGAGTCTGTATAGTGCTGGATAGAAAGAGAACACAAATATAGTACTTCAGATGAAACTTTATTGTAAATTACGCACTGATCTACAAAAAATCATCCTTTAAATAAACCACAAGTTAACCGAAGTTGTTGAATGCATTACATTTATCACTTACTTACTTACTTACTTATGCCCGTTACTCCTCGCTGAGGAGCATAGGCCGCTCATCAGGATTCTCCATTCAACTCTGTCCTCAGCAATCCTTTCCAATTGTTTCCAGTTTCTGCTCATCCTTTTAATGTCTGTTTCCAATTCTCGATACAGTGTGTTTTTTGGCCTTCCTCTTTTCCGTTTCCCAACAGCATTCCATGTTAATGCTTGCCTCGTGATGCAGTCTGATGGTTTGCGTAATGTATGTCCTATCCATTTCCATCGTCTTTTCCTAATTTCCTCTTCGGCTGATGGAAGTTGGTTTGTCCTCTCCTATAGTAAGCTGTTGCTGATGGTTTCCGGCCAACAGACATTCAGTATCTTGCGTAGGCAGATGTTTATAAATACTTGTATCCGTCTGATGATGTTTGAAGTAATTCTCCAAGTTTCAGCTCCATACAGCAGGACTGTCTTGACGTTCGAATTGAAGAGTCTGACTTTGAGGTTAGTTGATATTTGTTTTGAGTCCCATATGTTTTTCAACTCTAGGAATGCTGCTCTGGCTTTGCCAATCCTTGTCTTTACATCTGCATCGGACCCTCCTTGTTCATCGATGATGCTCCCCAGATATGTGAAAGTATTCACTTCTTCTAGGGTTTCTTCATCAAGTTGAATTGGGTTGGTGATCCTTGTGTTGTACTTAAGAATCTTGCTCTTTCCCTTTATGTATGTTCAAGCCTACTGATGCTGAAGTTGCTGCTACACTGGTTGTCATTGCTTGCATCTGTTGGTGTGTATGTGCTAAGAGAGCTAGATCATCTGCGAAGTCCAAATCATCGAGTTGCATCCTACTTGTCCATTGAATCCCGTACATTCCCTCAAATGTGGAGGTCTTCATGATCCAGTCGACCACTAGGAGGAAGAGAAACGGTGAGAGTAAGCAGCCTTGTCTGACTCCGGTCCTCACTGAAAATGCATTTGTCAGTTGTCCTCCATGCACAATTTTGCAGTGCGTTCCGTCGTAACTCCGCTGTAGCCCTCCTAGGGTTACTGCCGTTCCCAAGCCCGGAAAAAGGAGGAGGGTTGGGCATGGGGCTAGCACCCCCATCCCGTAAAAACCCAAACTTGCTAAAAAACGCAAACCAGATTAAACAAGATTACATTTATTAGATCTACTAAAAGACATAATTAGGTAACTTTTAAGTTTACTTTACATCTATTAGTTGTACTGATCTCTAATGAGACTGCCTGGATAATACATTACACGATAGGCATAGAAACATTTTACAATGCAAACTAAGTGTTTACTTCAATCTAATATAATTTCATACTTTCGAAATATGTTTTCTTTTCTTTTCAATCTATTTTTGCTTATTTCTCTCTATTTCCTCTTTTTTGTCTGTAATACACATATACATCGATGTCATAGTAAGCCTACATTGATATGCCGAGCACTTAATAAGATTGACTATCTTTAGGAACTGTGTTTTAGAACATTATTTCAATTATTATGACTGTGGTCAATGTATGACTGTAAACGTTTCTCTTACCCGGTCCTCTCGTTTAGTATATTTATTCTTAGTATATTGTTTATTACTATGCACTACGGTTGCTTAGTTGTGTACAACTTGTCCCCATTCACTATCACTCCTTCTTTTGTTCTGTATCAATGTTAGATTCGTGATTGGTCTACCGTGTGGTCTGGTTTTGTGTATACATAAAGGCATAGTTGAAATACAATACGTTGTTTTCTCCGTTTCCGATTGCGGTTCTTCTATTATCGGCCTGGCCGGTGAGTGGGCATAGATCGGTTGCGAATTATCAACTAGGCACACTCCATTGGCATTCGCCTCTACCAACCAAAACCCTCTCTTTCTAGCGTCGTAACATACATAAGTTGAAGTATTCATTGAATACTTAGCCAAAACTTGCTTAAAATAGTAATAACAAAGTGATGTCTTTTTTCTCTCTTCTTTGTAATCATGAAATTGAATGAAATTTTACATGATTAACTTTTCATAGAATTAAACATGATTTTTCTGTCACTCTATCTCTCCAAACAAAAAAATCTCGCTTGTTTACAGTAACATTACAAATCCAGTCTTACATTCACCTATTTCATTCTAATCGCTCTCTCCCCCCTCCTCATGTGTTTATTACCCTTCCCCTCCGCGCCATTCCTCCACCCTGAAATATAATGTTTCATGTACATATTCTTTTACGTATGATTGTGTCAACCTGTTATTTAATCAACTATTTTGAGAATAAATGTTTATATACTTGATGAATTGAATCAAAATTATTCACTATAAAATATGTTTGAATACATGCTGTTTTAATTGTTATGAATGTAAATGAAATGATTTTCTATAAAAGTAGATTGTTTCAATAAGATCTACCACTCTAATAAGTATAACAACAGTAATCAGACTATGAAAACTTTCTTGCCTTCTCTATCTATCCTCACTTTGTTATTCTCTGTTATGGATATACAAGTACACAATACACTTCACTTTCAACTTACTTTCGTATTTTCTTTTTTTTTCATCAGTTGTGAGCATTTACTTAGTTAATGCCATCCTCCCCTTTCTTCTCCACTTTTCCTCCACCCACACAAATGCACACTTAATCAATTAATCATTCAATAACACTGAAACATCTACTCACCTACTTCAAATCTCTACTTTTAGGGAAAAAAGAAACAATTAGGGGGGATTGTAGAGATAGTTAACTATCAACTTTTTTTGATATCATGAATTGATCTGAATTAGACAACCATTGATTGAAAATATCAACCGTTAGGAGCTGACTCAGTGGTTCAATAGTAAAGCGTTCACCGAGGAGCCAGAGGGTCCTGGGTTTGATGGTATGCCATCATCATCACTATGGTGACCAAGCTTTCTCATTTCTTCAGTACTTGCTGTGTAAAAATCGCTTTTACATGGGAAGAATATCCTTAAGAAGATAGAAGGAAGATTACATGTAATGGACTACTACCACGCCTCACCAAAGGCCATGTCCATTTCAAATCTCCATTGTATGCATGAAAAAAATTGGTTCTAACGAGTTGGAAAAATTTATTCAACGTCCAGTGACCAATACATACAACATAACTTTACTTAGGTTTACTGTATTCACACTAACACTATAGACTGATATAGTTCTAACGTGTTTGGTTTGTTTCTTTAGTTGCAAGCACTATACTTAAAGGTAACAACACTTTAGCTCAATTGTGTATCATATTAGTACAACTTTATTACAATTGAACACGTTTACAAATTATGGGATTATTTGGGTAAATATCGAATTTCCCAATCTCACTTTTCATCATTTACATATCGCTTCAAAATATCTAGACAACGATGAATTTATTTAACATTGATTGATTGATCCTTCTCTATAGAAAATCGTCGTTTACCGTATAAGTCAAAAACGTCATAGTTAATCTTATTGGCATAAGACTGTATCTAACAGATATCTAGCAAGTATATAGGTAACCAGGAAAGAGAGAATAGAGAGTTCTCAGTCAGATATAAACTAGATCAATAGACGGATTTAGTGTTTTCTTGCATGTTATTTAATATCGAGGTAATTTAGATAACGTTATTTCTGAGTTTTTGAGGCAAATTTTTGCTCTGATAATCGTAATCTACGTAGTTATCTTCCTTTTATTTTAATCACTGTGCAAATGAATTCGTACATAGAACTTTAGAATCTGTTTGATATTACATTGAATAAATTATTCTATGGAGTTTCTAAATCTTATGAGAAATGAATTAACAACAATTCGATCATGAGTAGATGCTTGTATTTGCCTCTAACTGCTTGTAATAGCTAATCAATATGGATGCAAGCAGGCTTCAAGCTCAATTTTGAAATTATCCTATTTTGTAGTCCTTTACTACTTTTATAACAGAAAGTAGCGGGTTATAGGTCAAATATAATGATACAGTAGACCCAAGTGACAAAATGTTACAGTCAGAGAAAATAATCAAATAACAAACTATCATTCATAAATGTGTCACTCACCAGAATCAACATAGATGTTTTAGTCAACTTATACAGTTCAAATTTTCAACTACATTAACAACAACCTAACGGCGTACAAAATCAGCTACAAACAGACGCTACTTAAAAAGCGAAAATAAATGCAGTATACAGTGAAATAGTGAAAAGTATTTGAATGAAGTTGAGTCACCCTAATTCCAAACCAATGGTACATATATATTCTAGAATTCTGACGAAACAGTTGTGAACGGAACTTGTCTACGAAACAGTTACCAGGAGATTGAATCACTTGATGTTAATCGCATACTTTCTGGATGGGTCTTTGAAATTCAAGGCTTGTAAAAGATGTTAACGATTTTCCAAACCCAGTTAATATAAAACCCTATTCACAAGTTAGGGTGACTTCTAATGAAGAATACGGGATTCCTATAGCCCTGTCAATTCGTGATACTTTCAAGAGAAAATCCTAGATTCATTAACTGATCCAAATAGATGTTCCATTGAATGTTACAAACAGTTGTGATGTAATGGGATAAAGAACTTGAAAGTACAATCTCTGGAGCCCATTTCTAGTTAATCTGAACATATAGTTGATATGTCGTTAACGATTGACTAATTACTGATACGACCTTGTTCGAAGCAATACATTGAGCGATAACAATAACACTACTACTCAATGACTGCACATCTTCCCAGATGGTTACTTGTTGTAGGCTGAAATGAGAAGAGTGAAAGTTTGAAAAGCAAGATAGCCAAGTCAAACATATATTTCAGTTATTTGCGTTTATGCATACAAAAGCAGATCATGGAGCAAACCATCTAGAAAAATAGCATAAATATAAAGCTAAGCAACAATGATAGGAAACTGAGATGCGTACATAATTAATTAGTTACAGTTCATAAACGGAAAATGGCATAGGTACAGTTAATAACTCAAATGATAGGTTAGGGCCGAAGGATCATGAAACTAATAGAAATAAAATCAATCAATCAATCAATCAATGCCTGTTACCCCAAGTGGAGCATAGGTCGCCCACCAGCATTCTCCAACCAACTCTGTCCTGAGCTTTCCTTTCCAGCTCTTCCCAAGTGCTTCTCATCCTCTTCATGTCTGCCTCCAATTCCCGACACAATGTGTTCCTGGGTCTTCCTCTTTTCTTTTGGCCTTTAAGATTTCAAGTTAGTGCTTGTTATCTGACACAGTTTGATGGTTTCCTCAATCTGTGTTCCTAATTTCTTACTCGGCTGGAAGTTGATTAGTTCTCTGCCATAGAAGGTTGTTGTTGATGGTATCTACCCAACGAATCCGAAGTATCTTACGCGGACAGTTGTTTATAAATACTTGTATCTTGTGATGGATGCTTTTCGTAGTTCTCCAACTTTCAGCTCCATACAATACAACAAACTGTCTTCACACTTGTATTGAAAATTTTGACTTTAATGTTGACTGGGAGTTGATTTGAGTTCCAGATATTTTTCAGAAATAAAATATTTATCGTTAATTTGATACCATAAATCAATGTGATTTATACAGGACAGCTATTTCGCCCTAGTTCGTGACTAAACAGTGTCCTCTCATGACTCCACTGGAGATCAAACCAAAGACCCCTGAACTTCGAGGCTTACGCTTCACAATTAGACCACTGAGCCAGATCCTAAAGGTTGATATTTCTAACTCAGTCAATCGGCGATATATTTATGCCACCTTATCCACTACCGTTGGTTGGTAACTGCCTTCTGCTTAAAATAATTGAACTCCACTGATCGTATCTTCTCACTAGAACTCCAGAAATTACCTGGAAAATTTTGTTGTTAGTGAGCTAATATTGGATGTAATTGGGTGTTGTGGAGATTGTTGAATGTCCATTTGATATCACTAATTGGTCGAACATATAGCATCCTTAGCTTTCTCGTTATGTTAGTGCAGTCTAAACTGTAATTACCCAACATTCAGTAAATATGATGTTTGTATTGCCTAAATTGTATGCTTCCCAGAGAGTTATTAACTATTATCATATATAATTCCATTCTGAAGTTACTGATATTTTACCGTGAGCCTATTATCCTATTTCTCTGTACGGAAACGCCATTGTTTAATCTTTGATGTGTTTAGTTTAATGAATTGGTCTATCACTTGTTATATAAAAGAAACATTTTTACTTTATGAATGACTGTCTCGACTCAGACCCAGCTTCCTATTCGTTGGTTATCTTTTCATTGGGGAAGTTTTTGGTCACTTAGGAACAATGGGAACAATCAGCCCCCACGTAATTCGGGTTGTAGTTCTATTCTGCAAGTTCTACTGGCTTGTTTTAACGACATGGTCACAACAACTAATCATTCTTTGGCCATAGACCTAGTTACTCATTAACTCACAGTAAGATTTGTATGATAAGAATGACGATGTATAAATCGGTTAGATGGTCAGTATGTCCTTGTTGAAAATAATTTTCCCATTCCACTGGTACCAACCCATGGTATGTGCTATTTTTGTCTAAACACCGTCAAAATCAGTACGCATTATTACACAGCGTAAGAGTAGGTTTGAGGGAAACAAGAACCAGCCGACGTTCCAGATATGTTTAGATCTTCACTTCAAGTACATATCTTTTAAATTCCTTTCTCCGGGACTATATTCTCCGATGTTTCGTTTTTATCATTATCATCCTTATTACTAATATTTCTAGTCATTTTGGGTTAACACATATTAGATATTAAATTGGTTATAAATTACTAACTACGATGAATATTACACAAGAACCAAACGAATCTCTCTGTATTGTTAACCAGTTAATCATTTGATATAGTGTAGAATTATTATTGTTACCCTCTTCATGGTTAACACCATATGAAAATTCATTTATAAATCCACTTTACATATAGAACCATTTGAATTGTTCAATACACAATTCATGCATTAAGAGATTACATTGTGATAGATTCCGGTTTAGTAAATTGATTATTGTTCGATTTCATTGTTCTAATTATCCGATTCTCTTCGTATTTATCACAGAACATGTAGTTTGATAAATCATTAATGTTTCTAGGATGAAGGTGTATACACTACACGACAACCGGTTCACTACATATAAATATACGCACATATGCACACTATAGACATCCAGTCTAAACTGGTATATACAAGTGAATGAATAAATATTGAACACACAGCTACATAAATAGGTAAACTTAATAAATCTCTTAGTGATGACAATGAAATAATGCATAGTTACTTAGGTATTAATGGGATATGTGGACGAATTAGAAAAAATTAACTTGTTATTAATAACAATAATAATTTTCTTCACCTAGCAAGAAAATCTTTTGGGTTCTTACCTTTGTACGTGATCCTAAATGTATTTTGTTCAACACAGTCATTTTAAGCAACCAGGAAGAACTGAACAGCCGTTTTATTTTAGTATAGGACGGCTCGGCAACACACGCCCATGACCTCACCAAGGAACCGGACCCACAACCTCCGGGCTCTGAGGAGGACGATTTGTCATTAGACCACTGAGCTGGGTCCCAAAGGTTGATATTTCTAATTCGGTCAATTAGCGATATATTTCATTGACGTCATCTATTGTTATCAGTGGGTAACTGCCTCACATACACTATAGTTGACCTCTACTGATCACATCTCACTAGAACTCTAGGAATCACCTCGGGAAGTTATTCGCTAGCAGATTGATATTGTTTATATTTAGATGTCTAATTCAGACCAATCCGTGATATAAAATTAACATTCAAAAATCTCCACAATACCCAATTAAAATGACATTTATTTGACATGTTGCTACCCGTTATTGTGTAGTTCTAACTCCTGTGTATCATCAAACTGTATTTACAATGTTGTCATTGACGGATTTATTATTTCATGCCATTCTTTCTCTTTACAAGAATAAGATGAATTCATTTGTGTCATGGATTCTTCTTATTTACTGCATTACAGCTTTATAGCCAATAGTAGTAAAACAAGTATCCATAACTTAGATCAAGAAAGTTTTAATTAACATTTAGTCTAATACGTAGATGTTGATTAATAAAAAGACAGTAATTGGGGTCGAGGGTGGGGGGAAGCATTGGCAAAAGTGGTTGAAACTGTAGTTCTTTATTGTGAAGGAGTACTTGGGGGAAAAGCATGGTATGAACTTAATTCATATTTAATATACAAACATTCTGCATAAAGATAACAGTACTTGGAGAGAGTAGTAATCAGTAGTTTATAAGTAGCATTGTCTTTATTATTAGTCTTTTTTAATATTAGTTCAGAAATATTTATAAATGAATACATTCAAGACAAAGGCTTCGTTCGGAATATATCATAAGGTCTCAAAGAGGAATCCTTACTTGAATGCGATGTGACGATTTAGTCTAGACTAGATAATGACTGAGAACCAGGAAGCACAGGATAGTTACTTTGATTTAGTATAGGATCGTGTTTCTACTGGGAAAGAAACCCAGATTCTTAGGCTTCAAGGCGAATATTTAACCCTTAGATCACTGTGCCAGCTTACATTGGTTTGTATTTCTAAATTCGGTCAGTTCTATCAGTCTCCTTTAATGATATGAATACGCACTGCTCAAGAGTTTCTAGTTTGACATTGGTTATTAAATCCAGGTCAATTCGTTATAGAAAATTTAAAATTTAACAACTAATCAATTCACTGAAGATTTGGGGAAATGAGGTCACAGAGAAACCATCACTGTTATCATATCAATGTAAGGGAATCATACTTGTAAAATCGTTATCTCTTTGAGCAATTCGACTTCACCGAGTCGCCTCATTTTTAAATGACTTCTTTGTGAGTTCACTATAATAAGGTTAGGAACCTGGTGACCGATTCTGAATCATGTCGCCCACTGTTTCTAGCCAGTGATAGTGTTTATGACACTGACGTCAACCAGGTAGTCCGCATCTACCAACACCACTCAGACCGGCAGTCATTGACTTCACGATCTCATGTCATTTTTTGGTTTGGTCCCTTCTACCTTCCATCTTGTTTCTGTGCCAGCTGACATTGTGCGACGCTGTAGGCGATGGTCAGTGATACGTAATACATGTCTTAACTATCTTAGTCAATGAATATCTACAACCTCTGTTATATCTTGCGCTTGATTCTCCTAATATTTCCTTCAGCCCCAGCCCTCGGACGCCTTGAACTATCCTAGTTGCAATGCAGAAGAAAGAACACCGGTAGGAAGAAAATCTTTATCCCAGTAAGTGGTAAATGTGGTACAAAACACTTAAGTAGTTATAGTTTTTGGGAAAGATGAAATAATGATTAGATTCATCCAATCGTTAGTGGTTTTTAGCTATTGTCCAATCAGAAGGATACGCGTCATAAAAATAGAGAGTTCTTTCAAACAGCGATTAGATGTAATGTATGGGGATGAGATGCCAGAGAAGATTTGTTGCTCAGGAGGATGGTTTTTGGTTTTATTGCAATCTCTGAGATGAATGGTTTAATTATTAGGCTTTCATAGTCATTCTGGACGACTTCATCGGGGAAACTTCTGATAGAAGTGTGTTATGTAAATTCTCCACATGTGACTAACAGCTTGTTCTGTCGAACATGAATTTGAATAATTATTGTTATTGACACTTGTTTTTTTCATACATTTGTTTTGATTCTTCTTTAACTAGTATTTAAAGTAGATCAAGTAATCAGACTATTCAATCAAAGACCTATAACGACCATCAAACAAACATTCCCTGCTGCCAAACTACTGACGATCTACAAAACACGATGTTTAATAAGTCAAACAAAAGTTGATAAATATCCGTCTCATGTCATCGCCAATTGTATTTACCAGTTCACATGTACTTGCAAAAGCAGGTACATTGGAAGGACAGAAAGACGGGCTAAGTAACGATTTATTGAACATATCCTGAAGAATCTGTGTTTGAAAGAAGCAACTGTTTTTAGAAGTTCAATTATGCGTCATTTGGTAGACACGGGATACGAGGCTGATGCAACAAAGGCTTTTCAAATTATCAATAAACAACATAAAACGATTCTATTAAAATTTACTGAGGCTATTGTAATTAGAAGATTGAAACGTGATCTTTGTGTTCAGAAGGAATCAGTAGTTAATCTTCAGTTGCCCTGGTAGCAATAGATCGATGTTATCAGACAAACAATATAATTGACAAAGTCAATACGTGTATTAATAACAATTTGAGTTAACTAAAATCAATAGCATGTATGCAGCTGATGAGACTGAATGCAACGAAATACCAATTGAATTCAAAGTATTCTGCATATGTTGTCGTCCTTTCATTATTCAAATTTTCTAATTGGTTGATAAATTGCATCTATTTTAGTAAATTTATTGATTACCGATTGACTGTCTAAAATTACCACATTTTCAGATTCTTAAGGTCTTCTGAAAACGTAACCCCCTTTTCCGGGAGCAATCACAACCCTTCTTCGACTAATTTGCAGCATTTTGTGAATTAACTGAAACTCTGATTAGCTCATTTTTTTGTTATATCTTAACTACATTTGATTTGGATGGGTTTGTATCTTCGGACTCAGTTCGCTTCGTGCTAAACTCCACCATGTTAACCACTAGGCTACTGACTCCAGACAGTATGAGAATCAATATTGGGATGCAGATATATCCAGCCGACGAGTTCCAAATAGGACGAAATGCGAGTCCTAGATTCCTCTTGCCAGTCACAATCCAAGTCAAACATATATCATATTTGGTTTGTTACCAATTAGATATATATGAAAACTCAAAGGTGGTTTATCAAATCAATGAAGGAATCCTGCATTTAATCGATAACTCTCTAAGCACCTGTTACATCATTTCTCTGTTTTGTCTTTAATGTAAAAACAGGCACAAAAGGAAATATTACATGAATATTCAAAACCTACATTAGAACTTTCATTAAGCTACATTAGTAACTGAATTAAATTTAAATGACCTTAATCTGTCAACACTCCCCCCCCACCCCAACAATAAGTATAACACCAACGGTTACTATGACACCACAGTAAATTGAAAAATTTTCAATAAATAATACTACATACTTACACCAATGAATAACAGTCTGACCGATGATTATAGGGTCATACACATATACATGTGTAAAACTGAATGATAATTACGTAATGTAAAATGAATTAAGGTCAAATAATGTTTCTTTGTCTAAATAGGATCACAAATACGTTTTTGCATTTGAGTTAGATTGTAGGGAGAGCTGTGCCTTCTAAACAGTCGAATTCAACAGTCTCCATAACGCCCTAGAATAACGATCATCACGTATTTACTAGTGACTAACTCTAGGTGGTGATTCTATGAGTTCTATTTAGGAGGCGTGACCAATCGGGTCTAGCAATGTCAGAAGTGAGTTAGTTGCTCACTAACTTTAATGGATAATGAAGGAGTATTGCTGTGAACTGACTGGATTTAAAAATGTAAATCACTAGTTATCAATACAGTATTCTAGAGGTAAAGCGCCAACTACGAGAATTGAAGGTCTTGGGTTTGATAGGGTAGTGGGTGTGCACTATCAAAGTACCGCGTACTAAAACGAGAAAGTTGTCCAATTTTTCTTCGTTTACGACGGTTGCCTAACAAAAGGTCAAATGAAAGTAACCATTAAGCTAAGAAGTTTCTCGTCACTTAGTTTTTCATCAACGTTCAATACTAATATACCTACATATAAGCTATAATAAAGATAAAATCGATACCAATCAAGTGGTGGCGTTGTGTCAGATTCTAATATAATAAGTACCAAAAGTGTTCATGAAGATAATTAGAAATGACTAACAAAATATGGAGTGGATAAAGTGACCACTAAATAAAGGTCATAAATCATAGGTGATTGATGAAAAATTAATTAAAAAGAAATTTTTGTGGTCAATTGTTGTTTCCATTAAATGTTTTAATGGGATTTCTCACTTTATTTTAAAAGTCAAGTGATATAAACCTACATACCTTAATAGTCTTTACAACATTAAGAAGTAAATTGAATTCGCTCCCCCTCCCTCGATGGTTAAAAAAATTTTCTTTCAGATTATTGTGTCAATATTTCAAAAATATATGCTTGTGGAAAATCTTGGTGATTAAGGTTACGATAACACGTGGCAGGTTAGGGTCGGGGTGGGGGTAGAAGTAGATGTACACTGTTTATAGTTGGCAATTAGAATGAAATACGAAATTGTTCAGTAATACTTAGACTACAACATTTAGATCGTGTGGATATTAACCAGTGATTGAAATTGTCTTCTAATCAAATTGATCATCACAGTATACTTAGATAAGGTAAGATATACCAGTTAATTAATTTTAGATAGAATCAAATGACTTTAATGTAGTGGTTGAAGTGAGAATGATTGTTCAAACTGAGATAATGTCACACTATAGTAGTGAGAAGCTGATTGTCTGAGACTGAAAATACTCAACCAAATATTCCCAGTTGAGGAAGTAAAGACAGTACATGCTCTGAAAGCAGAGAGTTATTTAATCAGACAATAAGATGGTAGAAAATAACAATGAATCAGGAGGGACGTTTCTTTGATTATAGATAGAACATAGATTGATTCTCAATATCTAAATCAGCTAACTACAAGAGAAGATACTTTCCGCACTGTATCCAAATCATACTTTACATCTCACAAGAAAAAGTGTCCTTCGACAACATAACAAAACGGAAAGTGAACTAAATCCTTACACATTATACAATGAGGTTGGAGTATGTTGAATGAGATTTCATAAATATTTTGTCATAGTTATAAAAGTTCAGCTGTAGCCAATAATAAAATCCAGGATGCATGATTCTTCTTGTTTCGGATTCATCACCTGGAGACGTGAAGTCAACCCCATTGTTTTTACTAATGCTATGATTCAAACCGAGTACCTACTGTGTTAATTAGTAACCTGCTAAAACTAGATAGAGGCAAACATTTTCATGACATATAAAGTTATTTATAAGGGTTCGTAATCCCTCTCTTTATTGATCACTTTCTATATTGTTAAATGTTCATCCTAAACGAAATGCCTCCAGGTGGCTCTTTAGTCACAGTTTTTGGTAAAATTGGTCTTAATAAATTATGTTGGTAACATATCAATGACACTAGGTTACGTAATAGAATTATATGACTGACCAATCGACAGTTAACTATCAATAGTTACTTTTAAGCATTACATTACGTTTTACACATGAGCTTAAGAGGATAATGTTTAAGGTTCAAGTAAATAGTTGAGGAAAGATTGACTATATATGTCTGGTAAAGTGTAGTTTACTAGTTGATAGATTACGTAGTATCTAATAGATGGAATTTGTAAATCATTTCTGGTTGGGTGTCATTGAAAAACAGGAGGCAGTGAAAAAGTTTCTCATTCTTATATGGAATTCTTTAAAGATGAGCACACATAACTTCACCAGGGATCAAATCCAGAATATCTAAATTTCGAGACAAACTTATAACTATCAACACCACAGGCCAGTCACTTAATGGAATGATTTACGCTTTAATTCTTTTCCGATATAGAGTGATAATTATTCACTCTTATTCGTAAGGAATTTTTCATTCCTAGCATGTCTACACTCCACCAGAAGTTACGACCTCTCATTACCATTTCGAAAAAATATTGGAGTAGGCCGCTAGTTAGCTAGTTATTACAGTTGAGTTGATATGGCTTTGTGGAAACTAGTTACAGATTGTTGTTCATATTCATCACCAAGTGGTTTTGATCATACCGGTCAAGTTATACTGATAGTTAAGTGTTTATCGAAATATGCATCCTGTCCAACTAGCTCCACAAGAGCGGGGAAATTATTAAATTCACACTCTGGAAGTTTTTTATTATTTGTAGTCGAAATTATTGGACATTATAAAATAACACATTTGCTTCTACTACATTAAGTGTCTTTTTCAACGTCTTCCTAAATCATTATGTTAGAATCTCACTTTCAACCTCGCTATTGAACTATAGCTATAAAATGAAAACGCAAGAATACGTCGGGAAATTGCATGATCTTATTCCATGTTTATGTTAGTACTTGCTGTTTTGTTAAATAACCTGACAAAAATGTCGGTACTTTTGTTCCCTGTAGGATTCGAACTAGCGTCGTTTACATGTATAGTCAGAGATATTATCATGGAATTATGTCATCCATACCTAGTCTCCTATGTGAATGAAACATTTACATTGACTGATTATTAAGTAGTGACCAGTCACATGTTTTTCTAGTCCTTTCGATCAAACTGTTTCGACTAAATATCAGGTTACCTTTCACGTTAAGTAACTGGACATCATTCATATGTTATGACGTAAAGAAAGAGAGGAGCATTTGGTTGGTTGTAGCGAACGCCAATGGAGTGTCGCTTATGCCCGTTACTCCTCGCTGAGGAGCATAGGCCGCTCACCAGTGTTCTCCATTTAACTCTGTCCTGAGCAATCCTTCCCAATTGTTTCCAGTTGCTGCTCATCCTTTTAATGTCTGCTTCCAATTGGGTTGGTGCTCCTTGTGTTGTATTTGAGAATCTTGCTCTTACCCTTATGTATGTTCAACCCTACTGATGCTGAAGTTGCTGCTACACTGATTGTCTTCGCTTGCATTTGTTGGTGTGTATGTACTAAAAGAGCTAGATCATCTGCGAAGTCCAAATCATCGAGTTGCATCCTACTTGTCCATTGAATCCCGTACATTCCCTCAAATGTGGAGGTCTTCATGATCCAGTCGACCACTAGGAGGAAGAGAAACGGTGAGAGTAAGCAGCCTTGTCTGACTCCGGTCCTCACTGAAAATGCATTTGTCAGTTGTCCTCCATGCACAATTTTGCACTGTGTTCCGTCGTAAGAGTTTCGGATGATGTTGACGAGTTTCTCTGGTATGCCGTAGTGTCGAAGAAGTTTCCATAGTGTTCTCCTATCTACACTATCAAACGCCTTCTCATAATCAATGAAGTTGATTGTTCAACGATGATCCGTAGTGTTGCGATTTGGTCAGTGCACGACCGATCCTTACGAAAACCAGCCTGTTGATCTCGAAGTTGAGCATCCACTGAATCTTTCATTCTGTTCAACAATACTCTGTTGAAGACTTTCCCTGGTATCGACAGTAGCGTGATCCCTCTGTAGTTGTCACATTTGCCCAAATCTCCTTTCTTTGGTATCTTGACAAGATAACCTTCTTTCCAGTCTGCTGGAACTTGTTCTTCTTCCCAGATCTTTTTGAATAAAACGCGGAGTATCCTTGCTGTTAGGTCGATATCTGACTTGAGTTCTTCAGCTGGTATATTGTCCAGTCCTGCTGCTTTCCCACTTTTGATTTGTCTGATGGCCAATGGAGTGTGCCTAGTTGGTAATGCGCTACTGGCCTAAGCCCACTCACCCCCCCCCAGGCAGACAGTAGAAGAACAAGAATTGAGAACCGGAAAACGGAGAGAGTGAGATCGTATTATATTTTAATCATGCTTTTATATGTTAGGGATTCGAAATCCCTACAAAATACAATTGTTCATTTTAGCAAGTTGTATTGATTTTTTGTTAACACGATTTGTAAACTTTCATCACTTTTATGTGAGCACATTTGACAACACTTAATTGTACTATTATCAATGTTGATTATTCCAATTTGATGAATAATCACTATGATTATATTGTATATATATAAGCGAATGTGTGAAATATAATACGAGACTGAATCTGATTCTGATCCTGTCTTGGTTGGTCTGTCGGCTTGTTCTCCTATCTCTGGCTTGGGACTGAGTGGGCTTAGGTCAGTCGCGAATTATTAACTAGGCACACTTCACTAAGCGTCCGCGTATAACCGACAAACTTTTTCTCACGTTATAACATTATATATACATAAAACCGTACCACACAGTAAACCAATGACGAATTTAACATTGATACAGAACAATGGAAATAGTAGCAGTGAATGGATACAACTTGTAAACACTTAAGTAAGCGCAGTTGATAGTGATGAACAATATACTAAGAGTAAATATACTAAACGAGAGAACCGGGGTAAGGGGAGCGTAACAGTCATAGAAATAAAATGATTACATTACTCATGAATAAAATAATGAGAATAGTCCCCCAAATTACAGTTCTGAAAGTTTGCTACTTTTCTTTAATCGTGCGGCGTAACACCATACTACCTAATCGTTACACAAATGTAAGATATTGACAGATCGACCAATTATAATTTTTTCATTGTTAAGGAACAGATAAGCATGCCAGTAATTGCTATTCTACGTTTAGTTAGTTCGTCTACAGGTTTGTCTCACCGTTTGAGTACAATAATTTGTACTTCATTAAGATTACACTAATTCCTAACTATTTTGTTGTGTCTATCAAGGGGACGGGGGAGTTTCATACGAATACGATATTGAATTATCTCAAACGAGAATGTTAGTTTCATTCACTAGTTTTCCATGATACTTCAGCAGATTTGACAAAAACCATGTTCTTCTAGATACTATTTTCATACATGGTTACCACATTGTAGTGGAGTGGTGGTGATGGTGGTAAGTAAACAAAAGAGCCAATATTGAGTTTAAATCCTTCTATTAATTGATGGAAGTGAGAATTCTACCATTGGTTGCCGACCCAGTGGTGCAGATGGTTAGGCGTTCGCCGTCAACCTGAAGACCCTGGTGCAGAATCTGGAGTGTGCACTGCTAAGGAGTTCCACATTAGAACGAAACAACTGTCCAGTTCTCCCTGGTTCTCAATGGTACCCTGCCAACATCAGTCTGTGATATATATTGAATCAAATATTAATGAAGTTTTTAATTTGAATAACTGGGAGTTATTTATCGATTTTAATGAAGTTTATTATTTCCCGTTAGCCATTTGTAATACTATATAATAATAATGAAGGAAGTATAATAATGTATGCATGTCATATTGTTTATTGAGATTTGTTCTTTGAATTCATAGATATCTACCGATGTGTACATAGTTCTAAGTGACAAAACATGAATGTAGGTGAGGAAACCAGAGAGACAGAATGCTATTTTAGATAATCAGATAAGAATAATAATCATTTATTTTTGTTTAGTTGAATTGTTTTATTTTTTTTCTGATAAAATTATATACCTATTTAAAGTTTTTTTTAAATAATTATTTACAAGTTTAAGGAAAAATTACTTCTGTGGAATTTGAAGCGTATAATAATAATAATAATAATAATAATAATAATAATAATAATAATAATAATAATAATAATAATAATAATAATAATAATAATAATAATAATAATAATAATAATAATAATAATAATAATAATAATAATAATAATAATAATAATAATAATAATAATAATAATAATAATAATAATAATAATAATAATAATAATAATAATAATAATAATAATAATAATAATAATAATAATAATAATAATAATAATAATAATAATAATAATAATAATAATAATAATAATAATAATAATAATAATAATAATAATAATAATAATAATAATAATAATAATAATAATAATAATAATAATAATAATAATAATAATAATAATAATAATAATAATAATAATAATAATAATAATAATAATAATAATAATAATAATAATAATAATAATAATAATAATAATAATAATAATAATAATAATAATAATAATAATAATAATAATAATAATAATAATAATAATAATAATAATAATAATAATAATAATAATAATAATAATAATAATAATAATAATAATAATAATAATAATAATAATAATAATAATAATAATAATAATAATAATAATAATAATAATAATAATAATAATAATAATAATAATAATAATAATAATAATAATAATAATAATAATAATAATAATAATAATAATAATAATAATAATAATAATAATAATAATAATAATAATAATAATAATAATAATAATAATAATAATAATAATAATAATAATAATAATAATAATAATAATAATAATAATAATAATAATAATAATAATAATAATAATAATAATAATAATAATAATAATAATAATAATAATAATAATAATAATAATAATAATAATAATAATAATAATAATAATAATAATAATAATAATAATAATAATAATAATAATAATAATAATAATAATAATAATAATAATAATAATAATAATAATAATAATAATAATAATAATAATAATAATAATAATAATAATAATAATAATAATAATAATAATAATAATAATAATAATAATAATAATAATAATAATAATAATAATAATAATAATAATAATAATAATAATAATAATAATAATAATAATAATAATAATAATAATAATAATAATAATAATAATAATAATAATAATAATAATAATAATAATAATAATAATAATAATAATAATAATAATAATAATAATAATAATAATAATAATAATAATAATAATAATAATAATAATAATAATAATAATAATAATAATAATAATAATAATAATAATAATAATAATAATAATAATAATAATAATAATAATAATAATAATAATAATAATAATAATAATAATAATAATAATAATAATAATAATAATAATAATAATAATAATAATAATAATAATAATAATAATAATAATAATAATAATAATAATAATAATAATAATAATAATAATAATAATAATAATAATAATAATAATAATAATAATAATAATAATAATAATAATAATAATAATATTGAAGGGTATGTTTTGTCCTGTTTGGAGTTCATCATACGTACGTGTAAATATACTCATTAAGGCTCGAACTCAATACCTATCACTTCAAACATAATGTTGCCTGCATAAATGGTAATGAGTTCAGAAAACCATTAATCTGTTCAATAAGGATGTTATATATTATTGTATATTGTATGTTTATCCTTGTTGATATTTATGATTGGAATCAATCAATCAATCAATCCTTAACGGAAAATATGCATAATGAGATGTCATAATACTGTTTGTAGATACATAACCTGAAAATTTATTGAAAGCTTGATGTTCGGTGACTGGAAGTATTCCATAGGATATTACATGTAACCTACGTTTAGCCTAGTTGCTAGCAATATACATCTGCTGTATTAATGTAAGTAATGCTTCCTGTGGGATCGGAGTCTGATTTATTCTGCTTCACAATTAGAGAAATTACTAATATGGCATCCGGGTCACATAGCAGTTTGACTCGATCAAGTCTAAGGTCTAGTCTTACTGCTTCTGTCTGTTCGAAAAGAAATCAATGAAACAGTATTTTGGCTTTCATAAAACTAGTCTAATAGGTCAGCATACTTATTAGACATTAAATCACCTTTACACGATCCACACGATACAATGGACATCCTAATTTGACATTATTCACTTGCGCCTATCGATGTTCCTACACGAGATCTACACAAAAAAGTTATTCGTATCTATAGGTGAGTAAGAAACCAATTAAATACAGAAATGAAATAACGTGACTGATATTTTGCATTTATAATATCAAGTTCCCTTTATTTGCTTTAGGTCTATCGATCCTAATCGCTTACTTTAACCCAAGCAAACATAATGTGATACGAACTCTGGTCATGATGATAAAATGACAACCATTTTATTTGTTTAGGCTGGCTATACATTAGTGTCAATTAACATGAAATTTGGGTCTAACAAGATATATTCTTAACGTCCAGTTTATTTCCTTGATCATTATGCGAAGTTGAATCGTCAGTAATGCCGGTAAAATAGGAGACATACAATAACAACAACACGAGTTACTACTACTACTACTACTACTACTACTACTACTACTACTAGATTGGATTCATAGTTTATTCAAATGTAAAATTATCAATAATTTAAGCAAGCACGAAATATTCATCGTTCCCAACATTGTTCTCATCACAATTGTCCTATATATGACATTATTCCATCTCAATGATTTCTTTTCTATTCCCTTCCGAATCTACACCAGATATGATCTTATGCAAAATAAATGAGAATATGAATTTAAATTGTTAGCCATCTTGTATTTAGAGTTAATCGATTTGTCAGTCATTTCATAGATCAGTCATATGTAAAAATTATATGTGGAAATTATATCTATTCAACTGAGTACATGACCTCAACCATTTCAATGTGTAAATGATTTCGGATTAGGTGATTGTCAACATAACTATACGTACATAGATATGAATACAAGGTCAAGGTTATGTAATCTGACAAAAAGAAATGAGTTATTCGATGACATTTTGTCGAAGATGTAATTATAAATTAGATAGATGTAGAGGTGAAAATATAATAGATACTCATTTCAATTTTCGATTAAATTGGATATAGCTTGTATATTTGATGGTTTTATATGTATGTTTACGTGTGTGATTCCTTTGCTATCAAATATGGAGGAGCGTGTTGAGTGATGTCAGATATATCAACCAACCAGTCATGTACAATATAGAATCTGGAATATATGTGTTCATTAGTTCAACTTACCACACCACTTCAGTATTTACTACTTACTTACTTATGCCCGTTACTCCTCGCTGAGGAGCATAGGCCGCTCACCAGAACTCTCCATTCAACTCTGTCCTCAGCAATCCTTTCGAAATGTTTCCAGTTTCTGTTCATCCTTTCAATGTCTGCTTCCAATTCTCGACGCAGCGTGTTCGTTGGTCTTCCTCTTTTCCGTTTCCCAACAGGATCCCATGTTAGTGCTTGTCTCGTGATACAGTCTGATGGTTTGCGTAATGTATGTCCTATCCATTTCCAGCATCTTTTCCTAATTTCCTCTTCGGCTGATGGAAGTTGATTTGTCCTCTCCAATAGTAAGCTGTTGCTGATAGTACTCTGTATCTGAATTCGGCATCTTTAGAGGACATTTATGAACAAGTACTGGTAACCTACGAATGTCCACTACTTTTATAGGCTACGTTTCATATTACAATAGTACAAGAGAACTGACTATTACATAGTACATTGACAGAGTGACATCTATTTACGTTAAGGTTGATGTAAGTCGGAAAGAGTAAATGGAACTTTTTGAATCCGTGTCAGCATACCGCCAGACACCAACCCACCGACATTCAATATAAGTGAAATGGTTTGCCCTCCCGACTGACTCATTTAGTCAACATGTGTTAATTCTGACGCAACATTTCTTATTTAGAAAGGAGAAACATACTAGTATATATACAATAAGGGATTACATGCTGTCTATCGATGATTGGTTAGTAAAAACATTTAGGGATATTACATTAACTTTTACAGCCAGATCGCATCCTTCTATTTTCAAAACAAACGATATCTCTTAATATCACTTAATAAAATTGATTAGTACTACATAAGATGAGATGTATATTTACAGCAAAGCTATCTTCCTAAAATGATACGAGAGGGTCAGAGAATGCAAGATATTGTGATGATGTATTCAACCGTGTCCTTTGTTTTGAGAAATTCAGCCTGATAAGTGTAGGTCAACACTTTAAGAACCACACATAACGATGGTGTACGACTTGTTTCAAGAAATTACTACTTAAGTTATGTGTTTACTATTTCAGATATTTAAGTCTCTTAAAGATAAGTTTTCTTCCAAGGCTTTTACAGCAATAATTAGTCTTATACCACTAAGACTATTCGAGATTATGAAAGGTAGCTAGTGTTTTTCACTTTAGCATAATGTGATCAACAGTTATTATCATTATTCCTGGCATCAAACCTTCCTCCATATCAATAGTGTCAATCTGAAAAAAGTGAGTTATTATTGAACAGTGTGTACTTATCATTAATTTCGAGTGATTCATTAAATATTCCGGTTTAAAGAAATCAATCGTATCATAACTACAGAAATAACTTAGTTCTATAAAAAGTCAGTAGGCTGGAATATCAAAATGATGAATTGCCTATTTACGACTCAGAGGGATGCATGTAACATTCAAATATAGATTGTTAGTTTCCTGATAATTATTGACATGCTTTCTATTACGAATGGAGAACTTCATGAAATCTAAGTGAAGACCTGGATTATTGTCTGATTACCTTAAATCACTTAATTATTAATTGATAACCGGCTTATAAGTTCAAACAATACATAATATGTGAACAGAATTATTTTTCATTAATGAGGTCGTAGAGGCTGTTTCATTTGAAGTACAACATTACGGACTAACCTTAGCTGCATACCACTGGAATGGAAGAAATGGTGGATAGATGTTTCATTCTGGTGTGGAGCTGTTCAGTAATGGGTTTTCTCAACCACATTAGGGATCAAACATAAAAAATGTGTTGCTTTGAAAAGAACACCTCGACCTTTGGTAGGGTCGTGGATACACATTACTGTAGGAATCTTACTTGATGAAACAGCTACAGCATTCTTCTGGCTCCTAATAGTTATCTAACTGGTCAGTTAGTAGTTTGGAATCTCGGAACAGTGTAGGTAGGTGTGATTTAACTGAAAAAGTAACGATCGTTTAGTTTACTCTTGGAAGAGATGGATATGCATTGTTTATACTACGGACGAGAATTACTTCAGCTTTGATAAATGCTCATTAGAAATATCGACCTCTCCAGGTCTACTTATAAGATTCTTAAACCAAAACTATATAGTGACAAAATTCCTACATTTAAAGAGAAAGCTCTCTCTACAAACTTTGAGGTTAATATGACACACTAGATAACATTTTGAGAAACCTGTTTTCGAAATTTCTAAGGTAAAATTCACATTGGTTTCTCTATATGACTCCTTATTGAATGTGGAAGCATAACCTCCAGTTTTGGGTCCAACCTGTGTTTATCAGTAAGTTAAGTTACTCTTGTAAGGAAGGATAAATAGGCAGCAAAATCACAACTCTGAACATTCTCCTGCATAGCTGTTGGAGAAAGGAATGTAAGACAAGGATCAATAGCTTAACTACGTAACATCTGCTCATTAATGGTTGCTCTGTAGTATTGACGAATTCCTTTAAAATCGTTCGTATAGTCGCATGGCTAAGCTCAATCGGACTTATGCACAGTAGAATCGTTTGAAATTCACAGTTTTTAATGTAAACTTGGAATACAAAATGTTATAATTGCAACGTTCCCACTTGTAATTATTGTAGGACCCTTTTTTTGTCATCTCCATCTTTCTTTCCTACCTACTTCATGTTTATCACGTAGACAATCATTTTGTGTTATTTTTACTACGTTATCCATAGTTCGTTGCACAAACCCCTATGGTTCATGTAGTGAGCACTTCATGATTTAATTCATTTTCTATCCAATATTTTAAGTGAAGTGGCTTTGCAGAAATTGGTATTAAGTTTGATTGTTTGTATTCGTCAAAGATTATTGTTGGTTGTGTACCACTAAAAACCAGGGAACTCTGGACAGCTCTTTCGTTCTGGTAATGGACGCTTCTAAAGTGTTCGTTAATATTTAACCGACATCAATCTGTGAAGTAAATTCAATACCTATCACCACAAAACCACCTCAATTCATTTAAAATATTTCACTTACTAGTGACTAACTTTACAATGTTCCTGAGGTTCTAGTGAAATGTCTTGATTAGTGGAGTTCGTACTTGCCGAAATTGAAACAGTTATCACCAATGACAATAGGTGATCATCTTACTGTATCACAAATTGATGGAAATACGAAGTTTATCATTGGATGCCAATTATTTGTCATAGATATTTAAGCATTTGTCATGGGACCGGTAGCCTTTGGGTTCGATTTCCTGGCGGCATGGAGAATGCTTACTGCCAGGGAAGAGTTCCACGCTATGACTGAAGAACTGTTCAGAAAAGGCAACAGTAGTCAGCCTTATCTGACTCCGGTCCTCACTGAGAATGCATTTGTCAGTTGTCCTCCATGCACGATTTTGCACTGTAGTCCGTCGTAAGAATTCCCGATGATGTTGACGAGTTTCTCTGGTACGCCGTAGTGCCGAAGAAGTTTCCATAGTGTTCTCCTATCTACACTGTCAAACGCCTTCTCATAATCAATGAAGCTGATATACAGGGACGAGTTCCACTCAATTGATTGTTCAACGATGATCCGTAGTGTTGCGATTTGATCTATGCATGACCGATCCTTACGGAGACCAGCCTGTTGATCTCGAAATTGAGCATCTACTCAATCTTTCATTCTGTTCAACAATACTCTGTTGAAGACTTTCCCTGGTACCGACAGTAGAGTGATCCCACTGTAGTTCTCACATTTACTCAAATCTCCTTTTTCGGTATCTTGATAAAATGTCCTTCTTTCCAGTCTGCCGGCACTTGTTCCTCTTCCCAGATCTTTTTGAATAAAACGTGGAGTATCCTTGCTGTTAGGTCGATATCTGACTTCAGTGCTTCAGCTGGTATATTGTCCAGTCCTGCTGCTTTCCCACTTTTGATTTGTCTGATGGCCATCTTGATTTCTTCCATCGTTGGTGGAGTGACATCTATCGGGAGATCTGTAGGTGCTGCTTCGTTGTCCGGTGGGTTCAGTGGAGCTGGCCTATACAGGAGTTCCTCAAAGTGTTCTACCCACCTATTCCTTTGTTCTTGAATCTCAGTAAGTGACTTGTCTTCTTTGTTCTTGACCGGTCGCTTTGGTTTACCATACTTACCTGCTGGTTTCTTCGTTGTGTCGTATAGCTGTTTCATATTTCCTTATCTTGCAGCTTTTTCCGCTGTCGTTGCAAGGCCTTCGATGTATTTCCGTTTGTAGGCTCTAATGCTTTTCTTTACTTGCTTATTTGATTCTGTGTATTCAGTATGTGCCTTGATTTACTCTGCTCTTGTTTGGCTGTTGTTGATTTCTGTCTTCTTGTTCCTCTTTACTTGAATTTTGCTCAATGTCTCAGTGGAGATTCATTCCTTATAATGATGCTTCATGCTGCCCAGAACCTCCTGACTTTTTGAAGTTAGTGCTTCTTTGATTCCTTTTCAGTTGTCCCCCAGAGTAGTTTCTTCTTCTTTCAGTAGATCTTGTAAGGCTTGGAATCTATTGTTGTGAGCTATTTTGAACTCCTTGGTTCTTTCGTTGTGTCGTATAGCTGTTTCATATTTCCTTATCTTGCAGCTTTTCCGCTGTCGTTGCAAGGCCTTCGATGTATTTCCGTTTGTAGGCTCTAATGCTTTTCTTTACTTGCTTATTGATTCTGTGTATTCAGTATGTGCCTTGATTTACTCTGCTCTTGTTTGGCTGTTGTTGATTTCTGTCTTCTTGTTCCTCTTTACTTGAATTTTGCTCAATGTCTCAGTGGAGATTCATTCCTTATAATGATGCTTCATGCTGCCCAGAACCTCCTGACTTTTTGAAGTTAGTGCTTCTTTGATTCCTTTTCAGTTGTCCCCCAGAGTAGTTTCTTCTTCTTTTCAGTAGATCTTGTAAGGCTTGGAATCTATTGTTGTGAGCTATTTTGAACTCCTTGAGTTGGTCAATATCTCGAAGGAAGGCTATATTGAGTCGGTGAAATGCTGTTACTCCAGTTATCCATTGCTTCGTCAGCTTCAGTTTCATTTTGGCAACGACTAAGTATTGATCTGAAGCTTTGTCAGCCCTTCGCCTTGTTCTCACATCATCCATTGATCTTCTGAGTTTTTATTGATGGATATATGATCGATTTGATTCTCTGTAATATGATCTGGTGAGACACGTGTGGCCTTGTGTATGCTTTTGTGGGAGAATAATGTACCACCTATAACCAATTTGTTGAAAGCACACAGATTCGTAAAGCTTTCACCATTATCATTTCTTTCTCCCTATCATCCCATGATTTCTTCATATCCGGTTCTGTCTACCCCGATTTCGGCGTTTAGGTCCCACATCAGGATTATCAGATCCTTCCCTGAACATTTCACTATAATTGATTACAGCCTATCATAAAACTGATCTTTGTCCTCGTCACTGCTGTCGTTGGTGGGTGCATAACATTGGATAATATTCATTGTAATCCCTTTCTTCATTGTTTTGAAAGATGCTTTGATGATCCTGGGTCCATGTGGTTCCCATCCCACAAGTGCATTACGTGCCTCCTTGGACAGCATCAGAGCAACTCCTTGAGTGTGAGGAGCATTTTCCTCTTCGTGGCCGGAGTATAGTAGCATCTCACCCGTAGCCAATGTTTTCTGTCCAGCTTGAGTACAATGGGTTTCGCTGATTCCGAGCATTGTCAAGTTGTATCTCTTCAATTCTGCAGCTATTTGATTTGTCTTCCCGCTCTCCCACATTGTTCGAACATTTCATGTACCTATAAAACTTTTGCTGTGGTTTTTAGAAAAGGCATCGGCTTCATGACTTCCGAAGAATTTCGGCTTTTACTATGAAGCGTCATAATCATTCCTTCCACTCCCAGGGCAGAGTTTAAATGGTTTAAATGGTTTATCTTGTTTAATCTGGTTAGCTTTTTTTAGCAAGCTTGCGTTGTACGGGATGGGGGCGCCAGCCCCATGCCCAACTCTCCTCCTTTATTCTGGCTTGGGACCGGCAAGCATATGTTAATCGTACGAAAATTTGTTTGTTCTGTTTTCTTGTTTTGTGCCACATTTTTATTCGTATTATTCAATAAAACTACCAATTTTTATATCATGAAGGGCTTTGACAAGACAACCATCAAAAATCAGGAGACACACAACAGCCGCTCTATTTTGGCTTAAGATTTTACACTGACAATAGGCATCCACCATCCACTGTACTATAGATTGAAGCCTGAACCTTCTGGACTTTCAACGTGCTCTTCTAATGGAAGCTCGGATCAGTCTTCAGTATTTGACTATATCGAAGAATCCAAAATAATAATATAGATGACGTACGTATCCACTATTTTGTTCAAAAATGAATTCAGTAGCAGAAAAATATCCATACTCTTTAAAATGATACAATGATGGTTACCATTTATCTAAGTGAAACCAACCACATGGTTCATAACAAGGCATGTCTTTTCGGAGGAAAATTTCAAGCTACTCATAAGTAATATGATGCACTTAAAATGGATGATTATGAGTACTAAAAACGAAATTGTATTAGATCCCTTAAAACAAGGGTTGTTTTGTTGGTTACACTCAGCTATACTACCTAAGCGTAGTGATTCTACAGTGGTCTTGATAAACAAATCCAACCTCTAGCCACTCAGAAGATAGTTGATACGAAAGAATAGTGATTCTACCGCCGTTCTACGTCATTAGTGAAATTATCCTGGTCAATATTGTTTTTAGTCACTGTAGTAAACATTTTTTAATACCCATCAGAGATCAACAGCAAGTTTGGATATAACCTTGAGATACAGGCCTTGAAGCTAATTTGATAGGCAGTATAGTTTAGTTTAACGATACATTTAAATTTGGAAGGCCAGCCTTCAATATACAACACAGAACCTGGTACATTTACATTTCAATGAGAGTCAACACACCGTATCAATACGATGAAATGGATCTGTCAAAACAAATACTACAGTAGCAGAACCAATGGTTATACAACCAATGGTAGTACAAGACTATAGATACGACGAATACGATTCAAGAAGTAAGAGTAAATCCATGGAATGAATGATATCAAGTCATTTTAAGCTCAGGATATTAAGGGGATAGAAGGGATGAGTGTATATGCACCACTACATCCGATTCGGTGTCATGTTACACAGTGTCTGCGACAGTTGGTTACGACAGCCGTATAGATAACAACCAAGTAGTCTGTACCTACGGACATAGTTTAGGTTAACAGTTATTACTTCATAGGTTGATATCATCTTTTGATTTAGCCACCTCTACATTACTCCCATCCTACTTCCATATCAGTTGTCATCTTGCGTCGTAAGAATCAGTAATTGAGCTATTCATTTTAAAACTGTATAACTATTGCAGAGAAGAATGAAAAACTTCACAGTTAAAGACTTACATTTTATGAAATTTAAGTCTTAATCTATCTGCCACATTGGTGTTAATATTTACATTGGGACTTAAACTCATGCCATTTGTAGAATATTTCACTATTACCGACCAAGCTATTGAATTCAGATATCCGAAATTGTGCAGCAGGTAAGTACAATATAATTTGTTAGCATTTCTCCCTTGATATTGTTTTAGGATTCCTTAATTAGAATGCTTTTGAATCTTCCCGTTGATTTGACGTGAACTGAAAGTGATCAGTCTCTGCCGCTAAATGTGCATCCTGAGCGGATTATCTCATTATATAATGATAATTTATAAGTGTTGTTTGAGTTGGGTTGAGGCTGGTAAGCAAAATACAAGATACGCGCTTCGTCTTGCTTGGGACTCATCTGCTGGGTGTACCTGCATCACAGTGTTGGTGTTCCCACATGGAAAGGAACTCGGTTTCTTTCGTGACAAATGCCAACGCATTCCCCACTAGGCTACTGAGTTGTGACAACCACACTTGTACAATGAGTATGTGTTTACAATTTGAATGCATTTAGATTTTCCTGTTGATTTGTCATCACTGACTGAAATTAATTTTAATCGTTTATAGTTGAACTCAGTAGCTCAGTGGATAGCATTTTAAGTAAACGCAGTGGATTTGAGTCCCAATGCTAATATCAGCATGAATGTAGTGAGTAAATTTATTTAACAAGTTCTAAATTTGAAGAAATGTGCTTTTTAGACTCCATTTACCATTTAACTTTAGTCATGTTTATGAATTGACATTTTGTCTCTGCAATCCTCTTGACATGGACAGATGACATCACAGACGAATCAGCTACATTCCTTATCATTATTAAGATAGAAAAACACGTTCAAATTACATTATAATATGTGTTTTGGAGTAGTTACAAATAAGATGTGCATTATACATCTTTGACTGTGAAACAGCATAACTAACATGAATCCAATGAACAACAATTTTTTCAATAGTATGAAACTATTTTAAAATTAGGAGTTTTTTCTCTCTCCTCCCATCCCCACACTCATATCTAGTTACATGCAATCAACTATTATTTCTTCAGGATGGACATTTTCGTGGATATTAGTATTTTTGGTTGATTGAATATATCACACATTGATGTTGGGAGGGTAGCATTGAAAACCAAGGAGCACTGGACAGCTGTTTCGTTCTACTGCCTAAGTCTTTGGCAGCGGGCACCTCAGATTCCGCACTAGCGGTCTTAGGTTGACGGCGAACGCCTAACCCTTTAAACCACTAGGTCGGCATTCAATTTTAGAATTTCTGCTTCCATCAATTTGTGATATATATATATATATATATATATATATATATACATATACATATACATATATATATAAAGCGCATTAGTCATACATTGTCATTAGTGGTAACTGTCTCACTCCCGACAAGTCTGCTCGAAAAAATCTGATAAAGGTAAACAAAACATGAAAGAAATATGCACCAGTCATCGATTGGATTCTATTTTATACGGCTGAAGTCATCTAAAAGGTTTTTAATGTGCTATGTATACGTAGGTTTTGACAAGTTTTGCGACCTTTGAAGTGAGATGGCTTTTGGAGATAGATATTAAGTTTAGTTGTTGATTGAGTACTAGTAAAAATCAGGGAACGCTGGACATCTTTTTAGTCATAGTAGGGGACTCCTCAGAAGACACCTCTCCCTCAATTCCATTGAAGAATTCAACCTAGGGCCTTCAGATCTCACGGTGAATGCTAAAGTTCATGCACCACTTGGCCGGCGTTTAATTGAAAAGTTCCCATTTTCATTAATTTGTGACAAAGTGAGGCGATTATCCATTCTAGGACAAAAGAGTTGTTCAGTACATTCCCGTTTTCTGTAGTACCCAACCAACATTAATTTGCGAAGAATGCAAACGATTAAATTTTACTTTCATTTATTGGATAAACGGATTCAATTTTCACTAAAGATTTTAATCCAACAAAATTTTCAGTTGTCCTCAAATGTTTAGAATGACTGTGTTTGTGTACCGTAACCCAACATGTTCAATGGGAAAAAAAAAACACAAACATAGTGATAGGTAAGGCTTGCGACGAAACTTTTGGTAGAAATTAAGAGCAAGGAAGCACTGGGGTGGGAATTATTTATCCTAGTTGAAGGATACATATCACCTCCCCCTCCCATATGTTAATCTAACCGAAGAGTTTTAGGCCTCGCAAAAGCGTCTAAGCATTAGTCTACTACATTGCTTAATTCATGATATTACCATTACACTATCCATTACGGTTAGTAGTATTTGTTTAAATCGATAGAATTTTAAAAATTATCACTCAAAATTGGTTAGCCAACAGTGTGGATTAAAAGTTAACTGATTGTTACGAGTCTTGAATCTATTGGGTTCAATTCTTGAAGAAGTAGAGGATACATATCTTCACTGTAGAGCACTATACTAAGATGTAACTTATAACCATTCAATACTCCTTAGCTTTTTAACAATAGTCCATTTGAAGTCAGTCTGTGATGTGTAATTCCAATCACTTAATGAATACTGAAAATATTTCAAATAACTTCAGTTTACTTAATGTATATTAGGACTAAAAATAGTTTACTTTTCGATGATCAATCATGGTCAACAATTCAGTGAACTCTACAGTGGGTCAATTATGGCCTGAATCACTCAGTAGTAGTGATCATAGACTGTCCAGCTGGGTGACTGTGGATAGAATCAATAAGAGATAATGGCTTTCCTTAAGATTGCAGGTACACTTTACTGACCAGTACCAGCATCCTGCTGACTAATCCTCAAATTTCTTATTTCAACAAAATACCAAGGATATTAAGTCACTTAAACTAGTGTCCACATTCCAACTTGATTTCTAGAATTCGATCTGTACTATTAACTACTAAGTAGTCTATTAAATACTCAGTGATCAGTCACTGTTAACAGGTATTATACCATTCAACGAAGTAGTCAAAAGTTTATCTCAGTTTTTTCAAGTATCAAGTAATATAAACATTCATAGTTAATTTTCCCAGATTGTATCCTAGGAAAATATTACACCTGGAAACAAGATTGTGAAAAATAATGTATCGAATGTAGGAAGTTCTGTCAGTTATGCACAACATGGAACCAGGTACATATAGACATCGGTTGAGGTTGCCGCATCTCATGAGGAATACTAAGTTAGTAGAAGTACTAGTTATGTTAGTGGTAGTAAGCAAACAATGCGGATATGTATGTAACAAGTTAACGTAACAGTCTTCAAGATGCCATAAGAACATAGGAAGTAATTAGGATGTACTTGTATATATATATATATTACGTGACTGACCATCCTGCTTTTAAATCCAGAGATCAAGCTTGTGTTTTTAAACTGAAGAAATCTAGACTGTAAATAAACTAATGATCCAAACTCTAGTTCGATTAATCCTTTTAGTTTTGCTGATAATTTTGAAGGTTAATTTCTGTAGTGGTAAATGGCTTACTGTTATATTGGGAGATTCAAAAAGAATAACTAACTTTCTAAACTGTATTTCGGAAGACTATTACATTTATTTTGATTATATGTAAATTAATTATTTTATTTCTATTATCATCATGTTTCCCAACACCCTAACCTCCTATTAGACTCATGCACTGTTTTCATATCACTCGTTATTCAGGAGCTATGATCAATTAATCATGTACCTGTACCCTCAGTGCTAAGTCATTATTGTTCTCATTATGTATAGGTGTTATTTTTCTTATTAGTACATTGAATGGTCAGGTTTTGTGTATATATAAAGGAATGCCTGAAATACAATTTAATTCTGTCTGGTTGTCTCATCCACCTTATGTTCTTCATTTTGGCATAGGGACATGTGGTTTCGTGGCATACGCGTACAAGCACTGATTGATAAGTAACGAGGTCACCCTATATTTTCGATACGTTGTGACTGGCCGAACATATCAAGATATAACACTTAAATTCATTGCAAGCCTAAGAATTGAGCTGATAACTGATTTAAATCATCGTTTAGATAATCATGAAAGGTAATGCTTAAATATGTGTTTACGAATTGTACGCTTTGTGAGACCAATCTAACTTGATGTACATAAACAAATAACCTGCCAAATGTACATTGAGTTCGTACAAAATGTCATTTTATACCTAGTAATTCGTGGAATGAGTTTCCTACTAAAAAAGAAAATTATGTAATGTGTTCTTCATAATCGGTTTCTTAGGATGGCTACTACCATATTGCATCTAAAATCATTACTTTTTTTTCGTTCACACTGTGTTGGTACTACCAATTTATTAATATGGTTTTAGTTACTTATTAATGAAGAAAGAAGGGGGGGGAGGAAGATTATTCACTATAATTATTGAATTCACTAATACTTATGTCCTCTGTGTACATCTGCTTAGCTCTCGAGGATAGAGAATGCATACAATTAATGTTTCTGTTTAGTTCCATTCAACTTTAGACATTGGTAAACTGTTTGTTTCACACTAGTCTTTTATAAATCGATCTTTGCAAGAAGTAGTGTAGTATTCAATTCAACAAAGCACTAAGTAAATGGAATTTTGAATTTCTTCTCCTAATTCTGTTGAAAATCTAATCGAATAGTAGAAACTAATCTTGTTAAGACCGCTGTCTTCATCGCATACAATCAAGTATCATGTGTACATTTTGTATAGAAATTAAGTCTAGCTATTTGTAAGGTGAAAAATTGTATTTTCTAAGTTGACAATGAAGATAACCAAACAGCGAAACTATTACGATACCATTGATTAACTTATAGAACTTATTATTGAATCAATATATATGTGTTACAATTCGCTATGAACGGTTAATGAAACATCAAATATCAATTGATTGAATAGTTTTCCAATCTCATTTATTTATACATTTTTTTGGTGAATCAAATTGAAAAGAATTAAATTCAATAAATGTAACTTAGTTAAGGTGGTTTTATGCAATCTAAGTTGTAATTGATGAATCCCTCACAGCCAATGAAAACATGTTTATAGTTGGTTGATTGAATAATGTATGATCTTTCAATCAATTAATCAATGCCTGTTACCCCAAGTAGAGCATAGACGGCTAACCAGCATTCTCCAACCAACTCTGTCCTGGGCATTCCTTTCTAGCTCATCCAAAGTGCTTTTCGTTCTCTTCATGTCTGTTTTCAATTCCCGACGGAATGGGTTCCTGAGTCTTCCTCTGTTTCTTTGGCCTTGAGGATTCCAAGTTAGTGCTTGTCTTATGACACAGTTTGATGGTTTCCTCAATGTGTGACAAATCCACCTTCAGCGTCTTTTTCTAATTTCTTCCTTAGCTGGAAGTTGATTAGTTTTCTGCCACAGAAGGTTGTTGTTGATGATATCTACCCAACAAATCTGAAGAATCTTGAGCAGACAGTTGTTTATAAATACTTGTATCTTCTGAAAAATACTTTTCGTAGTTTCGTAGTTTCAGCTTTAAACACCACAACAAACCATCTTCACATTTGTATTGAAAATTTTGAGTTTAATGTTGACTGAAAGTTGGTTTGAGTTCCAGATGTTTTACAGTTGTAGAAATGCTGCCCTTGCCTTACCAATCCGAGCCTTCACATCCGAATCAGACTCTCCTTGTTTGTCGATTATACTGCCCAAATATGTAAACATCTCAACATCTTCCAGAATTTCTCCGTCAAGTGTTATTGGGTTAGTGTTTGTTGTTTTGTATCGAAGGATCTTGCTTTTTCCTTTGTGTATGTTGAGGCCTACTGTTGCTGAGGCTTCTGCTATACTGTTGGTCTTCATCTGTATTTCATATTGTCTGTGAGAAAGAAGTGCTAGGTCATCTGCATAGTCCAAGTCATCTAGTTGATAAAATAACGCTAATCAGTATGATCTTTAGCAAGAGTAAATATTCTCAAGTTATACTCATTCTGTCTATATCATTAACCAGAATAAAAAGAACGTAAACTGATTAGCCAAACAATTAAAATGTCAATCTATATTTTAGGCATTCATTCATGTACATGATAAACTACACTATACAGATAGAATAACAGAATTAAAACAAAACAACGAGACTAACAAGTATTAGGTTAACTAATAATTAGTTCTAGTTTATAGAACATGTTTAATCCACATACCATCAATATATATATATATATATATATATATATATATATATATATAGAATAATTCTTTAAAACAAAATCATTTGTCTTAAGTTGCCTGTGGCATTACCTTGTTGCTTATATTCATTACATAATAATATCGATTGGGTACTATTGAAAATCAAAGAACACTAGATAACTGTTTCATGAAATCCTAAAACTCTCCTATCAGTGCTCACTTACAATTTCTATATGAAATTAAACCCAGGAATTTTAGGTTAACACTATGAATTCTGTATCATCAATTGATTGAAATGAGAATGTTACAATTAGATGAAGGAATCATATTGATGATGATTAAATATTCTCCATGAAATCTGTATGTTCTGAGTTCGATATCTTTATGGAAAGTAAAGGTGTATACTGCCGAATAGCCCTAGAAAACAATTTTCCATTGTCACCTAGTTTTCAATGGTATTCAGTCAAATACAAACAACAAATTTCACTAGAAATATATTGACTGGGAAAATTATTCATCATTATTTTTCTTCTATTGCTATCGTTTATTTTGTTTACCTAATTGATTTATTATCATAGTCAAATCGACACATACACACACACGCTCACAACCTACACACATACCTGGAAACAAGCATACATACACCTAGAACGATAGAGAAACACTACATGCCGAATAGTTTAATCGTATGTTCTACTTTCTTATTTAGGTAAAAAAGAAAAACAGAATTCATTTAATACATGAATATGAAATGATCAAACAACTGAAGTATGTTGTTATTTTTTCTCCACTTTATAAACTTTTATTCAACTTCTTTACTCACTTCTATTTTCGTCGCTTTTTATTTAATCATTCATTAATTTGTTTATACATATGTACACAATGTTTCGTGTGTAGGTATGTGTGAGGAGTCGAGTGGGCTTCAGGTAGGACAGGGTGATGGTTGTCGTCGTGGTGGAGACAAATATTTTGTATTTAATCCCCTTAACATTGAAAACAGTACAGTGAAAAAAAAGTGTTAAACAAAACATGTTTCAGCTACAATGTATTAAAATAAGATTATGTAGATAAAGTTGATTTCTATTTAATTTGGATGAGTTTGAATCCTCTCATTGATTTGATATGGACTGAAGTTGAACGATCTTTGTTGTCATAAATATATCCTAAGGGGAGAGCCTCGATACAACGATAGTTGTAATGTAGTTGGCAAGTGAAATCCATGAAGACTGCACAGTCCTATCTGAGACTCGTCAGCTGGATATAGCTGTATCACAGTGTTTTTGTATTCATATCGGGACTCGAACTCCGTCTAATATTATATAGTATAAAGAAATTTACAATAAGTTTTCCTTAAGATTGAAACACAAAGAGATATGAAGGGTGGAGCTGTGGGGGAAGAGAAGGGTTAACTTCAGAAAAATCAATTCCATCACTTTTGAACATAATTATTCAAAAAAAGCAAACATTTATGAGATGAGGAAAATGATAAGTTGTTATTTTTCATTCATCCACCCTCCCAAACATTTTTATTATCTAGGAGATTATGATTACTTCAGTTGATTACCATCATCTGGTAATGTAAGTGAATCTTTGCATACACTAGTGACATCATAATTCAACTATACTTTGGTTATAATGAAATCTGGTTGCTAAGACAGTCTCAACTTTCAGAGCATATCATTGTAAGAAAGAAGTTACAAAAACACTTAGTGGTTGAAATAAAATTCAAATTAGGTCTGTAGAGAAATCGACGAAAGCAAATATATTTTTCGCCGATAAATTAGTCAGATCTAATTCATCTGAGGTGATTTAATTGAGATGGGTGTCACGCTTAGCTGCTTCTATTCATTACAGATTAATGTTGGTTGGGTATCGGTCAAAACCACGGAGGACTGGAAAGTTATTTAATCCAAGAATGGAATCCTTGACAATAAGCATCCTTGATTCCGGCAGAGAATTCAACCCATAGTCTTCAGGTTCCACTGGGAACGCTTAACTATCTGTAAAAATGTGCCAGCCAACATCCAGTGGTAGAATTCCCATTTCCATCAGTTTGTGATATGGAGTGACGATCATCCATCATTATTACTGGATAACTGTCATCTCACTCCCGACAAGTCTAAACCCCACCAGTCAACACTTCCAACTAGAAATTCAATAACATTGTGAAGTTTGTTACTTGTAAACTCAATATTGTAATTGAACCATCTGCCATAATATGATCTATGAATCTTACAAAGTAAACTCTAAACCTAATGTTAATCATGTCTATTTTTCTACAATCAACTATTCGTTTGTGTTTCTAGCATAATGATTAGCTATCAGGGGTCATTTTTCAATCAACCAAGATCATCGAGGAAGTTTACTTTCACTATTAAATGCTGTAGTATGATTAACAAAATAAAAGATCATGTTACTTAGAAACTGGTTAGAATTCTGATGTATTCTTCCATGTTTCATTTCATTGTCAAATCTAAGTTTCACTGTCTATTAAAACAGAGACTACTAACTAAACACTGATATATATATTTTTGCTAAGCTTGTAATTGGTTACTGAATCCAGGAGGCATATTTCATTCCAATAGGAGTGCAATAACTGATAAAGTACCTACATCTAATCGTTAATTCAAACCCAGAAAACATGTACTTTAGACGTCAACCCGTTATAAACATAGCTGGTGAAACTATTTAGTGAATAACGTGTCAACTATCTTGGATAGTCTAACTAGTAAAACTTTTGAGAGTTTGTATTATAAGTACATCACTATAACAATCCATTCTCATAACTTAGTTATTATTTGATTTGTCTGAATATTTACAGAAGAAGAACCTAACACTACCTCTCATTAGGAGGTGCGTTTGTTTAGCTGAAATCAACTTATGTATATGATTGATTGCATAGATTTATTGTTATGAAATGACACCGGCAACAAATGCAGGTGACGATGGACAGTGCGGTAACAGCCTCTGTGACCAACAATAGGCTTTGATATTTTGGGAAAAAATACCCTTAGATACAGAACAATGAGCATTAACCCAATCACACTTGACTTGACGGAGATACTCTAGAAGATGTGGAAACGGTCACATACCTAGTTAACAGCATCAGTGATAAACAAGATGAATGTGATTTGCGGCAAATGTGAAGGGACGGATTGGAAAGATAATGTAAATTAATGGTAGTGTTTCTACAGTTGGCGAATGTCTGGAACTCAGAACAACAATCTAGCGACAACAAAGTCACGATATCCAATATGAATATCAAGACAGTTTGTTCTATTGTATAGAGCTGGAACTTGTATGGATGACTACCAAAACCATCATTCAACAGATACATATATTTATGAATAGTTATTTAAGCAAGATCCTCCGGATCCTCCGAGTAAGTAGCATCGGTAAAAACCTACTGTGGTGGAGAAAAAGCCAACCAACTTTCAGTTAAGAATGAAATTAAGAAACGGCACTGATGGTGGACAGGAGGCATATTGAGTAAATCATCAAACTTCATCACAAGGAGAGCGGTAATATAAAGTCCTCAAGGCGAAATAAGGAGGGGAAGATGAAAGATCACATTGGCAATAAGTGAAACGCAGATTTGACGACATATGTGGTTGGTGAATGCTGTGGGATAGACTATACCCTAAGATGGGAAACAGTTATTGATTCATTGAATATCAGATGGAGTCATAATAGTTAAAGTTTATACCATACATTTAACTTGTAATGTCCATTGGTAGCAATCTCATTAGAGAGATTACTCATGAATTAAACGAAAAATAACTATTTGTAACTCGAAGTAATACATGTACATATAAACAAATATACAGTTCAGTGATGATAATTGCATCGAGAATATTTGGTAAAAATGTATATCGAAATAACTATGCAGGCCAAGTGGCAATAAGAATGATTCAAATTCAACGTCAACAGAACAAGCTATTGGTCACTTGTAAAGAAAACCTCATAGCTGATTACTATCATAGGTTTGCGTCTATGAGATCATCCAAAATAACAATGAAAGCTCCACTATTAAACTATCCAGCTGACAAGTCCCGAATAGGATGAGACACACTTCCCGAATTCCACTTACCAGCCATCATCTAATTTACATTATATGAGTGAGCCACTGTTGCACAGAGGCAATCTACTTAGGACGTACAAATGGCGGTAGGATTTTATTAATTTCATTCCGAAACAAATCAGCGAGAAGATTCGAATACCTCCAAATTATATCCAATAAATACGTTCTATCCAGCATTTGTGGACATCTATCTGTTCATTTAATGGGTAGATGATACATATGAATGTGTAGTTTCATTAATGATTTCCACCAACACCTTAAATGTGTATACATTTATGATTTTCGTTAGGTATATCAAGTCGATGTATCCATAGAGCTTAGTTGTAATTCATTCTAGTCTCTGGATATGAAATCTTTAGTGTAAATTATAATTTCGTACTCAAAATTTACAGGTTGTATGAACGAAACAACGTCTTAAAGTCTTAGATACGTGTAACACAATGAATGTTCCGGATGACTTCAACCTCGATAACAAGCAAGTAAGATAAATCTATCGTTATCGAATTAGGAAACTATAAGTGAATACTAGAATTAGTGTCATTAATATGGAATATGCTAACAAATTCAAGTTGATATCAAGTGAAATACACTTAAGTTAACTATATCTGTTTGATTTAGTTTGATCCTTAAATGTTACTCTACGGAATATGATCACTATTAAACACTATATACTACTACTACTACTACTACCACGACTACTACTTCTTTATCTATTATTATGTAATCGGTGCTTGTCCTATGAACATAAATGCAATGTAATCCGTTGTTTTCTCGGACTATCGTAGACGTTTCAAAAAAAGCGTTGACATTATACTTCATGCTGTTAACAATAATTAATGCCATGTGTTGTAAACCTAATAGCTTCGAACAATCAATAACTTCATCAGAGCTTGTGTATTCCTATTGATGAGATAAGTGAAAAATGTGAATTTAGATGCATCTAATAAAAACTACAACAATTCACACTAAGCTCGAAACCAATAAATTATAATTAGGTCGAGTATGTATCTTTCCGTTGATTAGTCATGGATTGAAAGTGATCATCCTCTGTTACTATATGTGCATCCTCAGCTGATTGTCTCGATACAACGGTAGTTTAAGTTGAATTGCCACTGGCAAGCGGAATTCAGTGTTCACATGAACATTGATATCTAGGTACATTCAGCTGACGAGTCCCAAATGTAACGAATCGTGTATCCTGGATTCTACTTACCAGTCATAATCTAACTTAAACAATAAACTATAAAATTCCTGTGGAACAGCTGACATATTACTCGGTAACAAACTATCAATTTGTCAATTGTAATTTAATGAAGATCGTGTTTTATCAAGAAAATATGTTACATGGGTTTGATTATTAACTCGTTCTATTGAAATTTTTACCAATAAAACTAATCAAATTGGAACATTCCATAGATATTCAGGGATAAAATTACAGAACAATTAAAAACTTAGAGGAAAAAAAAAACAATTCTTTCCAAATTAATTTTTCAAAATCTACATTTATTCTGATTTCATGAAGCCAATAACCCGTAGGCAAGAAATTCATCAGAGGAACGATAAAGGAATTATTACCTAAGGAAGACGAATAGTTCGTTAGATAGTTAGTTAGTTAGGTAGATCATATATATATATATATATATATATATATATATGGATCAGGGATAGATAGATAGATGGCTCAGGGATAGAAAGATAGATGGATAGAAAGATCAGGGATAGATAAATGGATTACCTCTTGTTCCTAAACACTCAAAAATCAATCTAACTTCAAATGGAATATATGTTAAACATTTATTGAATCACTTTTGAAATAGTTTTTCATTTCTCTAATTTTTTTCTTTGCCTTAAATTCCATCCCAGTTTTATAAGACCAGTTTCCATTCGAAAATGCACAAAAACATCTTTTTACGCTTTATAGTGCATAATGACAATCAATTAAAAATGGGGGGGGGGAAGGGAGTTAGTTTCTGGGACAGGGGTGATTAGTGAAGATTGTAAATTTTTAGAAACAATTCTAGCAATAAATATGAAGTACCGAAAACCGAAGAAAAAATTTTTAACAACGGAAAAGATGGACGTAGACGATTATCTTAATTACTTCACATAAAATGCCTTCTGAAGTGATTCAACTATGAAATGAATTTGGTTGAAGTTGAAAAAGCTAATGAAAATATATTATTCACATTCTAAGTAAATATATAACAGGTTGTGACATTTGATTATAGGCATTCTCGTCTTATACGAATCTGTGATTGTGTGTGGGAATTCCTACGGACAAACTGGATGCCTGTTACACAATTGTATACATATGCTAGGGTTTGCAAATTAAGATGATACCTCGATACCTGCTAACGAATATATGACCAACAACACAACAATCGGTGTACTAAGCTATTCCTCTGCTCCTCAGCTAACTGGAGAAAGAAGTTCAATGTCAGCATAAAGCGATTAATTCCACAGGCAGCCTGGAAGACGGGCATCAACCACACATCTCATGAGTATATTAACAATAAAGAAAGCGTCCTTGGAAGTGTCACAAATAGCATACTTAAATAAAAAATGAACCATTAAGATTTAACGTCTTATTAAGTGGAAAATACACATTGAAGGTGAAAAGGACTCATTTTGACGAGAAAACAAGAAATTCAAATGTCCACGAATAAATCACAAAAATAGTAAGTTTACCAAGAGAATTTTAGATATCTAACATCCCTGAGAACATGAACACGAGTTAGCAATAAGAAGAAACATTACGATGCAAGCAGACACCGGTTTGATTGAAAATGCACTGAAATTGTAGATCAGAGAAAATAGTAAGAATGATAGGAAATTCCTAGATAACGTATATTTAAATCAATTGATATATCAGCATAAATGCAATCTACTAACCCATATAGAAGAGCTCATCTGAGCAAAAAACCTAACAAAGACAAAAGAATACTCTAAAATAAGTGGTCGAGTATAAGCTTATTAAGGTTATTGACCAAATGCTATAGGAATGATATCAATTTACATTGCCAGTGACAGTAAATGTTGATGTTGTTCAGAACGATAACAAAATCTCTCCAAAAATCAATTATTATCATAATCTTAAAAGTAAATCACCTCGGTAACTAATCATTATTTAACGACTCTAAATCAGTATCCCGAAACAAATAATGAAACTTTAGTCAATCTACTCCACATTTGTCGCAAGGAAAATTTTTCTTTCCCAGACAAAAGAATGAGTCCAACAGTGCGCTCTGTAGTGTTAAGAGACTGTAAAACATGTCACATGAGATTAGAGGCATATATAGGCTGCAAATCTTTTATCGCAGAAATCTTTGAAATATCTCCCAAATACAGTTAAACTGCCTACCTAATTGTTCTGAGGTTAACCACATGGCAGTAGATAAAACACAGGCAAATATATTAGTGAGGCTTACGACGTTGTAATACACACAACCGCTGTTTACACCAACGTATAGTATTAACTGATGATATACGGGTAGACTGGATGAATGTGGGCAAATTGACAAGACATGGTGTCAGTCTATGAAGTTATTGACTGTTGGTCTAGATGACGCAATGAGTTGTAGACATGCGATTTCCAGTCTCCGAAGTATTTAAGATCTGTGATTGAAATACGTCATATTGTCGTTATTACTACTACTGCTACTACTACTACTCATATTACTCACACCAATACTTCCTGTAACGTTGTTATTATTATCACTATTTGATACAATATTGAAATGGAACTTAGCAAAGCTACTACTTATGATATAATATCCATAATTTTGGTGCAAAAGTAGTAGGATGTAGGCTACAGTGAACCATCTTTGATCTATGTTTCATACTAGTCGGAATTCAGTATGAAAGCTTAGCTTGATTAACTCGGGTATCGTGTAAGGAGATCTTCTTACCAAATGCATCTAACTACTATCACTACCACTAATAACAAATGACACTAAAAACACCATACATGGTATACTGACTAACTGAGACTACTGACCTTATAATATTTTAATAAGCGAATTTATATTAATAATACAGACTGATAAATCGTTAGTCAATCAATCTGAAGTTCACAGTTGAAGGGTTATACTATTTTAAACCGAGTGAAATTTAATGAGGTGGCAATTAAATGGTAAAATGCTAACTACGAAACTCGAAGTTTAGATGGTTTAATATCATCTCAGGTCGTCGGCTCAGACTTACTTCCTCACTCATTCACTCACTCACTCAATCGTAGTCATACATTCAGCATTAAAATGTGATTAGTTAAGTCAAAGGAAAGACAGGATTTTATGGATTACTCCAGTTTTCCTTCACTGATACACATCCTTACACAAATTCTTCATTTATCAGTCCTCGGAAAAAAAACACTTTAGATAAATGAGTTGATAATATGATACATAAAATTAATTTACTCAACATGTGGTAGATACTTTTCAAAACGACGAAGTTCTAAACGGACTTCGTGAAATGTCAGTATAAAGCAAGAGTCAACTACATAAGGACTATGACCACAACTCATTGATGCTGATTACTTTCAGTCTCATTAAATATTACAGATTGACTAAAGTCAAAAATAGAGATTATTAAAGTCTTGTGACTATGGCTCACTGTTATCATACTTTGTGAAATATCTGAATGGTTAGTGATTTCCTAACTACACAGAGATGCTTATGTATATTATGAATCAATTAGATATTCAGTGTTGACTGAAGTTTGAAAGTGTAAACCATTAGATGTCAGCTTATTGACCTGAAGTTCTTGGGTTCATTCAGAGGTGGACGTTGTGGATTGACGCTTCTGTGGGGTTCCGGACTAGAACCAAGCAGTTGTTTAATAAATCCTGATTTTTAACTGTTCTCGAAATGAAGTCAGTCTGTGAGTTACTTAAGAAATAGTGAAAGACAAATTGTTTAATAGAACTAATTTGATTATCATTAAGCTTACAGTATAAAGTAATATCACTAGATCAAGTTGAAAAAAATAATACTGACTACACCTAATCATTCACTATGAATAAAGGAAAAGAAAGTCTAGATTCATTTTCAAACAAGCGAAACTTTTCAAACATCAAAATCATGATCTAGTGGTTGATATTTCAAACTCCAATCAATTCACGAAGTGACTACACAAACAGCTGACGATGTACAGATTCGTATGTCCACCTGTGTCATGCTTCGTGTAGGAAGGCTAGTGACAATACACGTTATTTTAAACTAAAGTACTTGGCGTTGTACTCAAAGTTAACACTTATTGGTTAAGTATAGGAAGTTATCTAATTTTATATATTAGTATCTAGAGATATATAATCCCCAAAATAAATAGTTGCATAGGCTCTCGACATTGATGCTGACCATGTTTGTTTTAGCGGATAAGACTAGTTGAAGGTGCTCGGTCGCGCATCACGACACGATACACCGTGGGAAGCATCTGTCTCTAGTTTGACAGCCTAGACATTGCTATCCTATTGACGCTCCACTTACGATCAAATATAACTTCTTTTCTATCCTTCATTACCCTCTGATTTATTCTCATTCGTAAGAGTGGGTTCAATCGTTAGAAGTTAATCTGGGTACACTTCAACTATCTTACTAAATTTTAGCATGATTAGACTGGACTAATCAATATACTGCGTGTATAGCGTATTCACTCTAGAATTAGACTTCCGATGAGGAACCATTAGTACATCAGGTTAAAACACTCCAGTAGTAGAAAAAACATTATAGATTACTCCTGAGTTCATTGTGTTTCCCAAGAAAGATATTCAATTCATATCATTCATTATTGAGACAACAAATAATTACTCTACATCATAATCACTTTTAATCACTTTAGTGTAAAAATGTTTCATCATTAAACATTACCATTGATTACATGTTGAATTTGATATAACAAATCAACCTGAGGTAGATAACTATTGAAGAAGGGGAAGCATTAGATAATCTTTTTCGTACTTCGCATTAGTCGATGGCCATTCTAACTCGGGCTGATTCATGATTTCAAATTCAAATCTAACAATCACAACAACATCCAATTAAGTTGATGTACGTTTAGTTGATTGAATTCGTCACAGATTGATGTTGAAAGAGTACCGCCCCAGTGGTCTAGAGGGTTAGAAGTTCTCCAAACTAAAACTTCTTGGGCAAAATCTAGAGTGCACACTATTGAGTAGTTTCATACTAGAACGAAACAGCTGTTCAGTACTCCCTGGTTTTAAATGATACTCTGCCAACATCAATCTGTGGGAGAATTTAATCAACTATATTCATTATGTCTCCATAAACCAACACAATTTAATGTACGTTTGTTTAAGTTCTTACAATCTCTTTAGATGCATCAACAAAGTTTCAGACGAAATGTTATGTTAACGAGTGATCGATGGAAATCATGAAAATGTACGTAAAATACTAATTCTGTAGTTGGTAAAAATGCCTAAAAATAGTAGATTGACACTGAAATCAATCAAATGTCTAGAGATACGTCGATATACATCCAATCTATCATTTCATACAGAAGAAGTCAATAAATCATATATTCAGAGGGTGACCCAACTTGACAGTCAGTAGGAACAGTAAAAATGTATGAAGATAATTAATGCTGCAAAAATATCAATCATGTAAGCAAGATTATCAAAGAAGATGGGATGTTGGCAAAATTAAATGTTATTTAGTCAGGTTGAATTCCATTATTGGCCAATAGTAGTTCTGGAATTGACGGAGAGAATCATTTATGTTGTTATTGGGAGTCAATATCGTCTAGAAGTATAAATTTATCTCTTGTGTATATAATTGCCTATGCTACAATGGACTTTGTATGATCATTTTGTCAGTGGTAAATGTTATGACGGGGCATCTAAAGAAGATTGGTTATTTTCTAGAGCTGTTTTTCCTGGAAAACGATTTCATTATTTTGGTTGTATATGAAGTAAGCATTTTATTATTATTATTGTTACGTTGCCCTCATTCTATACTCCTGTTGAAGGTATAAACTGTTGTTATATCGTTTCTCATTTATAAACTATGCTTAATTGACTGCACATATGTTACCCCAGTTCACATCCATTATTACCCTTGTTTTGTATTAATGTCAGTTTTATAATTTGTTGATGGTGCGGTCTGATTTTGTGTATATATAAAGACATGGTTAAAATACAATATGACCAGAATTGGACTGGATTGATTGTGTCTGGTTGGATCGTAGCTGTTGTTTTCTCTATTCCGACTTCGGGGGCTGGTAGTCATGGGATTGACGTATCCGTATTCTGATTGGCAGTTATCAAGGTCACTGTGTATTATTTTTCCAATACATAACAGTAAAATTATAAATTGTATCGTAGCAGTGTATCATCTATTCCAACTGGCTGATTGGGAATAACACAGTTAAGATCAGTTGAGGTTCTAGATTCACCCTCAGTCAAGAATAGGACTTCTGTTGCTTTCAAAGGCTTCATTATTGGCTTAGTCATCATACATTAACTCAACTAGTTTTACAAAAGTCATCAGAACGAATTCGTTCAACAGTTCTAGAATAATTCTAAAATGCAACTGGACATTTTAGTGTTAAATAAGTATATTGTAGCCTGGAGTTTTGATTACATTTTCTCGTTCTTTTATCAATGAGTAGTACATATTAAAGTGTAATTCACAGAACAAAATTCATTTCATGAGTCTTAGGTTATCACTAGCTGGCTTCAACGAATATGTTAGTGTGGAATAAGCGACATCCGAGATGAAGAATACAAAATAATGAAAATTCGAGCATGAAATACAAGCTCAAATTAAAACTACATTGTAATACTACACATTACCAATCTACAAAATGAATGGAAATGTAACTGAAGAATAGTAAACAATTTGCTTATTGAAGATTGACTACATTATCGACAGCTTCAGCCCACAAATACATATCTGTGTCTAAAGTAGGCATAACAACAATTGAAAGCTCCCCCCCCCCGCCGTATGTAGATCATTCTGTTTCCTGAAACTGACAGTAACAAAATATTTTCTCTTCAGGACAATAATCTTATCAATCATCGTTTATTTTTGTCGAAAGTGGAACTCATTCATCTGATCAACAAACAGAATCTTGTAATTAAATGTTGTAGATATTATTGAATGATAATTTAATATCATGAAGTGATTTGAACTAGACACCCATTTACGATCGATATTAGCTAGTGACTAACCTTTTTAGATAATCCTTGGAGTTCAAGTGAAAGGACACTACCAGTGAAGCTCAGTAGTGTTGGGTGTGAGGGAGGTGTTAACCAATGGCAATAGATGGGGTCGCGTATATGTATTGCGAATTGGCTGAATTATAAACACCAGCTGTTGCGAGCCAACTTAATTATGTTATGGTAAAACCTCAGCATCAGTAGGCCTGAACATACATAAGGGAAAGAGCATGCTCCTCAAAAATAACACATGGAGCACGAACCGAATTCAACTTGATGGAGTAACTCTGGAAGAAGTGGATACTTCCACGTACCTGGAGAGCATCATCGATGAACAAGGAGGGTCAGATGCAGATGTAAAGACAAGAATTGGCAAAGCAAGAGCAACATTCCTACAGTTGGAGAACATATGGGACTCAAAACATCTGTCAACCAATCTCAATGTCAAACTCTTCAATTCGAACGTCAAGACAGTCCTGCTGTGTGGAGCTGAAACTTGGAGAATTACTGCAAACATCACCAGAAGGGTATAAGTAATTATAAACATTTGCTTACGAAAGATACCGAATGTCCGTTGGCCGGAAATCATTAGCAAACAGCTTACTATAGGAGAGGACAAACCAACTTCCAGCCAAAGAGGAAATTATCAAAAGACGCTGGAAATGGATAGGATATACATTGAGGAAATCATCAGACTGTATCACGAGATAAGCACTAACATGAAATCTTGTTGGGAAACGGAAGAGAGGAAGGCCAATCAACACACTGTGTTGAGAATTGGAAATAGACATTAAAAAGATAAACAGCAACTGGAAACAGTTGGAAAGGATTGCTGAGGACAGAGTTGAATGGAGAATCCTGGTGAGCGGCCTATGCTCCTCAGCGAGGAGTAACGGGCCTAAATAAGTAAGTAAGTAAGTGAGTAAGTAAGTAAGTAAGCAAGTAAGTAAGTAAGTAAAACCTTCCCTGCAAAGCCAGAAGGTATTGAGTTCAAATTTTGATGGGATTGTAGGTGTGTGCTTCTAAAGAATCCTATATCAGGATGATATGATCAGTGGTGGTCAGTGGTGGTTATCCAATTCAAACTGATTTACGATGTCAAATTAAAAAGGATCTTAATTTCATTAAAAGAAAATAGATGATGAGCATTTATAATCTACTTTGAATTATTTACATTAAATAAATAATTAGAAAATGAAATAGTCAATGAAATAGACACAAACTGTTCATTACATTTTAATTATTACATAATACTACTATTGAAAATTGCTCATGTATACATCAATACTTATTTAAGTGAGCTTGAACTGATAATTTGTAGATGCATCGTTTTATTTGTTTCATTGTCTACCTGACCCTCCCTCGTCCCAGCTCCCTCTGTGTGAGTGTGTGTGTGTGTACATGATTGTGAATTCAACCACCTTGTACTGTATGCATCCATCCATCAGAGTAAAAAAAAAATAATCAAACCAATAGACAACTAATTGAAGTATATTTCCTGATATGAAAAAAAAAAACAACAACAACAGCAAAACAAAATAAACATGTACAAAGAAATACGAATTAACATCGATACAATTTCTATCTATCTAATCTATTTTTCAGATGAACATTAAACGGAAATTAGATTAGAATTTAATCAATTTTATATTCATTCTAAGTTATATGCATAGAAACTAATTAAACTATTTAGTTTTATGCCGGGGGGGGGTGTGTGGTGGGGAGGGGGGAATATTTTGTACATTATTTGAAGTTAAAGAGATTATTTCTAACTTACGTCTTCTATTATGAAAAGATAACATCATTGTGGATCGTTATTATCTATGAAAAATATGTTATTGCTGTTATATTCCAATGCAGTTGGCAGGAGATTTAGACATTGATTCAATATTTTAAGTTGTACTATTAACTAACCGATCTACTTAGGATGATGGTATTAAATAGATTAAATGATGATTAAATACATCACAGATTGATGTTTCCAGGGTAGCCTTGGAAAACTAGGAAGGATTGGATAGCTGTTTTGTTCTAGTATGGAACTCCTTGGCAGTCTGCACCTTAGATTCTGCCCAAGGGATTCAGGTTGGCAAATGCCTAACTCCTTGCACCAATGACCTAACACCCAATCATAGAATTCTCACTTCCATCAATTTGTGACAACCATCGATTGTCATTAGTGATAACTGTCTCACAATTGACAAGTCTGAACTTCACCAGTCACGACTTCTCACTAGAGATAAAAGGACATCTTGAAGTTAGTGAGGTGATTATTGTAATTGAATTCAGATAGTTTGTTGAGATTGGTATTTCAGTTAACTAATCTGAAGCCACTGGGAACGAATCTATAGTGCTCCAGTTCTGCCTGATTTTAAGTAGTATTCTGTCAACACTAATCTGTGACGTATTCAATCAAATAAATAACCAATCCTCACAAAAATAACCAACCCAATTGAACTATAACCATCAATTCACTAGTGACTAACTGCAGGATGTTCTTGAAACTCTATTGAGAAGTCGTGACTAGTGGAGTTCAGACTTGTCGGGAGTGAGAGAGTTATCACCAATGACAATGGATGATCGCTGTGTTATATATAGCTGTGTTTGACAGTTAAATTGTATTTAATTAACAATGATGACGTCGGTTTGATTCAATGCCTTTCACAATTGAAGTAGATCATATTGAGAATTATTTTCATTGATCGTTTTGTATTTCGTTTATCATAGAATTGACTGAAATGATTTTATTGGCTATTGAGCAATGTCTACTTTGAACTAGTCAGTCGTGTAAGATTAGTTCATCACAATGTGAAAATCTGACTTGCTCTATAAGTTAGATATTAGTATTGAACTCGCTGTAATCAGTTTTTTATCTTTCTTCCTTCATCATCGTGAACAAGGTGATCTCGTGTGCTGTTAGAAGTATGAGGGAGGTTATCACTTCCTGGTTGACCACACCGTGGATGGGTTCTTCTTGAGGTACCTAAAAATGAGAGTGGATTAGAGGTAGTCATGATGACCCGAGAGTGTGACAGCAGTGCCCAGGGGACAACTATTTGAGGTCGGTCACCTATATTAATTGTTGCTCCGGTTATCGGAAGGGAGATCTACCTCGTGGATTCTGAAAAATCTAGGCTTTCACCATGGGGCGTCAAATCAGGCCTTCCAACTCCCAGGGCATATTTAAAATGGTTATAAAGGTTTTTACTGGTTAGCCTTTTTTCTTGCAAGGTTGTTACTTTATGGGATGGGGTTGCTAGCCCCATGTCTAACCCTTCTCCTTTATAGGACTTGAGACCGCCAACAACCATGGTTACACACAAATATCCTACCTATCTTCCCTACCTGTCTTATGTAAGTACAATCTTTCTCATATATCATATACTAAATTCTATCAACATTTCAGTAGCACATGCTGATTATTTGAATGTATCTGAGTTTACCCGTTAATTTGACATGGACTGAAATTGATCAGTCATTGATCAAAGTGTACTTGTGGACTATCACTGTATCGAGGTAACCCGCTCAGGTTACACATTAGGCAACGTATATATATATATATATATATATATATATATATATATATATATATATATATATTCCTGTTGCACAAGTATGGCTGCTTCGACTCAGTAGTTTAGTAGTGAATGCGGTGGTGTTTGGTACGAAACGAATTGAATTCGTATCCTGATGTAAACATCAATACAACGAATCAAGCATATCCAGTTGACAAGTCTTAAGTATGACGAAATGCGCCTTTCTACATTCCGCTTACAAGCAACAATTCAACTCAATATATACACTAATATCGTATAGATAATGTTTAATTTTCTATATTTTATTTTATGTACATTGATTAACAAATATATCATGGAAAATAATCTATATTTTTAGTATTGAAATGTTTATTTCATTTTGTTATATTTCACTTTGTTTCGAATAGTTTATCCCTTAGAGATTACTATTAACAGTAAGAAAAAATTACTGTACATACACTGGATGACATAGCAACAAAACATTAAGTATCATTGATTATATATTTTTATTTGTTTTAAATTTAAGTTATTGTGATATGTGAATGAAAATTGTTTATGATAAATGTTCAATGATGAATATTTTGTTTAATAGAAATGTATATATAATGCAGAGGGTGTGTAGAGAGAGAGGGAGAGGGAGCAGGAAGGAGGAAACAGGCAATTCGATAGAAGAATGTTAATAGTTATAGCAACAGTACGAATAATAATAATAATAATAATAATAATAATAATAATAATATGCCTTGATTCGAAGTAGATTATTCTAGTCAATATATTACATCATTAAAATAGATTGTACTGGTTAGTTTATTACATAATGTATTGTTTCTAGACAATTGTATGAAATAACATGGGAATAAAACAGATTGACTGTATATACATTTCATGATTATTAGACTAAGCTCAGTTTTATATTCTATTTTATAATGTTTTGCATTTTTTTGATTAAAAACAATGGAATAACTTAGACTGAAATATTGAGAAAACTTAATGAAGTTATCAGAAATTCTGGAAGAGTCAAAGGCAATCCATTCATTCATCATTTGATAGAATCATCCTGAAATTTTGACAACATCACTACATGTAGATTGAATGAGTGTAATAATGATTTCTTGTACTGTATTGGACATTTGCTAAGATGAAGATTCTTTTCTACTTTTCTATTAACTTCTGATTTATGACTACGAGGGTTAAAAGAGTTCAAGAGCTAAATTTGTATACAATTTAGTTAGATATTGTTAAGATAGCTCCTAGAAACCCCAGTGAAACCTCCAGAACCCTTGAGGGAGCCGGAGGCATTCCGTCCAATCACTCATCGATAAAACCTTCTTGAATCTCGACATTCAGCGTTCCGATTGGATAGTAGTTGAGACTTCTTAATTCGGATTTGATGGATCATAATACTGACTTATTTGTTTCAGAAAACTATAAATATACGAATACTATGTACATGTCTCACTTTCCATTTTACTGGGATAAAGTTTCCTATCTTCTCATCTTCTCTCTTCTGATTTTGCGACTAGGAGGGTTCAAGGCATTCAAGTGCTAAGATTGTTTTGCGGCTAGTCAAGTTATCAAGTACGAGATAAAACAGATATCAAGTATATCATGAAAGATTTCATACTGTTTTAAAAAGTTTTAGTTATAATGATTTGTTAACATAGAATTCATTATTTGAATAAGTTGGAATGATAACCAATAAAATCCTACATAGTGCATACATTCGAATATTCAGTCACTCAAATACTGATCACTTATTTCACGTCCTACTTCAATATGGTAGACTGCACTATTTGGTTTACTATAGAACATGGAAAGGATTACTATTTCCATTTTCATTTACATCTCGATCGACAAAAGAGAAGATGACATAACATAGTGTCCGGTTTATTGTAAATGTATACTGTCTAACTCCGGATTTTAACAGCTTTTGTCCAATCAGTTACAAGAAGCACTGGTTAAAACATTATTATTTAAAGTAGAATAATCAAAAACAAATGAAAGACAATTGTTTCTCCCAGAAATTCATTGCTAAGTACAAGATAACTAAAGATAACAACTTAAAAGTGGTAACAGTAAACAAAATGCATGTCTTCATCCAGCTTAATTTCAATGGTAATGTTCTTATAGGAATAGTCAGTCGAAGACTTATCACTAAACAGAAACTATTGTTTGATTTAGATCGATTCGTGATATAAAAATTGGCAGTTAACTATCTCCACAAACCCCCCTAATTGTAACTAACATCAGCTCACTAGTAACTACCTCCTTGAGGTAATTCCTGGAGTTCTAGTGTGAAGACGTGACCGGTGGAATTTAACCGTGTCGGGTGTGAGACAGTAACTCACTGACGGCATGGAGGAGGTAGCGCAACGTATCACTAATTGATTGAATTGGAAATATCAACCATTAGGATCCGACTCGGTGGTCCAATGGCAAAGCTTTCGACGAAGAGCCTGAGGGTCCTGGGTTTGATCCCAGATGGGGTCGTGGATGCGCACTGCTGAGGGGTCCCATACTAGGACGAAACAGCTGTCCAATGCTTCCAGGTGGTCATTGGTTATCTGATTCAGATCAATTTGTGATATCAAAATTTACAGGAAAGTATTTTGTTGCTAAACTAGTAATTATATACAAAACATGTTCATTGATTCAAGCTAAGGTAGACAGGCTGAAAATCCCCCCCCCTCCCAAAATATAATCCTCCATTAAATCAAGTGAAAGGCGTTGTTATGGGGTTTTTTGTAAGATTGATTTGTAAACTTTCATCAATTAATTCAGTTTTAAGTGTGATATATATATATATATATATATATATATATATATATATATATATAAGCATTGTTTGCTAGTCTCATCTCTTGCTGCACAATATATAACCTCTCTACAAGTCTAGTCTTTTGGAGTAGCTGTGGGTTGGGAAGGAACAAATCGTGGTATCCCATCGAAGTACAAGTATCAGAGATAACGATTCTTACTAACCATACCGACTATCGAGGGTATCAGACATAGAATCCGGCTATCCTAGATAATTTAGCTGTATTGTATCACGGACCGTACTAAATCAATAAGAACTCACTCGTTTTTTGTCTCATCAGAAATATAACACTCTTATTTTATATTACCGCTAACTGTATCGACAAATTTACCTGTAACTACAGAATCAGCTATAATCGTTAAACAGGAAGAAAAGCTTATTTTCGATTCTTTGTACACCTTCTAAAATTTCTTTATTTTAGTAGATAGTAAACCTTGAACAGTAAAATATTAAGACATCTATTGAACTCGGGATATGAGGTTGACACTTTAAAATTTTTAAGGTGATTAACAAACAGCCATACTCCAGTTTCTCATTGTACTACACAAATCTGAATTATACATCCAAAAGGAAACTTTATTCGTTACATCACAAAAGGTGTATTTAAAACATTTTTTTAACTCTTTCGTATCATGATATTATTATGTCACTTCAATAATTTTCATTAATAAACAATTTAGCCTCATTCATTTAGTTCTATTCTTTTTCATTATTAACGTTTGTTCATTATGTAATCACCTACTTCTAATCCTGTTACTAAGAGAATCCTTAAGAACGTTCTTTTTCTGAACTATAATGCAGTGATTAAACATAACTCATGAACCAATAATCGTTAACGTCGCACTAATAAAAATATTCCAAAATTCCTTTTCAAAACAGTGAGGTTGGCTATCTATGAAAGACATTATAACTAACGCTGTTTGAAGTTCTACTCTTCTAGTTATCTTCTTTAGTAATTTTGAAAGGTTGGTGAAGCTTGTTTTAATGCACCTAGAAAAGAATCAGTATGAACAAATGGAAATTAAGCAGCCACTTAGTGATGAGGAATAAGGTAAGACAAATAAAACATATTGATTTATGTCTGGTTAAAAAACTTTGCACCACTTGTATAATCAGTGGTGGTCAGTACCATAATTTTCTAGTACTTAGTGTAACTGATGAAAATTCACAGAAACAGTCACAATTACAATAACCAGTCAAAGCAATTGACTGTCGTTTACATTATATTTAGATTTCGGATGGTTGGATTTATAGTCGAGGAAACACATCTTTATCTAGATATTTTGTTAATTGCAACACCTCAGGAAAGTGTATTAAGCAGACATTCCACCTTACAGTCTGAGACATTTTGAGCTATTCAGGATATGACTGGTTCCTCCTCTGCAGGACTTGAATGAACTTTAGCTATGAAACCTTAAGTTCCTGGGTTTGATCTGAAAACAGAATTGGGGGTTTATGCTGTTAAGAATTTATATACTAAGACACAACATTTATCAAATGTTCCTTGAATTTCCATGATATCAAACCTATATCAATTCATGATGAATACAAACAACAGAAGTAAATACTGATTGATATGCCGGGAACCTAACGAAGGTTGACTATCTTCGGGAACTGTACTTTAGAACATTATTTCAATTATTATACCTGTGGACAGTGTAAACATTTCATTCCTAAGACTGTTACATTCCCCTTGCCCGGTTCTCTCGCTCAGTATATTTGCTTTCAGTATATTGTTACTATGATCTACGTTTACTTAATTGTGTACAAGTTGTCCCCATTCACTGCCACTATTTCCATTGTTCTGTATCAATGTTAGATTTGTGATTGGTTTACCATGTGGTCTGGCTTATGTATATAAAAAGGCATGACTAAAATATCATACAATCTCGGTTCTCCATTTTTCGGTTCTCAATTCTGGTTCTTTTATTGTCGACCTGGGGGTGAGTGGGCTTAGGTCAGTCGCGCATTATCAACTAGGCACACTTCATTGGCGTTCGCGTCTACCAACTAAAACCCTCTCTTTCTGCGTCATAACACCGAGTTTTACAAAACCACCTCCATATTTCAAATGAAGTTAAAAATCATACGGAAGATGAATCAGTGGGTGATAGAAAACTATTGTTTTAAAGAGTGTTCAGTTACATTCATTGATACATTAAACAAATCACGTCATGTGAATATACAAACATAATTAGCAAAATGGTATGATGGGTTGGGTGTGATAATTGTTACTCCAAAGTAATGAAGTGGTTCAAGTGTTATATGTAATACTGGGTTTTTTTATTATAGTCACTATGGTAATGATGGTAGGAAATTCACGTGAATTGTAAATGATAATATCTAGGTAATACTGATGATAACTAGTTGACATGAATTGGAAAAGATGTGTAATTAGGAATGCAACATTATTGAGATAAACAGAAAAGTGGTATATAGGTTAGAAGTTTGTAACAGTTAGCTTATTTAAGAAGTAGTATAATTGAAGATCAAGGTGGATAGAAACAATAAGAATACTACATTTGATTGAATAAATTTGATTTTCTGAAGTTTATTCTGATGGCTTCAGCAATGTATTGATTCTGTAATCTTGCTTCTTTAAGTAAATTAGTTGGGAGGTGATACAGAATACACTTTCTACTTCGAACTGATGTTCACTAGCCACCAAGTGGGGAAGCTTTATCAGCGATGAATTTTTGCATACATTTAGGAAGTAGCCTACATGCGAGTTCACACTGTCTAACTCATTCAACACACATGTTTACAAATGTCATACTTTCGCCGTTGTAATACAATCTTCATGGGCTTACAACTGTAAGAACCAAGTATTGAGGTTATTGGAAACTTTGATTGTTAACTGAAATATCTTAAATACATTATTCAGTGAACTCGAGTGCTATTAGAGGTGCTATTAGAAGTATGAGGGGGGTTATCACTTCTCGGTTGCCCACACCGTGGAAGGGTCATTCTTGAGGGACCTGAAAGAGAAAGAGGATTAGGGGAGGTCGTGATGACCTGAGAGTGTGATCGCAGTGCCCAGGGGACAGCTGTTTGGGGTCGGTCAAGTATATTAATTGTTGCTCCAGTTGTCAGAAGGGGGGACATCGGCCTCATGGCTTCCGAAGGAGCTCGGCTTTCACCATGAAGCGTCATATTAGTCCTTCCAACTTCCAGGGCAGAGTTAGAATGGTTATAAAGATTTTTACTCGTAAGCTGTTTTTTAGCATGGTAGTTGTTTTACGGGATGGGGTTGCTAACCCCATGCCCAACCCTCCTCCTTTATCCGGGCTTGGGACCGGCAAAAACCCTGTGGGGGCTCCAACGTTTAACTAACACTAGGGAACAACAGACTCGAGAAAACCAGGCTGGTTTCAGACCTGGCCGGGGTTGCATTGATCACATATTCACCCTGCGCCAGGTCCTCGAACACAGACATATGTACCAACGCCCAACTATAGTTGTATTTCTTGACTTAAAAGCAGCGTTCGACTCTGTTGACCGTGAAGTCTTGTGGCAATGTTTGTCATTAAAAGGCGTACCTCAAAAGTACATTAACCTTATAAAGGCTCTCTACTCGATCACCACTGGTCGAGTTAGAGTCTATGGCGAATTGTCACGAGAAACTTCATCCTCAAGTGGAGTCCGTCAGGGTTGCCCCTTATCCCCATTTTCATTTAATTTCATCATAGATGTACTGTTAGGAATCTCTCTCACTTCTTTTAAGTCCTCTGGGATTAGTCTCCTTCCAGGAGGTTGTCTTGTCGACTTAGAATATGCAGATGATATAGTTATATTTGGTGAAGACGCACACTGCATTCAGGGTCTCTTGAACACATTGAGTAACAATCCAGGCATATTTGGGATGCGCTTCTCCCCTCCCAAATGCAAAATGTTACTCCAGGACTGGTCTGCTTCTTCCCCCAAATTATTTATAGGGAGTGAAGTAATTGAATGCGTTGATCGCTTCACTTATCTCGGAAGTCTCATTACCCCTAGTGGGTCGGTGTCTGATGAAATCTCAGCGCGGATTCAGAAAGCTCGATTGGCATTTGCCAATCTACGGCACTTGTGGCGCAGACGAGATATCCGTGTCTCAACGAAAGGCCGGGTGTACTGCGCAGCAATCCGCGCCATCTTAACATATGGCTGCGAGACGTGGGCCATGAAAACTCAAGATATGCGTCGTCTCCAGATATTTGACTGTAGGAATCTTTGGAACATCGCTCGTATACCATGGAATAACCGGATTAGTAATAGTGAGGTTAGACAAAAGGTCCTTGGGAAACACGGTAAATCAGTTGAAGAGGTCATTAACCTCCATCGTCTGAGATGGCTAGGACATGTATTGTGCATGCCCGACCACCGTCTACCCCGTCGCGCGATGTTGTCTAAGGATGAAGTAGGATGGAATAAGGTTACGGGCGGCCAAACCAAAACATGGCATCAGTCCATGAAGACCTTGACTACTGGTCTAAGCCATGTAGGTAGATGTAGACTACCTGGTTGGGGTCCGCGTGATGGATCGCAACAAATGGCTGGAGACACTAGGTGATATGGCTCAGAATCGGTCACAGTGGCGCAAGTGTATTCACTCTTTAACCTCATCTCGATCTTAAATTCTATTGTTATTTTCTAGACATCATTACTTTACTCTTCCCTCTTGTATTCTGCCTATACGTTACCTCAATAATCTCGTAGTGCTATTGTGGTATGGCAAATTGAACCTACAGGCGTTTGTGCCCGGATCTACGTTGCTGCTGCTGATGATGATGACATTATTTAGTATAGGATATCATTTTTACCAGTGAACGTGACACTTAAAGCTACAGTTTGAAACATAAAACCATCTATCTCTACAGAATGGCTGTAATGTCGAGTCACTTGAACTGATGGCCACATTACAGAAAAATAGATTGAATTTTATTAATACCATGTAGGACTTGATTAACTTCGAACTGGTCATTACACAATGACCAAACAATATGTACACATGATGTGTCCAACCATCTATGTTCATACAAAGAATTATCGACTACAACTCTCTAACTTGTGAACTGATTTACACGAACGAACGGATACCTATAACCATAGGTTAACAATAGATCAACTAGATTACTCACCCAAAACCAAGTGAAGAAGATACGAATGCAGCACTTAGAAGACGATTCTATTTCGTTTTCACACTGTATACAAAGTTGTAATAATCGCATTGTTACTATAAGAAAAATTAACACGCTAAAAATGGCAACAACCAATCGGTGAGGAAATGATAAACAACCGTACTAGTTACAGCCAACTTTAAAATTAATAAAAAAATGGTAAAAGTAAGAATACGTACGAGAAAAATAACTAGACCGGCTCTTTATAGCAACACCTTAGTACTAGAGTGTGTTAGTTATTGCTCGATTAGCTCAATGGTAACGGTTTTAAACTATAAAACTGAACAACATGTGATCAAGTCAACAAGACATCACCAATTTCTTCAAAGATTGCAAATATGTTATTGTTGACGAGCACCAAATAACATGAAACTAAAATCCTAAGTATCCTACCGATTACCCCCCCCCCCCTCTCTTAAACAACCTTCTATGTAACTATATAAGTTGGATTGTGACTGGCAAGTGTAATCCAGGAAGCTCGTTACGTCCTATTTGGGACTTATTGGCTTGATGTACCTGCATCCTAATGTTGATGTTCACACTGGGTTAGGGTGGGTTGGCTATATTCCAATATGATTAACACCTTTCTATAATGATGTTATTCTGATTGTATAAAATATTTGCAGACATCATATTAATGAGTAGAGTATATCCATCCATATTGTGTTAAAACAATACTTCATCTTTATGTTCTATTTTAGTTTATCTTATTCTCATATCCGTTAATATATTTATCTTTCTTGAATGTTTTGTTCTTCTCTTGTCTAATAATGTGAAATAGAGTAAGAATACAATGGAAAAGTCTATAAAAAAGGATAAATCAATCTTATTTCGTTTACGCTATTTATCTTCACTTTTCTTTTTCGATATCACTCATTTAAATGATGAAGGTATTCTATTTGAGCATATAGATACGTCTTTATACTTGTATGTCTTATCTACTTTTATGTATTGATATGTCTCTATGTATGTGTACATGGATACAAGTAAGTATCCATTCCTCTGTCTCTCCTCCGCCACCCCCCCCTCCGAAGATTATCTTTCTCTCTATTATGTTTATTGCGTAGATATTCTAAATAATTATGTAATGCAAACATTGAAGGATAACATGTTCCAGTATATACAATATCTCAGACAATATATATTATTAAATATAATATATACTAGTATTAAGTAGTATGCACATATGCTGTTCATGTATTTATGATAATTCTGTCAGTATCTAGATATATATGATTCTTCTTTAGAAATGTGTAGTATAGAAAGTCTTTGTGTGACGTTAATTGAGGTTTAACACTAGTTTTTAGATTATGTACACTTCTTAACACTTCTTCTTATTGGAGTTGATAAAACTAAGTTTCTGAATGAAATCCCTGTCAATGAACTGATTTCTTGGGAATTATTAAACAGAATTTAAATCGTTAGATTAAAATTTTGCTGACATGGTAACCACGGACATTGTCAACAAGTAAGTCGATGGATGTTAGTAGGGTACTACTGGAACGAGGAACTACTGGTCGGCCTTCTAATCATAGTATCAGACTCTTTAGTAATGCCCACCCTCGGTTCCGGTGGGGTTCTGGTAGTTTCTACAGTTTTCGGGAGTAGACAGGTTATCACTGATAACAATGAATTATCGTTGCGCTGCATCACAAATTGATGAAAGTGGGGATTTTACAGTTGGACACCGGCTAGCCCAGTGGTATAGATGGTTAAATGCTCATCGTGCGACCTGTAGACACTAAGTTTGATTTCCAACCTAATCTGCATAAGTTGGTTTGTTTACCCTGGAAGTCAGCTAATTATTAAAAATGTCTAGTTAACATGCAGTAGGACTTAGAAACATGACCTGTTGGTTTAATGGAAAAGTTTACCGTAAAGTCAGACGTTTCTAGATTTGCGCCATTGAGGAGTTTCATACTAAGATGAAACAACCGTCCAGTACATTTCGGCTTTCATTAGTAGTTTAACTCAAACCAATTAGTAATGTGAAACATGCAATTACATTTTAAGACAATGTAAAATATATGCAAGATTTGGAAAAGAATGACTGAAACATTTAAGAAGGCCATTGACTTGAAGCATTTCGATTGCATTTCGATAAGGTTAAATGATGATTGTCGAATTCTGACAATTTAATGATACATAATAATATCTAAATGCCAGTAAACTTCAAAAAGATCCTATTTCAATACTACATAATATACTGAATTTATAAAATACAAAGGAAATTCAACCTGAATCAATCCATCTGAATTCAATATTTCACAGACTTTAATTATCTTCTTCATAGATAGTATGATTCAAGGTAAATGACTAACTTCCAGAACTGTTTTCCAGAAGATTATTTCATATATTTTAGTTACATTGACACTGCCTACTCTATATCTGTTATTTCTATATTTTCTTTATTTTAATCACCAATTACATTCATTAACTGTTGGCATTTTCTTGTTCATTCATTAACTTGAACTAGTTAATTGTTTACACTTTATCCTAGTTCCTTATCAATATTGACCTTGTTTCATATTTATGTCATTTCCCTAATTAGTTAGATCTACAGTATAGTTTTATTTGTTAGCTTAATTATCTTATGTTTTTCTATCCAATATAGGGAGTGGAGGGGGGGGGCTGGGTAAAACTAGCAATATCAGAGTAGACTTAAGTTTATCGACGAATTAATCTTACTATTTACATTAGGATAAACTTGTATATTCCCATTGATTTGTTATAGACTGAAACTGGTCAGTCATTGTTGCTATATGTGCATCCTAAGCGGATTGCCTCGATATAGCAAATCTCAGTATGAACATCAACAATTGGGATGCAGGTACATCCAGCCGATTAATCCTAAATAGGACGAAACGCATTTCATGGATTCCACTTGCCAGTCACAATCCAACTATTATATAATACTTACTATTTACAGTCACTCTATTGATACCGGGTAAGTAGAATCAATAACTTGCTTAATCGTTATTCATAATGATTGAAGTTTAAAACTAATCACTAATTGAATGACATCAGTTAATGTGCATTTTTAATGAAAGTAACTAATTTTCATTATGTAAATCATAACATTGAAATTGATTCAATCAACATAGTTTTATTATACCTTAATTAATTATTATTTTCTATTCATAAAGATCAGTTTAGCATTGATTTAGCTTCAATTAGTAATAATAGTTCTTATTTATATAATTAGGATAAACTTGTATTTTCCTGTTGATTAGTTATAGACTGAAACTGGTCAGTCTCTGTTGGTATGTGTGCATCCTGAGTGGATTGCCTCGATATACCGTTATTACACAAGTTATGTATTGAAACTGGATTGTGACTGGCAATCGGAATCCAGCTTGCTAGTCACAATCCAACTTCAATAATTCTTATTCTTAATTAGTGATATTTATGAATTTGAATCATTAATATTGGCGCCATACGTGTTTATAAATTATACTAACTAGTATTATTTGTCATTCTATTATTTTATACTATTATCCATTTAGGATGGTTATTTTTGTGGAGATTGATTATTTTATTTGATTGAATATATATCACAGATTGATGTTGGCAGGGTACGATTGACAACAAAGGAGCACTGGGAAGATGTTTCGTTCTAGTGTGGAACTCCTCAGCAGTGCGCACCCAAGATTCCGCACCAAGGGCTTCAGGTTGACGGCGAACGCCTAACCATCTGCACCACTGGGTCAGCATCCAATGGTAGAATTCCCACTTCCATTTGTTCTTTGTTTATATTTTATAGTCAATTTAAAGAAGCATTACATTGTATTATTCATAATAATGTGAGCTATTAGTAAAGTAAGCTATGAAGTGTATAACAAAAATGTATATGTATTGAATACAATCTAATACAATACGAATATGTATACTTTATTTTGATAGGATAGTTTTAAGAAACTCTGAAAAATTCAAAGACATTCCGTTTAATCAACATTCGATAGGACTTTCCAAGATCCATGATATCAGAGTACTCTGATTGAATAATGGCTGAAATTACTTCATAAAGATTAAATGAATGTGATGATGATGATGATTTTATTGCTTAGGCAGTTGTTTATAAATATTTGTACCATTCTGATCATGTCTGCAGTAGTTCTCCACGTTTCAGCTCCGTATAGCAAAACTGACTTGACGTTCGAATTGAAGAGTTTGACATTGAGATTGGTTGACAGATGTTTTGAGTCCCATATGTTCTTCAACTGTAGGAATTTTGCTCTTACTTTGCCAATCCTTGTCTTTACGTCTGTATCTGACCCTCCTTGTTCATCGATGATGCCCTCCAGGTACGTGGAAGTATCCACTTCTTCCAGAGTTACTCCGTCAAGTTGAATTCGGTTCGTGCTCCATGTGTTATATTTGAGGAGCATGCTCTTTCCCTTATGTATGTTCAGACCTACTGATGCTGAAGTTGCTGCTACACTGGTTGTCTTCGCTTGCATTTGTGGGTGTGTATGGGCTAAAAGAGCATGAATAATAATGTGATATTCAGTCAGTTTCAACCTGACTAAATGTTATGTTGGATGATTAAAGAAGAGTAATGAATTTTTAAGACTGTGTTTTATAAGACTATTTAAATGATTTTAATTGGGGAGGGGGGGGGGTTAATGTAAAGATTTCATGTTTGTCATTGTTACTTTTCTCTCGCCCTATCCTCCTGTTCAGCATACTTACTGCTTGTGTATTGCTTCGTGTTATAAACTACAGTTAATTAGTCGTGTACAAGTGTTGGGATGGCTCCTAGAAACTTCAACGAAGCCTCCGGAACCCTTGAAGGAGCCGGAGACATTCCGTCCAATCACTCATCGATAAAACCTTCTAGAATCTTGACTTCGAGCGTTCCGATTGGGTAGCAGTTGAGACTTCTTAATTCAGATTTGATAGATCATAATAGTGATTTATTTGTTTCAGAAAACTATAAATATACGAATATTATGTACATGTCTCACTTTCCATTTTACTGGAAGAAAGTTTCCTGTTTTCTCGTCTTCTATCTTTTGATTTTGCGACTAGGAGGGTTCAAGGCGTTCAAGTGCTAAGATTGTTTTGCGGCTAGTCAAGTTATCAAGTACGAGATATAACACTGGCGACAGGGTGAACTCATCAAAATGTCATTTACCTTTGAACAACTTGAAGCCTTGCTGGAAAGCCAAGAAAAACGTTATGAACAGTTCCAGATACGTGTGCTAGAAACTTTAACCCAGTGGATAAATCTTACCCAGAAGGAGCTATCAGAAAACTCCTGCACATCTCACGCCGATTCAATCATGAACTCTATCAATGATTTTCATTTCGATGGGTTAGCTGATATTACATTTGAATCGTGGTTTAAGAGGTACGAAGACTAGTTCTAGGTTGAAAATTTTGAGTTTAATGTTGACTGACAGTTGGTTTGAGTTGCAGATGTTCTGAATAAGTTGTAGAAATGCTGCCCCCGTCTTGCTTTACCAATTCGAGCCTTCACATCTGTATCACATATTCCTTGTTTAACGATGATACTGTTCAAGTATGTAGTGGTTACTACATCTTCTAGAAATCCTCCGTCATGTGTAATTGGGTTAGATAGATCTTGCTTATCTCTCTGTGTATGTTGTGGCCTACTACTAGCTGCCAAGGCTGCTGCTATACTGTCCTCCTTCATCTGCATTCGATGCTATGCGTGTGTGTGGGATAGAAGAGTTAGGTCTTCTGCAGAGTCCAAGTCGTTTGGTTGCAACCATGTTGTCCACTGTATTCCATGCTTGTCTTGTGAAGTTGCAGTTTTCATAATCCAGTCAACTAAGCAAACAATAAATTACTTACATTTAAATCCAATCTACTCAATATCCTCTTGATCCTCAATGTCTACGTCTAAACTCGATAATGCACCTTACAAAATCATATAATTAGTGATTTATAGAAATAATTGGTAACCCATTATTGTAAAAATAGCAAAATAGATCGTGATACCTATGAAGTAGTTTCCTATATCTTTTGTCTAATGACTTTTATACTCCAATGTTCTAAGAAATATTCTGGTAGTGATCGTGAAAACAACAGGTGACAAAGTCTGTAAAACATTTTATGATCTGAGAAGAAGTTTACTTACTTGAATCGAGGTGGTTTGTGGAGACTGATGTTAAGTTTTAGTTGAATGAACTTGTCACAGACTGATGTTAGTACGTTACCATTAGGAACCGAGGAGAACTGTACCTCTTTTTCATTTTTGCATAAGACTTTCAACAATTATCATCCACGATGGCACCGGGGGTCGAGCCTAGAACGCTCTGGCTTCTCAGTGAAAGCTTTACTGACAGACCAATGAGCCGTCTCCCAACGAGTGATATTTCTGAAACCCAATCAAATTCGCAAAGTGATCAGTGGAGTTCGACCTTGTCGAGTGTGTGGCAGCTACCAATCAGTGACAGTCGATGAGGTGGTACAAATATATATTTCAAACTTATTGGATTACAATTATCAACCATTCGGAGAAGTCTTATTAGTTTAATGGTTAAGTGTTTGCTGTTTAGCCAGAAAGTCTTGGGATTGATTTTCTGGTTGGATAGTGGATGACTACTACTGAAGAGTCATATACTATGATAAAGTAGCTGTCATAATAACTCATTCATGATTTGTAGTTTTATTGTATCAGTTACATCGTCAAACTTACGAGAAAAGTAAAGAAAAGAATCCTCTGTGAATCTTTCATGTATTCAATGAATTCAATACAATGAAACAGTTAGGAAGCTGGTGAAGTTTTGTATCTACACTCAATTCTTTTATCTCATATACACACCGACACAAACAGACACAACTATAAATAATTTTTCACAACTAAATTATTGTCTTCATTTTGTCTCTTAAGTTTTCTAGGAAAAAAACTGGGGGAAAAAAATCAACCAACATTAATTTTCTTCTTTGATATCATGAACTGGTCTAGAATAGATAACCAATAATCACCTGGAAGCATTGGTTAGTTGTTTTATTCTACGTAAAGCGTTTGCCATGGAGAAAGAGGATCCTGGGTTCGATCCCCTTCCGATAGGGTTATTGATGCGCATTACTAAAGAGCCATATACTCGAACGAAACAACTGTCAAGGACTTACGGGTAATCAATATTCGTCTAATTCAGATCAATTGATGATATCAAAATTGACAGTCAACAATCTCTATAACAATCAAGTATAATGAATTTATTCATTAAACATCTTTCTTTTTGTTTTCGAAAAGGAAAGCATGATTTTACTTTTCATCAACGAAATATTTGTATTAGGGCGAGCTTGTCTCAGTAGTCTAGTGGTGAACGTAGCGGCGTTCAACACGAAACGGACTGAGTTTGAATCCCACTGTGAGCATCAACATTAGGATACAGTTACATCCAGCCGATGAGTCCCAAATTGGACGAAACGCGCTTCATAGATTCCACTTGCTAGTCACAATCCAACTTAAGCAACAAAATATTTTATGTTTTTATTTTTTTTACATAGTGCGTTATTATAATAAAAGAATAAACAAATCTACTGTAAAACATTTTTTGAAAAAAGATAGAACCAACCATCCCACCCCCAACTATTCAGTGAATTAATCAATCAGTTAGTTAACCAATCAGCCATTCAATGCCTGTTACATACCATGGAGCATTCGTTGCCAACCAGTATTCACCAACAAAATCTGTCCTCACATCTCTTTTCCAGTTATTATCGTGTGCTAATCTTTGTCCTATTCATGTCTACCTCCAGTTATAGGCGTGTGTGTTGTTTGGACTTCTTCTTCTCCTTTGAACTGGAGGATCTAATGTCAGTACTTGTCTTGTGACACAGTTTGGTGATTTACTCAATACGTGCTCTATTTACCTCCAGCATTCCTTCCTAACTTATGTTCTCTACTACAATAGGTTATTGTTGATGGTGCCTAGCCAGCAGATTCAAAGTATCTTGCTCAAACAACTGTTTATAAATACGTGTATCTGTTGAATGATAGTTTTGGTAGTTCTCCATACAAGTTTGAGCTCCTTACGTTAGAACTGTTTTGATGTTTGTATTGAAAATTGTGACTTTGATGTTGGTTGTCAGTTGTTTTGAGCTCCAGATGTTATTCAATAGTTAAAATAATCTACAAGTTTTGGGCCACATCGATGTGTACATACCAGTTTACTTGCTAATTGGAAACAGTTTAGATTGTACGAAAGAAATGATTTCTTTTAACATAAATCTTTGAATATTATCCGTCCCAGTTATTAAAAGAATTATGTAAGTTGGTCATCAGTTGTGCTCTCAAATAATTCCTAACCTCTGGTCACAACACCCCAGTAGAATCCTCCTTTTAATTTATGTGTTAAGTCAAATGAATTGGCTCAAAGCGAATGATTAACGAAATGATTATACCCCAGGCAATAAGAAGATAGACACAGGGATATGTATATTTAATCATCAACAAAGTGTAGATTGATTCGATACCTCTAAACTGGCTATTTAGAACAAGCAATACTTTTCATGCTGTATTGACTCATGATCACTTTGGTGATGCACGACAAACCCCAATCTCCAATTCTTACATGCCCATTTATTGTTTTCGAAGGTAGAGGATTTATTTGACCTTATTTACTAAACCTTCTACTAACAAGGAGGAGTAATAAGAATCTATGCATAGAAAAGCTACATGAAAACTTAAAGATATTTATACTGAAAACTCGAATGGTATCAAAGAACAGAACAATTAACTCATCATATCATAATGCCTCAACTATTGAAATATAAGTAAGATGAAGTCATCGTTTCATTTCTGTTGTTCTTGATCACAGTAATCAATGAAGATGGGTTCAAGACAGAACAAGTACAGTATAAAGTGGTGTAATTCCCAATAGTACTACATGATTCTGTACCATTTGCAGGATGGGGGGGGGGAGTGTTTTGGTAGATTGCAAAATTGTTTAGTATAACTATGATAAATCGTATTTACTTTTTTGTTGAATAAATTTTTAGTTGAACTCAACTGTATCCAAAATCCAGGTTGCATACAAGAAACTTTATCACTAATCCCTTTTTCAAAGAGGGGAGGTGTTGATTATTCAGTATCCTAAAAAGTACAACTTAGTAAGTTGATTGAATTCGTCACAAATTAATGTTGATGGGATTCTACTGAAAAACAGGGGGCACTGAACAAATGTTTCGTCCTGGTGCGGAACTCTTCAGCAGTGCACACCATCGATTATCCCCCTCCCAGTTGAATAGAACCTAGGGCCTTGAGGTTGGCAAAACCCTAACCTAGACCACTCTAGTAGTGTCCATTTGCAGAATTTCCACTTGTGATGCAACGACCATTTATTTTCATTGGTGATAAATGTCTCACATTCCCTCCCCCCCATAACTCCTCCAGCTATCCAGTAGTACCTTGCTGACATCCCTCCAACCAACTGAACTTAATACCAATCTCCATATAACCAAATAAAGTGACAGATTCGGTTTGTTGATCTGTAAATGTTTATCATATCAAATTAATTTAATGTAAGCTGTACTATACAATACATACTATAACATTTAGTTGTACTAACTAATTCAATTGTAATTTTACATTGAATGTATAAAATAATTACACATGTTAACCTTTTTTAAGGTTCATTCAATTGATGATTTCAATTAACTAATAATGATTGTAATTAAACTGATATGAAAATGAATGTACTTAAAATAGATGTTGTTCTGTAGCAACAACGAATGTTGATAAACTTATATAAAATTTGATTAAATATATCACAGATTGATGTTGGCAGAGTACCATTGACAACAAGGGAGCATTGGATAGCTGTTTCGTTCTAGTGTGGAACTCCTCAGCAGTGCGCACCCCAGATTCCGCACTAGGGGCTTCAGGTTGACGGCGAACGCCTAACCATCTGCACCACTGGGTCGGCATCCCAATTGAATTATATAAAATTATCATTAAATGATGTGGTTTCTCCACAGCTTCATACAAATAATCGTTATAAGTCCATATCATTATCATAGATATAGGTTAGGCATAATACTTCCCACAGTTAAAATCTATACTCTCTCAGATAAACACATGGTTTTTGCATTCACTTTATCGACATTTGAACATTTAATTAACTGGAAATATGATCCGGTACCGTAGTGATAAGCTTTCTATATTGGTTATATGGTTGGCATCGATTTATAGCTTGGTCTGACCTTAATAAGCCTAAACATTCTCATGTTCTCGGTAATTCATTTTCTTACCTAAGCGTTTGCTATAATCTTCAACCTGACGGGTATTATCAGTACCCACCGTTATGAACCAGTCATAAAAGGCGGCCGTCACATATTCAAGGTCGCCTAGTTGTTCTGACATCTGGCAAGTTCACGCATTTATATATATACATATTCTTATATAATTTGGATTGTGACTGGCAAGTGGAATCCAGGACGCGCGTTTCGTCCTATTTGGGACTCGTCGGCTGGATGTACCTGCATCCCAATGTTGATGTTCACACTGGGATTCGAACTCAGTCCGTTTCGTGTAGAACGCCACCGCGTTCACCACTAGACTACTGAGTCCAGACAATCACACTTGTGCAACGGGCACATTGGTATTAGGAAGAGCTTGTATATTCCCGTTGATTTGTTATAGACTGAAGCTGGTCAGTCATTGTTGTCGACACGAAACGGACTGAGTTCGAATCCCAGTGTGAACATCAACATTGGGATGCAGGTACATCCAGCCGATGAGTCCCAAGTAGGACGAAACGCGCGTCCTGGATTCCACTTGCCAGTCACAATCCAAATTATATAATACTTGTGAAAAATCGCTATATTGAGGAAATTCGCTCAGGATGCACATATAGCAACAATGACTGACCAGCTTCAGTCTATAACAAATCAACGGGAATATACAAGCTCTTCCTAATACATATTCTTGTTTTCTTTTATTCAATGCATTTGCGTGCACAAGATTCTACACCATATCTATTTCCTTCCAGATGGCCAAGCCGTCCCGGAAACCAAACACTTACGTAGAAACGAAATCTTATCAATTATATATATATATATATATATATATATATATATATATATATATATATATATATATATATATTTATTTATTTATTTATTTATTTATTTATTGTACTTTAACCTTTTATACAAACATTGGAACGATTCTTTAGGTGTGATCGAGTTTCATCGTTTTTTTGTTTTGTTCGAAAGTAGATTCTTCTTTAATTTTTTACTTGAGGCCGACTCAAGAGGCAGGTGAGTAAACACCTAATTGCCGAATAGAGCTTGGAAAATTCGTACCTCACCAACATAGTGTTGGGTAGCCCGCTCGCGGGTATTTCCTCAGATATTCTTACTTCATTTTCTTGCCCTCTTACTTTTCAAGCTGTATTCACCGTTAGAGGGTCAAGTTCACCTAGTATTTCGCCATCATTTGTAGGAAAATGTAAATGCTACAAGATTAGATAACAAGTTCACAAAAAGTAAATGTCATCCACGTAATATCGTCGAATACTGACAGACTGTTTGCCATTGATTCAGTGTTAGGCACTGGATGATTTAGTAATTCTGAACTGAGCTACAGTGGCAAAACTAAGATGATTTTGTTTGGAATGTTGATCGAACCGACGTTCCTACGGAAGTCGTTTCTAGTAGGGAACTAATGCAGCAACTTAAGTTGACTAGTTAAAAGTTTACTTCAAACCTTAAGCATACGTCAAAACAATTAAGCTCCAGTATTCATTTACTTCTTTATTCTGCATAGGGAATACATTTCTTATTATCTTAGATTGAACGTTGAGAAGTATTTGTGTAGTTGAATGACTTTAACCGCGCTCCACTGTCTCCGGCCAAGGCTGCTAATAGTCTGGTTTCTTCTGTCACTAGATCGGGACATACCTAGGCGCTAAAGTTCCATATTGCTGGCTTATCATTTTAAACGTCTTCCTTTTCATCAGTTTGAGGTTAAAAGTCTCAGTAGATTGACTGAAGACTGAGAATACCTGGTTGTACATATTTAGGCCACCAAAGTTCATATCTATAGACTAGTAGTGGCAAGTGTGTGTGTGTGTAGGGGGGGGGAATTCATCAATCCTAGGTTACAATAGTAATCACTTAAAAGCTTTTGACTATTATATTCTTCACTACTTCTGGTCATCTAACATATCGGTTATTCTTACATGTACACAATGTTTATTTATATGAAATTGTTTCATGTTGAACTTTATTTCAAATATTAACTTACATACTGTTCAACTATGTATTACCTTTTTGTAGTAGGACATTAATTCTTGATCATGTTAAAGATAATCTGCCACTGTGAGCTATTTCAATGCATATATACAAGTTCATTTGTTATTGTAAAGCAAAGTAACATTGACTACACAAAGTAAACTCTATCGAAATGTATCTCCGAGTACTAGCCTGCTTGTCTGTGTAGAGGAATATGTAAATTGATTAATAGTCCGTTTGTCGAATTTTTATTTACCCTCTGATAATGTATTCTAATCCGAAACATTCTGTCGAATATTTTTTATAAAATCAGACAAGCTAGTTGAAAAGGGGTGCTAAAGTGATTCCTTTGCATGGTGGAGACTTTAGTCAATTACCAACCTATTTTCACCTTTTTTTTCATTATCCCACTGTTTTGTCTTTATATTCATAAAATGGACAATTAACGTGTGAAATTAAAATAACTCTGTAATAGTCTTCTAGACTGTTACATAACTTACTTCCATCTTCCTATCACTTTCATAATGATTACATAACTCACTGAAACATTTTGATTCATACGCAAATGATTTTGATAACGTATTTTCTTGATGTGATACTTCGCTTATAGCTCTTGTAAGGTTACTGCCGGTCCTAAGCTCGGGTTATGGAGGAAGGGTGAGCATATGGCTAGCATTCCAATCCCGTAAAACATAAGCTTGATGTAAAAAAAACGCTAACCACATTAAACAGACTAAACCAGTTTCTTACTGATTTCTGTTGTGTATGAAATTTCTCTGTTTATACGATTATACAACTAGTGTAAATGAGTTCGTTACAAAGAAACCCGTTACTCTACTGAATATTTTTCATTCTTTACTAAAATTCTTTACAATCCCAGATTGTAAGCAGGTGACGAGAAACCACCTAAGCAAAATGAATCATCATCTTTGTTATATCTTGAATAATTACGTAATCACAATATATGGAAATCAGTGACCTCAGTACTACAAATCAGTGCACGCACACGTCTACACTGTATCTCCAAGTCAGAATAAAGAATACAAGATAACTAAGTCAAACAACAGACATTCGGACTCTATTTCGCTCATCAATTTATACACATACAAAACTTGAGGTTACAGATATATAATTAGTTAACTGTAATTCCTTAATGACAAGTGATATGATAACAGTTTATCAGTCTAATGGAAGGTTATGACGGTGGGAGCATGACAATAGTAGAAATAGAATAATCGATATACATATACTGAAAATAAATGAAACAGTCTTCCGTGAAACAGTTCAGAAAGTTCGTTGCCCTACTTGAATCAACCAATCAATCATTCAATAAATCAATGCCTGTTACTCGAAGTTGAGCATAGGCCGCCCACCAGCATTCTCCAATCAACTCTGTCCTAGCCTTTCCTTTCCAGCTCTTCCCAAGTGCTCTTCATTCTCTTCATGTCTGTTTCCAATTCCCAAAGAAATGCGTTCACGGGTCTTCCTCTGTTTCTTTGGCCTTTTGGATTCCACGTTAGTGCTTGTCTTGTGACACAGTTTGATGGCTTCCTCAACGTATGTTCAATCCACCTCCAGCGTCTTTTCCTAATTTCTTCCTCACCTTGATACTGGTTGATTTGTTCTTTGCCACAGAAGGTTGTTGTTGATGGTATCTACCCAACGAATCCGAAGAATCTTATGCAGACAGTTGTTTATAAATACTTGAATCTTCTGAGGGATACTTTTAGTAGTTCACCTTACGAGTTTCAGCTCCATACAACACAACAAACTGTCTTCACATTTGTATTGAAAATTTTGACTTTAATGTTGGCTGGAAGTTGGTTTGAGTTTCAGATGTTTTTCAGTCGTAGAAATGCTGCCCTTGCTTTACCAATCCGCGCCTCCACATCCTAATCAGACCCTCCTTGTTTGTAGATTATGCTGCACAAATATGTAAACGTTTAAACATCTTCCAGAATTTCTCCGTCAAGTGTAATTGGGTTAGTGTTCGTTGTTTTATGTCTGAGGATTTTGCTTTTCCTTTAGTGTATGTTGAAGCCTACTGCTGCCAACGCTGCTGCTATATTGTTGGTCTTCATTTGCATTTGATGTTGTGTGTGAAATAGAGCAGCTATGTCATCTGTAAAGTCCAAGTCATCTAGTTGCGTCGATGTTGTTCATTGTAATTCGAGAGTGTCTTCAGATATTGCAGTCTTTATGATTCAGTCGATGACCAGTAGGAAAAGAAAGGGCGGGAGTAAGCAACCTTGTCTGACATCTGTCTTCACTTCGAATGAATCTGTGAGCTGACCTCCATGCACGGTCTTACAATGTAGTCCGTCGTAAGAATTCTTTATGATGTTGACTATCTTCTCGGGTACGCCATAATGTCGTAGAAGGCTCCATAACGCTGTCGAATGCTTTTTCATAGTCGAGGAAGTTGATGTAAAGTGGTGAATTCCATTCATTTGGTTGTTCAATAATCAATCGTAGAGTAGCGATTTGGTCAGTACACGATCTGTCTTTACGGAATCCGGTCTGTTGATCTTGAAGTTGGGCGTCTACTGGGTCCTTTATTCTGTTCAATAACACTCTGTTGAAGACTTTTACTGGTATTGAAAGAAGAGTGGTTCCTATGTAGTTCTCACAATTGCTGAGATCGCCTTTCTTTGATATCTTGATGAGGTGCTCTTCTTTCCAGTCTGCTGGAACTTGTTCTTCCTCCCAAATCTTCCTGAAGAGAATGTGGAGTATCTTTGAAGTTGCTTCTATATCTGTCTTCAGTGCCTCCGCTGGTATGTTGTCTGGTCCTGTTGACTTACCATTCTTGATCTGTCTGATGGCCATTCTGATTTCTTCGACTGTTGGTGGGTCTGTGCTTATAGGGAGATCCGTAGATGCTGCTTCGATGACTGATGGGTTCAGTGGGGCTGGTCGATTCAAGAGTACCGCGATGTGTTCTACCCACCTGTTTCATTATTCATGCACTTCAGTGATTGGTTTGCCAACCTTGTTCTTGATTGGCCGTTCAGCCTTATTGAATTTCCAAGCTAGCTTCTTCTTTATATCGTATAAGAGCCTCATGTTTCCTTCTCTTGCAGCCTTTTCCGCCGTCATTGCTAGGCCATCAACATATTTTCGTTTATTTGACCTGATGCTTCTCCTCACTTGCTTGTTGACTTTGGTGTATTTGACCTGCGCCTTGACTTTCTCTGTTCTCGTTCGTCTATTATTAATCGCTATCTTTCTGTTCTTCCTTTCTTGGATCTTGTCTAGGGTACCAACAGAAATCCGTTCTTTTTGGTGTTGTTCCTAGGGACTCAAACCTCCTAACATGTTGGAGTTATTGTTTCTTTAATCGCTTTCCAGTTGTCTTCCATATTAATTCCACCTTGTTCTAGTAGGTCGTGAAATGTATGGAAATTATTATTGAAGGCATTTGTCAGTATCCCGGAGAAGGGCTGTATTGAACTTTTGTAATACTGCTGCTCCAGTCATCCAGTGCTTCTTCAGCTTCAGTTTCATTTTACCCACCAAATGATGACTGAAGCTATGTCAGCTCCTCTTCTTGCTCTTACATCTTCCATGGTCCTTCTAAACTTCTTATTGATGCAAATGTGATCGATTTGGTTCTCCGTAATGTGGTCCGGTGAAACTCATGTAGTTTTGTGTATACGTTTGTGGGAGAATATGGTGCCACCTATAATCATTTTGATGAAGGCACATAAGTTCACAAACCTCTCACCGTTATCATTCTTTTCTCCCAGTCCATGTTGTCCCATGATGTCTTCATATCCAGTGTTGTCCACTCCCACTCCATCAGAATGATCTGGCTCTTGGCTTAGCATTTATCGATGATTGATTGCAGCCTAGCTTATAACTGGTCTTTGTTGTTTTCGTGGCTGTCGTTGGTGGGTACATAGCACTGTATGACACTCATTGCAATCCCTTCCTTCTTCGTCATGAAGGATGCTTTGGTCTATGAAATTCGCATTTTATAAGAGCCTTTCATGCTTCTTGGGACGACAGTAATGCTATTTCTTGTGTGTGAGGCGTTTTTTTTCTTCGTGGCCGGAATATAAATGCACATTTCCATAGGATAATCTTTGCTGTCCATCTTTTAATTAATGGGTTTCACTTATTCAAGTATCTTCAGGTTGTATCTTTCATTTCTTCAGCTAGTTGCATGGTTCTCCCTGTCTCCCACATCATGCACACATGCTCTGCACTTATATTACTTGTTGCTCTAGTTGTCAGAAGGGGCATCGGCCTCGTAGCTTCTAAAGAAACTCAGGTTTCACCACAAGGCGTTATAATAGACCTTCCAACTCCCAGGATGTTGTGGCTATTTAGAAATGAAGAGGTTTGCCATCTATGTAGGCCGCTTTGAGGCGGTCAATACTGACGTTCTTCTCGTGGCCATTCTTGTTGATAGTATAATACATTGTTTGTCGTTTCAAGACCATGTATGGTCCTTCGTAAGTTGTGTCAGGAGGTCGATGTAGAGCATCACAACGTACGAAAAGGTGTGTACTATATTTTAAGGCGGGTGGGATAAAAGCGTTTGTTGATTGTTGTCGAGTTTGGACTGGCTTAACTGAACGCATAGCATTTGTAAGCCGGTTCACGTAAGACTTGAGATCCAGGTTTGTTGAGGTGAAAGTAGTTTCCAGAAACTTCTAAAGATCGAACCCACTCCTACGAATGTATTTAAATCAGAAGGCAATGACGGATGGAAGAGAAGTTATATTTGTTCGTAAATAGTGTGCCAACGGGATAGCAACGTCTGGTCTGGCTAACTAGGGAGAGAGTTACTTCCCATGTTATAAAGTGTCATGATCTAGTTGTGATGCGTTATAAAGCGCCTCCAACTAATCTTATCCTCTAAAGTAAACATGGTCAGCATCAATGTCGAGAGCCTATGCAACTATTTATTTTGAGGATTATTTACTGCTACAGCTATTAGCATAATAAACATGAAACTTGTTAAGTTCAAAGTATCCTCCCATATTTTAGTGGCATACACTTATCACATATAGATGACTTCACCCGTTTGTATTGTCTCAGAATTTGAGTTTCGATATTATTTAATACTCTTGAACTCTTTCTTGTTTTAGGGTTTCAATGTTTAAATCTGCACTCGGTATATGACCCAGTTACGTTTGCTGTATTACCAGAGCAACTTCTAACGAATTCACTCTTACGAATGAGAATAAATCAGAAGGCAATGAAGGATAAAAGTTATATTTGATCGTGAATTGAGCGGCAATGGGATAGCAACGTCTTGGCTGGTAAACTAGAGAGATAGAGATGCTTCCGACGGTGCGACGTGATGTGATCTGGTAATGATGGGTGACCTAGCGCCTTCAACTAGTCTTGTCCTCTAAAACAAACATGGCCAGCATCAATGTCGAGAGCCTATGTAACTATTTATTTTGGGGTTTATTTATCTCTACAAATTATTCAACTTTAAGCTATTTAATATAAAATGTGAAGCTCCCTCCACTTGACTTAATTAAAACAGATGATTAGTTTCACCATACTTGATCATTTGAATCTAAATGAAAGCGATAAACGTAAATTTTCATCAAGAAATTTATAATACTTGTTTTTAAATGATTCAATAAGCATTTCTTTATACAACCAATTCATTGACATTTACTATTCTTTCAGTTAATTTCATCTTGGTATGTTAATGTATCGTAAGAACTTGAATTCATTCACATTCATATACAATTTCTATGTAATTCTTAACTATTCAACTAACCAATTAATGCATTTTATTACATTCTACAAAGTAGATACCTTCATATAAACAAGTAAATTATGTTAGGCATTATCATTAGATTCTCTCTAATTATTACATCAATTGATTATTGAATTAGATGATTTTGTTTTAATTCTTAAGCTTTTCATTGTTGCTAATAGTAACAATAAAGAAAAAATGAAACATTAAAACAATTCCAAACTGATGATAGTCTACTCTATAAACATACATAAAAAATTAAAAGATGTGAGATGTGAAGAAAAACAAACAAACAAACAAACAGAAATGAAACACATAAAATTAATAATCAAAAAGAAAAAAAAAGAAAAAGAAAAAAAGAAGCGAAGAGAAGATAAAGAAAGGTCAACAATGTGAATAATTATTACCTGGTGTATTAATAGGCAATGCTATAAAGTATTAAAGAACATCATATGCATTAGTATTAAAGTTTAATAGGCAAACAACTTTTCATATAATTCGATCCCTTTCAAAAATTGAATAATGTATGTACGATAACATATACAATGTATTTCGTCGTAGTCGGTCTCATCAGCCACATACATACTATTGATTTTAGATAATTAAAAATATGAATACACATAGTGAATAGGTTAATTGAAATGTATAACAAGATAACATGAAATTGTTCACATAGTAGAACTGTAAAAAAGAAATTGAATTTAAAGTAGCAGCAACTTCGGCATCAGTAGGCTTGAACATACATAAAGGGAAAGAGCAAGATCCTCAAATACAACACAGGGTGCACCAACACAATTCAACTTGATGGAGAAACTCTGGAAGAAGTGATTACTTTCACATATCTGGGGAGCATCATCGATGAATAAGGAGGGTCCGATGCAGATGTAAAGACGAGGATTGGCAAAGCCAGAGCAGCATTCCTACAGTTGAAAAACATATAAAACTCAAAACAAATATCAACTAACCTCAAAGTCAGACTCTTCAATTCGAACGTGAAGACAGTCCTACTGTATGGAGCTGAAACCTGGGGAATTACTGCAAACATCCTCAGACGGACACAGGTATTTATAAACAACTGCCTACGAAAGATACTGAATGTGTGTTGGCCGGAAACCATCAGTAACAGCTTACTATGGGAGAGGACAAACCAACTTCCATCAGCCGAAGAGGAAATCAGGAAAAGACGATGGAAATGGATAGGATATACATTGCGGAAACCATCAGACTGCATCACAAGACAAGCATTAACATGGAATCCAGGTGGTGAACGGAAAAGAGGAAGGCTAAAGAACACGCTGCGTCGAGAATTGGAAGCAGACATTAAAAGGATGAGCAGCAACTGGAAACAATTGGAAAGGATTGCTGAGGACAGAGAGAGTTCAATGGAGAATGCTGGTGAGCGGCCTATGCTCCTCAGCGAGGAGTAACGGGCATAAGTAAGTAAGTATACATCATTTGATTGAATATATGACAGATTGATGTTGACAGGGTACCATTTAACCAGGGAGCATTGGATAGCTGTTTCGTTCTAGTGTGGAACTCTTCAGCAGTGCGCACCCAAGATTCCGCACCAGCGGCTTTAGGTTGACGCGAACGCCTAACCATCTGAACCACTAGGTCGGCATCCAATGGTGAGACAGTTATCACCAATGACAATGGATTATTGTCGCGCTATATATATCACAAATTGATGGAAGTGGTAATTCTACCATTGGACGCCGGCCCAGTGGTGCAGATGGTTAGGCGTTTGCGTCAACCTGAAGACCTTGGTGCGGAATCTTGGGCGCGTACTGCTGAGGAGCTCCACACTAGAACGAAACGGCTATCCAGTGCTTCCTGATTTTCAATGTTACCCTGCAAACATCAATCTGTGATATATATTCAATCAAATCAAATAACCAATCTCCACAAAAATAACCATCCCAATTGATTTATACATTTATTAGATGTAGATTTTCAAGTTTAATGACGTAATACGAAAAAAATGTTTAAAAAAAAAAATTCAATAGGTAACGTAAGAATAAGAGTTTTAGTGAATAGTTGGCAAGGTTCAATTGTGTAATTATGATTACGTTGTTATTGTGAATAAATTAGTCAAAAAACGATTTATCACTAAGGCTTCAGGTAAATCATGAAGTTAGTCACTAGTTAACTGATTGTTGTAATTGAATTGAAATGGTTGATTTTTGTAGAGATAGGTATTTTCAATTCATTGAATACGTCATAGATTAATGTTGACAGGGTACCATTGAAAACCATGGATCACTTGACAGCTGTTTCATTCTACTACATAACTTCTTGGCAGTGCACACCTCAGATTTCACAATAAAGACTTCAAGTTGGCTAGCACAGAAACCCTCTGTACCACTAAGTCGGCATCAAGTGGTAGAATTATCACTTCCATCAATTTGTGATATATAGAGCGGTGATCATTAATTGACATGGGTGATAACTGTTTCACCTACTCAAGATGTTCCTGAAGCTCTAGTGTCAAGTCGTGACTGGTGGAGCTCAGATTTGTCGGGAGTGAGACAGTTATCACCAATGACAGTCGATAATCGTCGCCCTAATAACACAAATTGATGAAAGTGGAAATTCTACCATAGGATGCTGACTTAGTGGTGCAGAGGATTAGGCGTTCACCAACCTGAAGTGCACTGCTGATGAGTTAGGCAGTGGAACGAAACAGCTGTCAGTTGCTCCCTGCTTTTCACTGATACACTGTCAACATTAATCTGTGAGATATGTTAAATTAAACTAAATGATCTCGACTAGATACCAGTGAGAAACCAGTAAACACTGGACAGTTGGTTCGCGCCAGCATATGATTACTATTAGGCATAGTACAATCCATGATTATACCAGTGGTAGTAGTAGTAATAGAAGTCAATAACAAATATATATTATGTATTCCTTATGTAGTTGTGTTATAGCTAAAGCCAGAATCCAAAATGCCTGTCTAATCGATTGTAGGACAGTTCTATTGAAGATATATCTGTTTCGTAGTGTCCGTTTACACTGAGACACTAGAAAGTGTGATAAAATGACAATATCAAAGAAATCTGCTCAAAATCAACATATATCAAAAGATACTATTCAATCGTAGTCCTTAATGTATGCATAAATCCTCATACTAAGTATGTATCAGTGAATATATACGGTGTCGAACCTGAAGACTATTGGATACTTTTAAGTTAATGAATTAGAATCTAAACACACCTCATTTGCAACTTAATTTTAGTGATACTATATATTAACACTGACTGATAATTTCACTAGAAACTTTTCAGATTTCAGGAAAAAACTAAAGATTCTTCAATCACTCAATACTCCTCAAAAAGTTCTAGGAGAGTTGAAAAAAATTATAGATTATGCCGAATATCCAGATCAAACAATTGTTAAATAAGTTTTTCAGAAGTTCCCAAGAACTCATCATCATATTTAATTGTACATTCACTATTGATTGGTAGCTAATATCATATGTACTTCATCATTTGTAATATACGAATTGAACGTATACTTAAGATACACTTCTCATTTATAGGTAATTTGACGAGTTTCTCAGGTACGCCGTTGTGTCGAAGAAGTTTCCATAGTGTTCTCCTGTCTACACTGTCAAACGCCTTCTCATAATGAATGAAGTTGATCTACAGGGGCGAGTTCCACTCAATTGATTGTTCAACGATGATCCGTAGTGTTGCGATTTGGTGCGTGCACGATAGATCCTTACGAAAACCAGCTTATTGATCTCGAAGTTGAGTATCTACTGAATCTTTCATTCTGTTCAGCAACACTCTGTTGAAGACTTTCCCTGGCACTTCTAAATAACGCCTTGTAATTATAATAGACAGTTGTGACCAATACAGTTTGGTATTATTGTCAATGATATTGGATGATCGGTTATATATGTCACTAATTCTTGTACCTTTAAAATGTATACCGTTAAAAAACAATTTAATAAATTTTAGTTGATTGAATATGTCATAGATGAATGTTGGCAGGGTACCACTGAAAACTAGAAAGCATTGGACAGCTGTTTCGTTTAACTGTGAAACTTCTTAGCAGTGAGCACTCCAGATTCTGCACCAGGAGCTTTATGTTGACGGCGAACGCCTAACCCTCTGCGCCTTGCCGAGGTGTTCCATATAAGAACGAAACAGCTGTCTAGTGCTCCTTGGTTTTCAAAAGTATCCTGCCAACATCCATGTGTGACATATTCAATCAACTAAAAAATATCAATATTCACAAAAATAACCACCTAAATTGGATTTACTAATTAAAAAAGTTAGGTATTCTCTAATGAAACTTATATGTCCTGTTATAAAGTGAAAAGAGAGGGTTTTAGTTGGTAGACGCGAACGCCAATGAAGTTTGCCTAATTGATAATGCGCGACTGACCTAAGCCCACTCAGCCCCAGGTCGACAATAAAAGAACCAGAGTTCAGAACCGGAAAACGGAGAACCGAGATTGTATTATATCTTAATCATGGCTTTTTATAGACATAAAACCAGACCACATGGTAAACCAATCACAAATCTAACATTGATACAGAACAGAAGAAAAGAGTGGCAGTGAATGGGTACAACTTGTACACAATTAAGTAAACATAGTTCATAGTAATAAACAGTATACTAAGAGTAAATACACTAAACGAGAGAACCGGGCAAGAGGAACGTAACAGTCCTAGAAATGAAATGTTTACCCTGTCCACAGTTATAATAATTGAAATAATGTTCTAAAGTACAGTTCTCGAAGATAGTCAAACTTCATTAGGTGCCCGGCATATCATATCCATAGTTTCATCTCTAGTGAATACGTTCAGTTGTAGTAATCCATATTGTCCAACACTCTATTGTACGATCACTCTATAATGAATATCACCTACATAATTAAACTAATCTTTTTACATACTTTGTCGTCTAATCTAAAAATCAAAGGCAAAGATAATCACAGAAAATATTGCGTGATTTGTCTCATTTTTAACAAAATTACTTACGGTTACTGAATGTAATAATAATAGTAATAATAATCAGTTATTTTGTCAGTAACAACACACATGAAGAAATATAATAACTAAACAATACGAACAGTTGAACACTATACAATGAATATAATTTTTGAGAAGGAAATTAAAACAAAAACATGAGAGAGAGAGAAGAAGAGAAAGAGAGAAGGAACGTAGTAGAGTAAAACTAAGTATGAAAATTATGCTTATCACTTTGTTATTTGCAAATATTCAGTCTATTTTACTTATGTTAATTCTGTGATTGTATGTTTAGTAGTAATAGTAGCATTAGAAGTGGCAGTAGTAATAAGAGTAGTATGTGTAGTATTAGTAGTAATAGCAGTAGTAGTAGTAGTAGTAGTAGTAGTAGTAGTAGTAGTAGTAGTAGTAGTAGTAGTAGTAGTAGTAGTAGTAGTAGTAGTAGTAGTAGTAGTAGTAGTAGTAGTAGTAGTAGTAGTAGTAGTAGTAGTAGTAGTAGTAGTAGTAGTAGTAGTAGTAGTAGTAGTAGTAGTAGTAGTAGTAGTAGTAGTAGTAGTAGTAGTAGTAGTAGTAGTAGTAGTAGTAGTAGTAGTAGTAGTAGTAGTAGTAGTAGTAGTAGTAGTAGTAGTAGTAGTAGTAGTAGTAGTAGTAGTAGTAGTAGTAGTAGTAGTAGTAGTAGTAGTAGTAGTAGTAGTAGTAGTAGTAGTAGTAGTAGTAGTAGTAGTAGTAGTAGTAGTAGTAGTAGTAGTAGTAGTAGTAGTAGTAGTAGTAGTAGTAGTAGTAGTAGTAGTAGTAGTAGTAGTAGTAGTAGTAGTAGTAGTAGTAGTAGTAGTAGTAGTAGTAGTAGTAGTAGTAGTAGTAGTAGTAGTAGTAGTAGTAGTAGTAGTAGTAGTAGTAGTAGTAGTAGTAGTAGTAGTAGTAGTAGTAGTAGTAGTAGTAGTAGTAGTAGTAGTAGTAGTAGTAGTAGTAGTAGTAGTAGTAGTAGTAGTAGTAGTAGTAGTAGTAGTAGTAGTAGTAGTAGTAGTAGTAGTAGTAGTAGTAGTAGTAGTAGTAGTAGTAGTAGTAGTAGTAGTAGTAGTAGTAGTAGTAGTAGTAGTAGTAGTAGTAGTAGTAGTAGTAGTAGTAGTAGTAGTAGTAGTAGTAGTAGTAGTAGTAGTAGTAGTAGTAGTAGTAGTAGTAGTAGTAGTAGTAGTAGTAGTAGTAGTAGTAGTAGTAGTAGTAGTAGTAGTAGTAGTAGTAGTAGTAGTAGTAGTAGTAGTAGTAGTAGTAGTAGTAGTAGTAGTAGTAGTAGTAGTAGTAGTAGTAGTAGTAGTAGTAGTAGTAGTAGTAGTAGTAGTAGTAGTAGTAGTAGTAGTAGTAGTAGTAGTAGTAGTAGAACTTATTTTAAACAGATGAAACTAGTCAGTAGACTAAAAATGTTCTCCATCAATTTATATAGTTTAAAATGTTTACTACTTATAAGTAGATAGATCGTAACTAGGAGAAATTATGAATTCAATGAGACATTAATTTTATGCTGGTTGTTCTCGTGAATTGCAACAAAAACAGAATGATAGTAACTATGGAATACAATGTAAACAATGAGTATTTCATTGAATTGTCTTCAGCTACATACACGTAAATCGTTTTAATTACTTTATTATGCAAATATCACTGTAAATCTATTTTTATCAAGAGAAAATGATAACACATTTATGTACAGTAGACATTACTGATGAATCTTTAACTGTTTCGTTCTAGAATGGAACTTACCAGCATAGAAGACTTACTACAACTCCCCCCAGTCGATTCTAAGCCAGTGCGTTCTTACATCATCACTGAACTGGTTGATATTCATAATTTCAGCCAGTTCACAACTTCATCAATTGATATAGTCTAGTAACACTTTATATAATTTCACTCTATTGATCACATCTTATGTCTAGAACTCAATGAATTACCTCTTAAAGTTAGTCATTACATAGTTGATATTCATTGTATTTGCTTGGTTTAATGATTGTTAAAGAGTTTTACTTAACAGAGATGAAGTTATACAACCATAAAAGTGTGAATACATAATCTACTATACTTTATACTTACCTACTTATGCCCGTTACTCCTCACTCAGGAGCATAGGCCGCTCACCAGCATTCTCCAATTAAATCTGTCCTCAGCAATCCTTTCCAATTGTTTCCAGTTGCTGTTCATCCTTTTAATGTCTGTTTCCAATTCTCGACACAGTGTGTTCTTTGGCCTTCCTCCTTTCCGTTCACCACCTAGATTCCATGTAATTGCTTGTCTCGTGATACAGTCTGATGGTTTCCGCAATGTATATCCTATCCATTTCCATCGTCTTTTACTCATTTCCTCTTCGGCTGATGAAAGTTGGTTTGTTCTCTCCCATAGTAAGTTGTTGCTGATGGTTTCCGGCCAACGAACATTCAGTATCTTTCGTAGACAGTTGTTTATAAATACCTGTGTCCGTCTGAGGATGTTTGCAGTAATTCCCCAGGTTTCAGCTCCATACAGTAGGACTGTCTTCACATTCGAATTGAAGAGTCTGACTTTGAGGTTAGTTGATATTTGTTTTGAGTTTTATATGTTTTTCAACTGTAGGAATGCTGCTCTGGCTTTGCCAATCCTCGTCTTTACATATGCATCGGACCCTCCTTGTTCATCGATGATGCTCCCCAGATATGTGAAAGTATCCACTTCTTCCAGAGTTTCTCCATCAAGTTGAATTGGGTTGGTGATCCCTGTGTTGTACTTAAGAATCTTGCTCTTTCCCTTATGTCTGTTCAAGCCTACTGATGCTGAAGTTGCTGCTACACTGGTTGTCATTGCTTGCATCTATTGGTGTGTATGTGCTAAGAGAGCTAGATCATCTGCAAAGTCTAAATCATCGAGTTGCATCCTATTTGTCCATTGAATCCCATACATTCCCTCAATACTTTATACTACTTTTGTACAATTCAATTTTCTATTCATTAGTTATCATTTTGTTTTTATTTTTCACTATTTCTATTTTTTGTTTTCATTAAAAAATAATAAACTAAGCCATAAACTCAGATTATTTCTTAGGTTTAGTGTATTTCACTTCCTCATTAGAACAATGTAAAAACATTGAACATGTAACGTTATGTATTATTGATGTTGTTGTATTCTCAACAAAATACGTTACAATGAATGAATGAATGAATGAATGAATGAATGAAAGAAATTGACTCTGTTATTTACATTGAAAACTATATTTTTTGTTACTTTGATTTATTTACTTTGTCAAATTGTTTTATTTTTTTTTAAATTTTATTTTATAATATTGAACATTGAAAACAAATTAATAAACAAACATAATGAATGAGATACACAACATGAAGAAATTGAATTAGTTAAAGTAGACGACATTTATGTGTCTTGTACTTGAATGTTAAGAGAATTGATTTTTTTAATTAGTTACTAGCTCTCCCCCCCCACCACCTTTCATCTGCCGGGACATCTCCTGCTTTTGAATTTTTAATAGGAAACAGAAGACTTAAATATGAAGGTATTTAAAAGTTTCTATTGATTTATTATGATGAATGTGACAAGGTTTGACACGAAACAAACTGTGTTTGAGCCCTAGTATGTATATCAATATTATAATGTAAGTATATCCAATTGATGAGTTCTAAATAGGAAGAAACCTGCTTTGTTAACTCTATTCGTCAACCACAAATAAACGTAAATTGAAATACTTAAAGGATTAAACAGCATCAACTTCGGAAATTGTCTTGTAGATAAAAAACATGATGCTATTAGTAGGATTAGGCTTGTGTTTAAAATTCTAGGTGCTTCTTGTTCAGAAGCTAAGTTATGTATTAAACTGAATGCTGATTGTCTGAATTATTTTTAATGTGTTATGACACTAAACATATGACCAGTCATATAAGTTGGATTGTGACTGGAAAATGGAATCCAGGACGCGCATTTCGTTTTATTTGGGACTAATCGGCTGGATGTACCTGCATCTCAGTGTTGATGTTCCCAGTAGGATTCAACATAGGGAGGCAGGTACATCCAGCCGTTGAGTCCCAAATAGGACGAAACTCGCCTCCTGGATTCCATTTGCCAGTTACAATCCAACTTATATAATACTTGTGAAAAATTTGCTATATCGAGGCAATCCGCTCAGGATGCACATATAGCTATAGTGACTGACCAGATTCAGTCTATAATAAATCAACTGGAATATACAAGTTCATCCTAATGTGACCAGTCAGTAAGCTCTCATGTCTACTTAGCAACTATTAGTCTTCAAAACCGAAATGAAGAACACAAAACAACTGAGTTGACCATCAAACAGAATCCTATTATATTTTGAAGCATTCCTTTATATATGCATAAATCAGATCACACAGTCAGCTAATTAAGAAATTTATACCAATACAAAACAAAAGACACAATGGTAGCGAACTAGCGTAACGTATACACAATCACTTAACAGAAGTTTATAAATAAGAGACGATATATTAATGTGCTAAACGAGAGTATGGAGTAAGGGGATATACACAACTAATGCAACTGAAGTAGTCTTCTAAAATATAGTTTGAAAAGTTAGTTATTCTCCTTGACTACTACAACATAACACAATATTTTTCTTCATGCTTGAAAATTGACATATCTGCTAACTGCTCGTAAGATCTGATTCATATCTATTTCGAATAATCCCATGTTAAATTGATACTTCAACTTGAACACAGGGAAAAGATGCGAATATGAGATGAACGTTTTATTTCAAGTAAGATGGAGCATCATAATGTACAAAAATATTCGTATGTTTATAATTTTTTGAAACAATAAAATCTTTATTATAATCCATACAATTCAAACTAAGACATTTCAGCTATTACCCAATCAGAACAAGCCACGTCGTGATTCTGGAATGTTCTGTCGATCAGTGATTAGATAGAATCTTCTTGACTCTTTCAAGAGTTCTGGAAGCTCCGTTGAAGTTTCTGAGAACCGTCTCAACAAACAGTTACAAAGTATGTTTTCATGTAGAATGTTTTGATTCAACCACCACAATTGATCATAGTTAAAGCAAGGCCTGAAGACAAAATGACTAACTTGGAATAAACTGTTTATCGTGGAATGATTAAACATCACGTTATCTGAGTTTTATGTTCTCTTATATGGAAGCATTCTATTGACTTATTGTTTGTAAGTTATTATTGATTTCTCAAACTAATTATTTGTTTCTTATACTTTTATGTCATCAGAGCAAACACAGAATACAGTAATCAACTTAGATTTAGCTAGACGATCTAGACATCACAGATTACCCAAACCTTCTCTTCCACTACACAGTTATAAATGTGAGTGAGAGCAGACAGTGTAACAACAGCCTCTGTGGCCAGAAGTAGACCTCAACATACACAAAGGGAAAAGCAGAAACGTTAGATGCAAAACAACGGACACTAACCCTGTCACACTTGAAGTGACTGAGAATCTCTGGAAGATGAAGAAATTTTCATGTGCTTTGGTAGCAGTATCGCTGATAAACAAAGAGGATTTGCTTCAAAAATAAAGTCACGAATTGGCAACGCAAGACACCAGTAGCACTTCTACAACACGAGAAGGTCTGGAACTCAAATTAGCTGTCAGCCAACATCGAAACCAAAATCTTCAACACAAAAGTCAAGACAGTTTTTTTTGTTGTACGGAACTGAAACTTGTATGGAGAAATACTAAAACCATCACTCGAAAAGTACAAGTATTTATAAACAGTTTATTACACAAGATACCTGGGATCTGTTGGCCAGGCACCACTAACAACAACCCACTGTGTCAGAGTACAAACCAACTTCCAACAGAGGAAGAAATTAGGAGACGCTGAAGGTAGATAGGACACACATTCAGGATATCACAAAACTACCTCACAAGATGAGCATTAACTTGAAATCTTCGAAGCTAAAAGAAAACAGGAAGACCAAAGAATACATTAATGTCGGGAATAGTAGGCAGACATAAATAGTAGGATGAACAGTAGTTAAGAAAAACTGGAAAGGACAGTCAAGAACAGAATTGACTGAAAAACGTTGTTCAGTGATTTATGCTCCACGTGGGAGGAAACAGGTATTGATTGATTGATTGATTAATGGTTCTGTAAAATACTAAAATCTATGTAAAAGCAATCCCCCCCTGATGATACACTTACAAACTCTTTTAACTCATTTGAGAAGTTGATTTACTATCTGAACCCAGTAGTTAGATTAATAACGCATTGTCATTTAAAGTGATAAGTACTTCATTAGAATCCCAACGTCGACATAAATGGTAGACAAAATAAAAGTAACTGAATACCATTACTAATTATGCACCGAATGTACTAAATCATGTAATGTTTATTTCCATTACATGAAGTAACATCAATCCACAATAGAAATAATGACTAGACAGATTTTTTTTAGTAGCTAGCCGACTATTTAGTTACTCATTCAATTACTCATAATTGTGTTAAAGAGAAGCTGCCAATTTCGGTTATCTCAGTGCTTGTAATAATGTTTCTTTTCACATGTGAAGTGGGTTACATCGGTTGCACAAAGAGAGCTAGTTCTAATCACATCTCCAAACAGAATCCTACCTGGCGATCGATTAACGGCAACATGTAACTTCTGACCATATCACTCTGCCGGAATCATCCATAAAAATGGGCAAATTAACAATAAATGATTACAGATTCAAAGCTTGTACTGTATTGATTTAAGCCGAAACTATGTTTACAGAAGAAATTAATCTGAACTCTCATTTTACCATGGTTTTGATTCCCCCTCCCCTTGCAATTTTGATTTACGTAATTAATACTCAACTATTTTTATGATGTAACAAGAACAGTGACATGTTGTGAACTACTATCAATCATGATATACGAAATAATAACCTTACTTGAGCCAATACCATAAGAAGACAAAAAAACTGATTGTACTATTTGCCTTGATCCAACTAGTCCCAAATCATTTTATTGAATGCCACAGATTGATGTTGGTAGGGTACGATAGAAAACCAGGGATCACTGGATAGCTGTTTTGTCCCAAATTAGATTGACGAGAGGATAATTGAGTCAACCAGTCAGAGTCACATTTATGTTTCAAGCCTTCCTTTATATATATGAAAAATCTGACTATACAGCTAACTATTTACGAAAATAACATCAATACAGAACATAGGCAACAATGAAAAAAATCAAAGCAACACGTACACAATCGATTAGTTATAGTTAATGAATGATAAATGACACAGGAACAGTTAATAGATCAGATGAAAGGTTGGGGGTGATAGGGAGGGTGGTTGGGCACATACAATTAATAGAAGTGAAATATTTGATGTAAATACACCAAAAATATAATAAATAATCTTCTAGAAAACAGTTCCGGAACTTAATCTTTCATCTTGACTCGACCCGTCTATCAAACAACAGTATTATAAATAAGCTGACTTAAAACGTTTCAGAGAACAAAAGTTATGTATTACCTTATGCATGCAAATTTCTCACTGATGATGATGATGAAATGATTGACAAAAGGCGTTTCTATAGTTACTATTTATTTTTTGTTGCTCTGAATATATTTGTGTGCACTTGAGGGAGGGGATATGGTTAAGCCTGTAAAATCTTGTGAGTACACGTTAATTGACTTTTTACTTTCAGAGAACTGGTGGGACCAGACGATTTTTACAAAACCACTTTGTTTAAGTAACTACCTGAATATAGAAAAAATGATTGGAAAGCAAAAAAGGACTTATATATTCAGTATAGTCATTAAAACAGGATGATAAACAACATACATCAACGACAGTGGATTACAAAATGAAATATCATCTTCAAGATAAGTAGTAACCAATGAAAGTAACACTATGCAGGACAAGTGACCGCTCATCCTGCCTATATTGATATTCATGCGTGTAGACAATTATTGAAATGAAGTTGACTAGAATGATGTCGGATAACTATGGTCTACAACATCATCTCCAACTAACTTGAATCATCTGATACATGAAGTGGAGAGGAATTAGATACAAGTAGTGATTGGCAAATCATGATCAAATGAAAATAAAGGGGAAGATTTTTAGAAGTATTACACTCAAATCACTCATCGATCAGTCAACAGCCAGAACGACAGAGTTTCCCAGATAATAAGATAATTGAATAACAACTACAGTCAGAGATTAAACCAAAGGGAGATGCCAATCAGAATAAATTTAAACCTTCAAGTAATAATCATGGATAATAATCAATCTGACATCAATTCGGAAGAACATGATGTTACATTATTTATAGAGGAATTGTAAACTCTTACTTTACTTTAAGTTATGCATTAATGACGTCATTTAGTAATATAGTGAAAGCTTCACGATTAAATAATTTAGTTTCCTAAACCAAAACATCCCCCCCCACGAAAATTTTCATTTGATCAATAAATAATCTCTATCACACCCTACCGAAGCCCCCGCCCGTCTTTCCAATGTATTAATCAGTACATGTAGCATAAAGTATGCAAGAAATCTGATGCTGTTCTTTGTTTAATTTTATTCTTTTTTGATAAGATAATCCTTATGTCTTTAAAGTAGTTCATTTGATTGTTTTAATGATAATAATAAAAGAGTGAATTCTGTAGGATTTTTTTTCGTCTACCTTATAATAATAATAATAATAATAATAATAATAATAATAATAATAATAATGGTGATATGCCTGGCACCTACTGAAGATTGATTATCTCCGAGACCTTCACTTTAGAACATTATTTCAATTATTATAACTGTGGATAAAGCGAACATTTTATTTCTATGACTGTTACGTTCCCCTTTTCCGGTTCTCTCACGTTTAGCGTATTTATTTTTAGTATATTGTTTATTATTATGAACTACGATTACGTAATTGTGTAAAAGTTGTCCTTATTCACTGCCACTCTCTTTTTCTGTTCAGTATCAATGTTAGATTTGTGATTGGTTTACTGTGTGGTCTAATTTTGTGTATATATAAAGGCATGATTAAAATACAATAGGTTTCCGGTTTTCCGTTGTTTCTCCGTTACTGAATCTGGTTCTTCTATTATCGGCCTGGGGGGGGGGTGAGTGGGCTTAGGTCAGTCGCGCATTATCAACTAGGTACACTTCATTGGCGTTCGTGTCTACCAATCAAACTTTTCCTTCTTTTCTCGCGTCATAACAGTTGGCGACATAACAAATAGTAAGAGTAATAATAATAGTATGAATAATGATAATAGTGATAGTATGGTCATTGAATGGAGAATGCTACTTGAATTAATGTTAGGTATGGCTAATGAGTTAATGATACTTATTGTGATCAGACAAATGTCTTGTCTTTTAAAAAGAAGTAGAATAATACCCACAAGAAAAAGTTTATTTACGATAGTTTTGGAATATATAAATATATTTAGTTGACTGAATGCGCCATAGATTGATGTTGGGAAGGTATCACTGAGAACTATAGAGCACTGGATAACTGTTTCGTTCCAATACGGGGCTTTTCAGAAGTGGATACTTTAAAGAGTTAAGTATTCGCCAACTAGAAGCCTCTGGGGTAGAATCTACGGTGCACACTACTGAGGATCCCTATATTGGGACGAAACAGCTGTCCAATGCTCCTTGGTTTTCAATGATACTCTTCCAAATCAATCTGTAACGCATTCAATCAACTGAAATTCAATATCAATCTCAATAAACCTTCTCAATTCAATTTATGTAAGGATTTATTGTTCATGTAACTGTTTACGTTATGTGTTTATTATATAGAAAGTAGTGTTATGCAATCTAGATCTTGCAGTTATTGATTATTCATGCTGCGAATGATTGTGAGTTGTTAGCGAAATCCATGACAGGCGTTAAGCCCTGTTTAAGACTCATCAGTTGAATGTACCTGTATATTCTTTTCATATGCATGCTTTTGCAAATACTTTTTTTAAATTTAAAGAAACTTTTTGGAATCGTTACTTAAATATCGACTTTTTAACTGCTTCCAAATCTTTAAAAGACTTATAATTCTGTTCCTGGAATATATAAAAGTGGGTAGTAGTATAAAATAATCTTTATTTAAATAGTTGGTTTATACACAAAAGATCGAGATATTTTTAAAGTAGTCCGATTGTGAGACTATGAAAGCTTCGGGATATTTGTTAAAACTGGTAATAAGATCTATGATGGTTCAACAATATCCCTGTTTGTTAATAAATGAACTAGTAAATACTCAAAACAATTTGCATAAAGAAACTTGCAACCTTGATGACCTGTTATTCATGTTCTTATAGAAAAGTGATTTACCACCCTCCCCTCATCTGTAATGTCTTTGAGATTCATCTATCCTCGATTGTTCGACGGGTACAGGTTGCAAATACACAAACTACCAACATGGTGAAGCTCAGTAATTAGATTGGTGATAGGTTGTCAAAAGATTATAGAAACAAATAATTTTGCACATGTTTATGTCCCTGTACTTGCCGGTGATAAGGTTGGTCGTTGACGTAAGCTTTCAGTGTCCTTTTTTATTGAAAAAACAAACCGTTGCATGGTACCATAGTAACTGTTATTATCATGATAGATATTAGTAGTTGAGGTGCCGATTTAATCATGTAGCCCATAATTTAGCTACTAATACAATTTAAATTATATGACAACAATCTCTGTTAAACACATCCCTTCTATGAAAACTAAGCGGTCCATCCGTATCCCTTCTTATGATTCGTTTGTTGATGCGAACATTGGGCGTAATATATGAAACATACGAAGAATATTTTTGATTACTCATTTTGTATATTTATCTATACTACTGACAAGTATTCAGTAGTTCATTTTATTATTTATTACATTGGTGTTTGATTATTATGATGTAAACCGCTTTCTTGTGATGACACTTCCCTTCCATTTTATTACTTAGTCTTCATTATGTTTACTACTAACGTAAAGTTATTTATTCGGAACTACTTGTGCATTATAAATAAAATGTTTATATAAATATAAGTAAAACATCTAGTGGTTAAGCGTTGCTAGAATGAAATCCCAGAAAGGAATATGAGGTGCTCATGTACAAATATTAAACAGCTGTGTAGTGCTTCCCGGTTTCCAGTGGGTATTTAATTCAGATCAATTCATAAAGTCAAATTCAGTAATCACCAGAGCATTCAATTCTCATTAACTTATTTGACGTAGTCTCATGTTGTCTCTCAGTTTCGACGTGTAATAATTTAAATCCTATTTAATTATGATGAGACACCTTTTCTCTTCCTCCTAGTGGTTGACTGGATAATGAAGACCTCCATACCTAAGGGGATGCACGGAATTCAATGGAAAAATAGGATGCAACTCGATGATTTGGACTTTGCGGATGATCTAGCTCTCTTAGCACATACACACCAACAGATGCAAGCGAAGACAACCAGTGTAGCAGCAACTTCAGCATCAGTGGGCCTGAACATACATAAGGGAAAGAGCAAGATTCTTAAGTACAACACAGGGATCACCAACCCAATTCAACTTGATGGAGAAACCCTAGAAGAAGTGAATACTTTCACATATCTGGGGAGCATCATCGATGAATAAGGAGGGTCCGATGCATATGTAAAGACAAGGATTGGCAAAGCGAGAGCAGCATTCCTTCCGTTGGAAAACATATGGGGCTCAAAATAAATATCAACTAACCTCAAAGTCAGACTCTTCAATTTGAACATGAAGACAGTTCTGCTGTATGCAGCTGAAACTTGGAGAATTACTGAAAATATCATTAGAAGGGTATAAGTATTAATAAACAACTGTCTACGCAAGATACTGAATGTGTGTTGGCCGGAAACCATCAGCAACAACTTACTATGAGATAGGACAAACCAACTTCCATCAGCCGAAGAGGAAATTAGGAAAAGACGGTGGAAATGGATAGGATATACATTACGCAAACCGTCAGACTGCATCACGAAGCAAGCATTAACATGGAATGCTGTTGGGAAGCGGAAAAGCGGAAGGCCAAAGAACACACTGTGTCGATAGTTGGAAGCAGACATTAAAAGGATGAACAGCAACTGGAAACAATTGGAAAGGATTGCTGAGGACAGAGTTGAATGGAGAATCGTGGTGAGCGGCCTATGCTCCTGAGTGAGGAGTAACGGGCCTAAGTAAGTAAGTAATTATGATGAGAAGGATGTTCTTTTCATTGGACCAGCTTTTTGACTGATCTACTAGTGTCTGAACATCACACTTATGAACAATTCTTAGATTTCTATGATTTATATCAAAGCTTCTTACACTAACATCTTCCAGGCAACTCAAGTCTCTTAATTACGGGAACTCTCGACGTTTATTTGGTCAATTTATTTAGTATAGGTCAATAAATTAAATGTACATCGACTTATGTATCCATTTCTAAGTAACCTAAATGTTATACTTCTAGAGACTTTGTTACTACAGAAATTTTCTTGATTCAGAAGTTTGATGTATTGCTGGTTGATTACATATTCATAGTTGTCTACGTAAATTAATGTCGGCAAAAATATGTCACGAAGTCTCACTGTTAGCTTATGTTCATGTATAAGTAAGGGAAAAGAACATCAATCTTGCCCAATGTAGTGTTTTTCACGGTCTTTGTAGTTTAATCTGTAGATTATAATGGATTTGTCTTTATGTGTTCTTCCGTATGCTAAAAAGCAGAATGAAGTTATTATGTTGATCTGTCTAATCCACATGGTTATATAATCCTGTTGGTAATTTTCAGAATATTTCCCTCATAAGATTTGTCGATGATGGGTCAAATTATCAAGGGCTTTCGATGAAGTTTTCGGAGTATCTATTTTTGCAGATAAGTTTCTTCAATTAGTCGTTCAGTGTGAGTCAGAAGTTTCATCATACTTTAAAGTCCTTTTGACAAGTTGTACGTTGAAGTACCTGTATATTCTGAAAAGTGTCCAGTGGATACTTGCATATGCGCTATGGTTATTCGGCCTATTATACGGCATACAGCTCTGAAAGTGAAGTTCCACCCTACTATAAAATAGAAAGTGACTAGATTATGGTGTGTTAAGAAATGAGTTTAAGTGTGATAATACTGCCGTTTTCCTACATTTTTCTTTCGTTATGTTCCAAAAGCTTAAGTGTAACTATATTCTCTCTAGCTGCATGCGTTGGATCATTATTTGTACGGCGTAACCATCTCTGCTGGTGTAAAATATTGTATCTATATCATCTACTAAATGATTGGATGGAAAGAAAACTACTAACGCTCGTATATCTTGAGTGTGAGGCATAGTGGTACTACTTGGCTGATCGAAGTGAAGTAGGTGGATAGCCTATCGAACCTTGGACGCCGATTATCCTAAAGAAAATATCACGATATAAATACGTGGTAATTTATTTCATGCCAGCTGAGGGAAAAGATGAAACCAATTTCGATCCTAACGGAATATAATATTCGCTTAACGGTGGAATTTAATGAAGAGACTGATAAATAAGATACAATATTTTGTGACCTGGAAGGGCAAAGTTCAGGTAGGCTTTGGCAACAAAACCAAAACATGGCATCAATCTGTGAAGTCATTGACTGCTAGTTTGAACTGTACTCGTACCCGCTGATTAGCGTAGCCAGTGATTGAAGACACTGGATGACATGCCTCGCAATCGATTAAAGTAGCACAGGTGTATTCACTCTATATCTTCCAAAACTATCTTAAATATTTGCTTTCACAAATTAAGGTTTTCTTTTAGGACTATATTCTTTACATTCATTCTTTCCATTTTACTACCGCTGATGCAGTTACTTTTCCTACTATCTTAATGTAATAATATGGTGTAGCAACTTGGATGGATGCATAGATGTTCCAGGTTTTGTGTTGTATATAATTAATTAACTGAGCATAGTCAATTGAAATTAACTTGAGACTAATGGTTTCTCATGTCTATTTATGATATTTCCAAAAATGACAGTTTAGTTCACAGCTCCGTGTAGTTAGCTTCCTGTTTCTACTCACATGGGGAGAAGAAAAGGGATATTGGTTGTTTTATGACCTTAATTTTAAGCCATGTCTAATCATTTATTGTCTGATTAATCAATCATTCATATTCCCTTGGATTACATATTTCCTGAATATAAATTACTATTTTAATTGACTAATGTATAGGAATTAAGTTGATGGCTTAATGTTTCGATCTTTTGAAAACCCATATATGAGGATTTGACATTAATTTCCTCAGTAGCCAACCTTAATTATACTATATGATTTCACCGAATCAACTGGGTAATTAATAAAGTTCAGTACTAAAGCTATAAATTAAAAAACCGACTGATTTTGATGGGTATCGTTACACTGACTAAAATCAGACAAGCAAGCCAGTGAATGCTTAACTTTGTAGTTTGAAGGTTAAGTTCGTGTTGAGGCGTCCGATAATTCTGGATATGTTCCCTGAAAGGTTCGTGAATGGGCACCAGTAAGGAGTCCCACAAGAAGATCAAATATCCGATTTAAGCCGCCATGTTTACAGCAATCAACTCAGTCCATAGCGTTGACAACTTTCACAAACTCCTTATGGGAACAAAACTGGGAGTATTTTTATTTTCAATGGCGATAGTCGAATAAAATGTGATGAACAATTTCCAAATCATCTTATGAATGATTTCTATTACTCAAGTCGTAACATCGATGCTGGTCTTAGTGACTATATTTGATATTGATGGAAAACCTTGAATTGCCCGGATATTTGTAAACTGGTACAATCCTGTAGCGCATACCTACCATCGTGAAGAGATTACTGCTCGAAACGACATCGTTCAGTTTCATAACGTTACAACTATATAGATAAACTTTGATCATTAACACTATGAAGAACGAAAAAAACATTAAATATGTTATTGCTCATACATATATATCCTAACCCTACAAGGCGTCAGTCGCTGCTAGAATAGCTGATTGGTGACGGTTGTGGACTTAGTGACTAGAGACAAGTCTACGAGGTTGCAACAGCCTCCCCCCTAAAAATTACTAATACACCTTGTCAATGAACGTTAAGTCATGCGAAATATAGGTCTAGAGTAGCCCACCAAATACTTTCAACCACCTAGAAGTATATTTCATACTAATCAGCGAAACTGTTTAATGTCAGAAATTAAATAAATCCAACTGATAATTAATTTCAAAATGAATATCTCGAAATTATCTTTAACCAGTGTTGTCAGTTAGTTTCGACAATGAGATAATAACCCACCAACAACTATAGGAAATGGATGAATTAAATTACCAGTTTAACTTTTATTGATAAATGAATCCAACTGAATGACTCAGAGTTGTTTTACTCTGGGTAACTTAATATCTCTTGGTTCACTGTAGTATGATTCTAATTGTTTACTAGGTGATTTGTGATAGAAAGTAATCACTTGTAAATATTCATTCTTCGTAAAACTGTCATCAGATGTGAAGTTCACATGACATATGACTTCTACTACTACTACTACTACTACTACCAGTTACTGATAGTAATGTTATTTATCATAAATTAATTGAAGTCAGATACAACTTTTTTCTTTCAAAATAGATCATCCAATAGGGAATCATAAATGTATTTATCGATTTGATCCAACTTAATGCTTACATTTATGTTGCATAGAAATTGTTCTACTTATTGAATGTAGTACGCCCACGTCATGACCTCGAAGGAGAAATGATAGAAGAATCCTACTATAATTAACAATAAGTAGAAAGTTCCTGTGAATTATTGGTTTTTCGTTTAATGACACAATTTATATAGTTTGAGGAAATTTATCAAAAGAAATTATCCAAGTTATATTACATTGTATAATGACATACTAGTGAGTAGCATACATAGTTAGACAACATTCTTTCCAATCGGTTACATTTGTTTCGATTAAATTGAGATGGTAGAGAATGTTTGAACTTTAATAGGATGGTTTTGGTTATACTGAGAGCTTTGAGGTGAATGTTTTATTTGTAGAGCTTTCTTCATCATTCTGGACAAGTTGATCGTCGTAAACTCCTAAAATCATAGAGATCAACAGTAGGTTTTGAAATTTCTCGGGGTGCTGTTTCCTTTGAACTTGCTCATTGAATTACAAAGTTTGACTGTCCATTTAGACAAGGTTGTCAGTAAATAATTTTGAAAAAGAAGTGGTGTTAGAATATCTTCACAAATGAGTAACAGCTTGTTATGCCGGAATGGAATTTATTTGGTTTACAAAAGATCCAAGAGTTTCAGGAAGGCTTAGAATTATTTATAGTGACTAAATATTTTGAGGGTTTGAGAAGAAAATCGATTTAAGTTAATTAGAGTATCAATGAAAATCAGATAGCAGTGGACATTTTTTTTTATTAGTATATCAAACCTTGTCGGTGAATGATCACGGCGCCACCAGTATTGTTGTTTTCCTAATCCATCACATCGTTGTGACTCTCGTGGCATCTTAGAAATTAGTAGTACATGGATTTTTTCTGCTATCAAATGATTTATTTTTCCATGTATTATACTTTTAAGTTAGGGGTTTATGCAGTAGGTTCTTAAGACATTTATATCCTGGTATTTCAACAAGAATCGAGGTCTACGCATACAGTTTACAACAGCTGACTAAAACAATTCATTTATACAGTTAAATAAATTCAATTTTGACAATGTAAAGATCTAGAAGCATTCATCTTAACAAGAGATCATCAATAAAGGTGTAAATTATTAGACAAAATAATAAAACATTAAGTTTAAAGGAATATAAGATGATAAATGACTGGTATTTTAGTTCATTGATTATACTGAAGTTAGTATAGACGAAATGGCACAATTACTATCATCATAACTACCTAAATTCATAAACTTTAAAATTCTGAATTCACAAATAATTACAAAGGTATTCAGAGAATAATTATAGATGAGATTACTCATTCTCCAAGGAATTCATACACCAGTTAGAAAGAACTGAAATTTTTCACTGTCACTGTTTATACTTCATGTGAATGAAAAATAATCACCTGTCTTGAGATGTTATTAATTTCATTTAACAATAATCTCATAGAATTTCGTAGAGGATTGTAAAGTAGACGAAAGAATATATACTTGACAACAAGTAAATCTTAATTTTATGAATTAGTAAATAGAATCAATAACGATTGTCATGAATGAATGCTTTCATACAGAGAAGTGAATATGTAAATATGCTTTACTCGATCCTAATCACTTCAAATGATCGATTGTGTATGTCACAAAATATAACAAACTGTTTTTTTTGTTAAAGTATAGAATTAAAATGATCAATTCAATGATTATCATTACAATATATAAAAGTACATGGATTACATCATTTAGATGAATATTATTCTAAATGTATTACAAGAAAATTATTCACTTGTCTATATGAATTATAATGATAAGAAGGGAATGTTAGTAAATGATGAACTTATTACAATAACAACTATAACTCTTATCATTACTGTAATAGAATTCAATAATCAAGTGATCAAATCATCTATTCAATATTAAAACACATTTTTTCTTCCCTATCCTTACAACTTAGTAATTTCTAGCCTATTGCCTAGATCATAGAAAAAAAACATTGAGTGTAGACGCTTGCTGCACTTAGATCTTAACATAGACAACGTGTACAAATCGATACGTATTGTAAATAAATAGATAGATAGATCAGGGATAGTTAGATAGATAAATAGATCAGTGATTGATAGGTAGATAGATAGATCAGTGATAGATAGATAGATCAGGGATAGATCAGAGATAGATAGATAGATCAGGGATAGATCAGAGATAGATAGATGAGGAACAAATTGTTGTTTTAACTAATAAACAATTGATTGTTATGCAATAAATAATTATGCAAAATAAATAAGGAAATAAACAAACATTGAAGAATGAAGAAGAAGGAAAACAAACAAACAAACATAAAAAATCAACAACACAATGCATCGACTTACTCCAGCCTAGTAAACATTCAATACAATAATAAACACTTCTCATTACTGTAATAAACATAAGATTTTTTGCTTTATATTCAAATTAGAATGTCCAGAATGTAAACAACCGATTGAATGTTCTTTTTTTATTTTATCAATAAAACAGTAAATAAATGAGTTTGTATCAAATGATGATAATCAATAATCAATAAACTAGTGTTAAATAGACACCATTAGATGAATTGTAATGAAATTAATAAAATGTCTCTCTTCTTATTTTCATTTGATCGATATAAAGAATGGTGTCGGCACTGTTTTCGCGCTCTCTCTCTCTCTCTTTGTTTGAGTTTATGAAACGACATAGAAATGTAACATGTAGCATTGCATCAACTATCTATCGATTGTAAAATAAATCATTTGTAGGTTATTTTTGATTTAGTGCAATATGAACAAGTATTTGACTAGCTATCATTGGATTACAATATGCTAACAAACCATTACGATTACAACATTTAGATAGATTGACTGAAGTGAGCTTCTGTAAATGAGAGGAAAGTGTGTTAAATCAATAAAAACAGTAAGTGAATTAGTGGTCACTGAATATCACAAGTTTAGGTGAATTTATAAATGTAATCGATTAGGTATTAACTCAATAGTCTACATGTTTAAGTGGGGGGTGGGGATACTAGGTCTGAATATCCTCAGTTCGATTGTAGGTGGAGTTTTAAGTACTGACTATTCAAAGATAACATATTAAGACGAGACAACAATCTGGTGTTCGTAGGCATTCATTCGCTGCTTAACTAGAGTCAGTGTGTGATGTATACCTGTTCAGAGATCCCGTAGTCGATTCATTGTAAGTGGATAATTCAGTAAAGACATTTTAAGTCTGCGATTCTTTTAAATTTGCTAATCCATATGAGTAAGCTATCAATACCCGCACATGCACTATCTGTTGTAGATAAAAGTAATTTAGTCAATATGCTGATCTAAGTAATATGTACATACTAATCCGTTGGATTCGTTGGCCAACCGCCATCAAGAACAAAATACTATGACAGAGAACAAACCAACTCACAGCTGAAAAAGAGATAAGGGAGAAACACTGAAGATGGAAAGCATATACATTGAGTACATCATAGAACAGTTCGCAACGCAAGCCCTAACTTTGAATCCTCGCGACCAAAAGAAAAGTGGGAGATTAAAGAAAACTTATTGTCATGAATTGGGGGGGGGCAGACATCAAAAGAATGAATAACACTTAGGAAGAACTGTATAGGAGAGATTAGAGCAGAGTCCTGTTCAGTGGTCTATGCTCCGCGACGAACAACAAACAAATGAATTAGTGAGTAAATAGATGAATGTACACATTGATCAACTCTAAGATAATTTACAGAATTAGTATTCCATTTAATACGCTAGTTAAAGGTCTCAATATGAACGACCGTTCTCATCATTTAATTGTATATATATAGCCTATGGAAATTTGACTACTGATCTTTTAATGAATATATATTAGTATATATTTCAGATAAAAGACAATGTCATTTATTTGCAGAATTAGTTATCCTTAGAAAAATAGATAAACGATCATAGAAACAAGAAATCAATTTTATAATTACCAGAATAATTTTATTTGGTATTTATAAGTAATGCTCCACACATCGCTTATATGCTAAAGTTAATATTAACGTAACTCTATTTCTAAAATCAATCTTAATTATACATCTTATAAAGTTATCACCACAACTTGATATATCCATCTACCTTACCCATCCATTTGTCTGTTTATTCACCCATTTTCCTTTGTAACTTATCATCGACAGTGATTTTTCGAATATAATGATGTCTACTACTTATATTTTAATGATGCGAAAAGAAGACGAAGTTTGTCGAAGCTATGTGATGTGGTATTTTACTATGAAGCCGCATCAGTAACCAGAAGCTACATATTCAGATGTTGCTTCATACTATGCAAAACAATGAAAATCTACATCTCTTGTCATAATGTGATTCCTAGATATGGTAACTTGAACCTTCCTTGTATCACTAAGTTGTTCCAAGAACTTATTCGTAATGGACGCTACATAAATATTAATTTAAAACAAGGTTTATTATTACATGTAAATCAACTATATCTACATCATACTTGTTGTACATTTTGCCTTTATTTATGTACTTCTATTTCCTGCATTATATGTATTAGTGTAAGCAACAACCATATTGTAACACTTGTACGACGCAATCGAGCGCGAAAGTTAGATTCAAGATGATCTTACTGGAATTATGCTCATGGTTGTTTTGTTTCCCTTTCTACCTTGAAAAATTGTTCATCTCTGGTCCCAACATCTCCTCCTTCAGTTGTTGACCGATTACATACGAATAACACTGATTCAGTCCAGCTTACAATATATTACTATGACTACGCCTGCAAACTAGTGTGAATTCTGCAAACAATTTCAGAAAATGATAATAATATACGAGTAATACATTACGAACAATCTGATTACACATAAACTTTATATTTGAAAAAATAAAGGTCAATCAGACAGTCAGAAGATAAGAAAGGGAAACGAAGGTAATGTGGAAGACATCGTGAATCACACTCTACTCTGCATATAATATCAATATTACTAGGATAAATTAAATATAAATACAAACTTGTTTTTAAAAACAGAAGATGGAGAGGAGGTTGTACTTTAATTATAGGCTTCAATAAACCTTGCTATAAACTTCAAACAACTATTGAATAACACCGCAAAAGATGATTCGGTATCAGTTTCTGGCCTGTCGTAATTTAATGTTTAGTGATAGAGATAGATAGATAGAGAATGATGGTTATTTACCATGTACTTCTATTCTATTGCAAAAGTTCATTTGTTTATGTGTGTCCAACTATCCTTACACGCAAATAACAATTAGTCCACCATATGAATTCATGTCTACAAACATTCACGTAAATTGGTAGGTCAGATAGGATTTGACGCAATCATTGAAATGTTGTTCGGAATTACTGATAATCATTGCCTTGGATTTTTCAATTAAAATGACGTTAGCTGAATGATATATTCTGTTGATGATACATTTAAGCTTTCTTTTTAAGACAAGTTTGTTTGAATCACTTCTGAATAGTAAAGTGATAAATACACACTTCTTAGGCGCTAGTAATATAGCAGGTTTCGACATACTACTGCTTGATCTTATCGAATAAACCTCTTACTATATCTATTTTTACTGTACTAGACAATAATTATGAAACTTTACATACTGCCCAGACTCTGTAGGTTTTTCGGAGGTAGAATGTTTGATTGAATGATCCTCCCTGTGACTGATAAATATATCTAGGAAAAGATGGTGGCATTTCATCTCTTCTATACATGAACAACCAACTTCCTTTATAAAAAGCATTTAATAAAGCCTTAGCTATATCAAAGTTCAATCCTCTCTCCACCTTATGTATTCAATAACAATTTGTATTTACATTTAACAATGTTTTCCACATTACCTTTGTTCTCTTTTCTTCTGATTATCTCATTAAACTTCACTCTTTCATATCTAAAGTTTATGTATAATTAGATTGGTCAAAATGTATTACACAATTATGCAACACAATCCTCTGTAATAAACTACATCTTCTTATTGCATTATTAAAATGTTGTTAAAGTAACTAATTCTTTTCAATACAATTTAAAATGAATCTTGTCAAATAGAGAACAACTATTATTATTATTATTATTATTATTATTATTATTATTATTATTATTATTATTATTATTGGGAGCACCAACCCAATTCAACTTGATGGCGAAACTCTGGAAGAAGTGAATACTTTCACATATCTGGAGAGCATCATCGATGAACAAGGAGGGTCCGATGCATATGTAAAGACAAGGATTGGCAAAGCCAGAGCAGCATTCCTACAGTTGAAGAACATATGGGACTCAAAACAAATATCAACTAACTTCAAAGTCAGACTCTTCAATTCGAACGTGAAGACAGTCCTGCTGTATGGAGCTGAAACTTGGAGAATTACTGCAAACATCATCAGACGGATACAAGTATTTATAAACAACTGCCTACGAAAGATACTGAATGTCTGTTGGCCGGAAACCATCAGCAACAACTTACTATGGGAGAGGACAAACCAACTTCCATCAGCCGAAGAGGAAATTAGGAAAAGACGATGGAAATGGATAGGACATACATTACGCAAACCATCAGACTGCATCACGAGACAAGCATTAACATGGAATGCTGTTGGGTAACGGAAAAGCGGAAGGCTAAAGAACACGCTGCGTCGAGAATTGGAAGCAGACATTAAAAGGATGAACAGCAACTGGAAACAATTGGAAAGGATTGCTGAGGACAGAGTTAAATGGAGAACACTGGTGAGCGGCCTATGCTCCGTAGCGAGGAGTAACGGGCATAAGTAAGTAAGTAAGTCTTATTATTATTATAACAATAAGACAAATGATAATTTACCTGAAACTCTTCTGATGATTTCAATACATTGTACTTAATTTGAAATTTATGCAAATTATTGAATGTTAACTGTATCACTGTGTCTAAATTGTTTGGAGATTTTTGTAATAATAATTTAACAGTTTCTAGTGCATATTTCAACTGAATAATACCACCACCTAATGCAGTGATAATACAATGTGGTCCACATGTATCCCATAAAAATGTATTTGGCTATATAAGAGAATAGTAAGCAAATATAAATTTAAGAAAAAATGATAACATTTACCAATAAGATATGATCAGTTATATTATCTATAGATAAATGGAACTTAATGAAGAACTAAACTAACACATAATACGTCTATTATGTGAAAAGAGGAGTTATAAAGTAGTAGAAAGCCCTGTTTGACCTAGGTTTCATGATAGTAGACTTAGAATAGCAAGATATCTTGAATCTTCAAGGAGCTGAAACTATTTGTGCTATTTGATTGGCCAACGTAGATATGTTAATTGTACAGAAGTTCAACTGCGAACTGAAGAGATGAAGTTCATTGTGGGTTGGAATCTCAGAGGAAATGTTAGATGAAAAATACACTATGCTGGTGATTGATAACTAGCAGGAAACCTAAATCTAGGGTGTCTTTTGATTGTATCCAGCAGCCTAATATATATCAAACGATAGTTAATGTGACGTAGGTTCACTGTGACTGACGATTATATTGTCAATCAATTAATGTAATTCAACTAATACAAAGGATTGGACAAATTCGACTGATCATTATTACTCAGTGATATTTATCAGCTGTTATCCAAAGTGGATAAAACACAGTTCAAATTTGTGCCTTAGTAACTGAGAGTTGAGGATTGGAAACTATTATACGATGAATAGTGTTATTTAAAAATTTAGAATTCCAATTACTACGTGAAGACTATCGGTTAACAGATGATTTAAATGACAAATGATAGGCTGGAAGTGGGTAAATCTCATTTTGTCTCCAACTAATTATTCTTAATGAGGAAAAACAAAAAAATTTAGAATATCATTTAGGGAATTGAACGTAGGACAGAATCCAGAACTATAAAGTCCGATTGTAAGCCTAGCACCACTGATACAAACTTCAATCAATTCACAATATTGTCCCATAATACTGAACTATGATAATGTTTACTGTTAAATGAAACAATAGTATTGTTGTAATAAATTTCTTATGTAAGAGCATGTTTTAGTAGACATCAGGTATGATGTGTTTTGAATGAGATAAGTTAGAAATGAATATTTATCATACTAAAATTTCTCTTCAAGTATACAAGAAACCTGGAACTGAAAAGGGTATTTTTCTCATATCAACTTAGTGATTTGATTGATTGCCCACCAATTTACATAATCTAACATCAATAAATAAATTCACATACTTCGTAGATGTTATTCTTGTAAAAAAGAAAGATATACAAATTACTTACTTCCATTAAAATAAATGCATCCACTTCATTTAATATTACGCATAATTGTTTGAATCCAGCTCCAGATGATGACAAGAAAACAACATTCACTAAATCATGACTACCATCTCTGTAGTCTAGATAATAATTAAAAACAAAATGAGAGTGATGAAGTTGTGAGAAAAGGAGAAACTACTGCTTATCGTTAACTTCCATTATGGCTATGCCCTTATAAGCTAGGACTCAAACATGAAATTCAATAGTTGAACGACTGAACTTCGAGCATATAGCCTTAGGTTTGTTCAATCCGTTAATGAACTGTTCAAAATGATGCATAATTTAGGCATAAAAAACTCTATTTTCATTTGTAATTGGGTGTTGAGCAAACTCTTGAATTTTGATTTGACATCTGAGTTAAACAATCTTAAGAAGCACTAGAAAGTTGTTCCGCCCTTGCATGGGACTCCCCAGCGGTACGTATCTACTACCCAGTAGGAAATTAACCTCAGAACCTTCAGGGTTTGCAGCAAACGCCTAACCATTAGACTACTGAGCCGGATCTAAACATTTGATATTTTCTTTTATTTAGTGATAATTCAAAGTAGGAGGTAATCAATGAGATTGGTGTGTCAAATAACCTTAAAAAAATTTAGAATATCATTTAGGGAATTGAACGTAGGACAGAATCCAGAACTATAAAGTCCGATTGTAAGCCTAGCACCACTGATACAAACTTCAATCAATTCACAATATTGTCCCATAATACTGAACTATGATAATGTTTACTGTTAAATGAAACAATAGTATTGTTGTAATAAATTTCTTATGTAAGAGCATGTTTTAGTAGACATCAGGTATGATGTGTTTTGAATGAGATAAGTTAGAAATGAATATTTATCATACTAAAATTTCTCTTCAAGTATACAAGAAACCTGGAACTGAAAAGGGTATTTTTCTCATATCAACTTAGTGATTTGATTGATTGCCCACCAATTTACATAATCTAACATCAATAAATAAATTCACATACTTCGTAGATGTTATTCTTGTAAAAAAGAAAGATATACAAATTACTTACTTCCATTAAAATAAATGCATCCACTTCATTTAATATTACGCATAATTGTTTGAATCCAGCTCCAGATGATGACAAGAAAACAACATTCACTAAATCATGACTACCATCTCTGTAGTCTAGATAATAATTAAAAACAAAATGAGAGTGATGAAGTTGTGAGAAAAGGAGAAACTACTGCTTATCGTTAACTTCCATTATGGCTATGCCCTTATAAGCTAGGACTCAAACATGAAATTCAATAGTTGAACGACTGAACTTCGAGCATATAGCCTTAGGTTTGTTCAATCCGTTAATGAACTGTTCAAAATGATGCATAATTTAGGCATAAAAAACTCTATTTTCATTTGTAATTGGGTGTTGAGCAAACTCTTGAATTTTGATTTGACATCTGAGTTAAACAATCTTAAGAAGCACTAGAAAGTTGTTCCGCCCTTGCATGGGACTCCCCAGCGGTACGTATCTACTACCCAGTAGGAAATTAACCTCAGAACCTTCAGGGTTTGCAGCAAACGCCTAACCATTAGACTACTGAGCCGGATCTAAACATTTGATATTTTCTTTTATTTAGTGATAATTCAAAGTAGGAGGTAATCAATGAGATTGGTGTGTCAAATAACCTTAAAGCTTATAGAGTTTAATAATGTCAGTTCTTTGTAGGGTTTGACTACGTTTAAAAATTTAGAGAGAGTTTAGATATTCGCATTAACAATTTATTTAGAACCTTGTTATTAGCGTACGCTACTTCATATAATTATGTTCATCGAAATGAATGATTTATTCGTGAAGTCTTCATTATCTATCTGAATAACATCTAGATATTATCACCAGCACAAATTTAAAACCTAAATCAGTAGTAAGAATTTCATTACAATTGCTCGAGATCTTGTTATGTTGATGGGATTTTATTTGAGTACTGCCTTTGTCTGTATGTTCATTTCGATCGTCCACTCCTATGCCCTGATTAATGACTTTGTAAATGTTTATGATTACTTCTAGGTGATTAATAGTTTGTTTGTATTTATCACAGACTAATATTAGTTGGACATCGATGGAAACCGGGACTTACTTAGCAGCTGTTTTGTTGTAGTATGGGACTCCTCAATAGTGTTCAGAATGTTTTTCCATGGTACCTAACCAAAATCAATCTGTGGCAAATACAAACAAGAAGCTCGAAATAATTGTTTTCCGCTTTTACCAATACCCACCCTTACCAATGCCTGTACTTTTGAAGTGACTTCTGACATACGCCCTTTGATACTTGTTCTTTTGGGCATTACTTCATTGGAATAAATCACTTGTGATTAATGGGATTCACTAATTAGATAAATATTACACACTGTGATAGATAATGGTTACATAATATTGTGAACTGAATTGGGTTCGAAATCTATATCATTAGATGTCAAATAATTGCTTTTAAGATCAAGTACTTGGAGGTTGTACATTAAATCTTTGGTAGTGTTATGGATGAATAGCGCTAAGAAGTCCCATATTATAACGAAACAGGAATCCAGTGCTTCCTAGTTCTCGAAGGTTGTTGAGATACGGCCAGACCGTTATATTAGAGCATACCTAGTTATTTAGCATGATTTGTCAAATACAGTTAAATAAAAGTATGGTAGTTCTTAGGAAATATTCTACAATCATTAGGTAGTGCCAATGCACAAAATCTCTTAGAATCATGTGATATAGTGTAGATTGGTTGGATTCAGGTAGCAGTTTAATTTGGACTGACAGATAGATGGAATTATATCATTTAAAACACTTAATTAGACAGATTGTTTACAGGAAGCTTCTAGTCAACTGAGAGTATTCTTTCCCCAAATAAACAAATTTGTGGTAGCCAATACATAGAAAGAACTGAAAGAAAGGCTTCTACTTAGTTTTTTCAGCATATTCCACAAAACTTAAGTCTAAAAGTAAAATAGATCTTCACCAGTGCAATAGCTTTTAGACAATTAGTATGAAATCGTTTAGGGTAGTATACAAACATGACAGAGTATTTAATCGGTTAGTTATCAACAATATAAAGCATGGTTTATATGTCTGTTAACTTAACTTATCATACTACATTAGTATGACGAGATCGAATTGACAAGATTGTTGGGGGGGGGGAGGGGGGGCTTTAATTCTCGGCAAATATAATTATTTGGAAATCAAGCATAAATACTTGTAATGATTTGATATGGTTATTTTGTAAACTTTTATTACATTAATATAGTTCAGTGTAAATCTGTTAGCACGAAACAATCTTTATCAAAGCATGCTCAAAACATGATCACAAAGTTATGCTGTGATCGGTCCATTTTTAGCTAATCAGACTCAACGAGTCGGGGAGTTTCTGGAATATTCTTATACCGATGTTTATACAAACTCTAGTGTAATTATTTGCTTTGCTTTTGCCTTCTGCTGTTATTTTCTTGATACATTTTACCACATGCTCTACTCTTGTACTGATTTGGGATCAAGTCGGTGTCGTTTTCGAACTGTAGAATACTAAACAGAATTAATTCATAACATTATCGAGGCATTAGGGACATCTCAATAAAATCATACTCCAGAATACATTCTATGACCTTTTATTATATAGTGTTGCAATTTGTGCACTGGTTAAATTTAGTTGATGATTTCACTTAACTAATAACAACTATGGTTAGATTGATATAGAAATGAATGCGCTTAGATAAAGGCTATCCCATATTGTTGGTTCACCATACAGTCGTTCTTCCTTTCACGAGCTCGGAGCTAAGAATCAGGATAGGCCGACCATAAGCTGGGAAATACCTGAACGTACTATCGGTCGTACGTATTTCGGTCACCAAGATAGTGTCCAAATAGATTAGCCTGGAAACTCATATATCAGTACTCGGTCGAGACCCCCTCTAGGTCACAACAAAGATGAATGTTCAAATACGGTTCAGTAGGATGGATTAGAAAGGTTTGTATGGAAGAATGAAAGAACTTACGATCTATACGAATGCTAATTGTAAATGCGTATCGCCACTATAACTCACTACTCAGTTATGTCACTCAGGGAAGTTTTCCGTCACTGGTTGCGATTATCGTGAAGACCCTGATCAACACTGGTCAGATTAATTGTCAACGACTTCATCTACTGATGATGCTTTTAGCTTAATGCTCATAGCTTTCCTTTTAATTACAGATTGGGTAACTTTGTGCATCGAGGTGCGTAGGCGGAGGATAGGCATTTGTAATACATGTCCTAAACACGTCAGTCGATGAAAAATTACATCATCAGATTTACCAATTTTGCCGAATATCTGTCCCTAAGCTTAGAATTACTCATTTGGTTATTCCAGAACATACAAGGGATGCTTCGAAGACATATATGGTCAAATAGATGTTATCCATTTTCATAGTCTCTTGCATAGCGAACTGTTGAGCACTAAAACTGCTTTTTGTTTGAGAGGTGGATATCCACTCTACTCTACAAGTGACAGATGTTGACAAACATTGAACGAGCCTTCTAAATCCGTGCAAAGATTTCATCAGACACTAACTTACTAGGGCTAAAATGACTTTTCATTTAAGTAAAGTGGTCTGCAATCCATTCAACTACCTCAATCACAATGATCGATCAGTATAAACTGCAATATAAATCAGTTCAGAACTGAGATCTTTCATTAAGAGTGAAAGAAATGTATCTCGAACATCCTTGTAGTATTACTCAAGGTGTTTAGGAAACTATGTATATCGTCAAAATCTTCAAGGAATAAAACTGTATTATATAGATATTGTAAGTCAACAAGTGAGTGGTGCGAAATTAAATCCTGAAGGGTAAGATGAAGAGAGTGTAATTTTCACCATCAGATCTATAACGAATTTTAAAATGCGGAATAAAGAAGTGTCACTTGAAGTTTACAAATTTGAAAATGGTCCACCATATGCTCTGACTGAAGTAGTAGTATTAGAGTAAATAGAGATCATAGTGTCCATTTATTTTTGAGACACTCCGTTAGTGGAAAAAAACCTTAGGGTTTGAGTCAAATGATGCTTTAACGTGGAAGAATACCACAAATGTCAGACAATGGTGTGTCTATGTTTTTAACCCAAGAAATGGTGATTGTTGATCGATACATTCCCAATTAGTTTTGCAACCAGACCTCTTTTTCAAAGTTTGCAAAAGATCCCTGTGAGATATTTATTCATAGCTATCAGATTATCAATTTTTCAATCAATATCAGATTTTAGAGAAAATTCAAACAAAGCATTCGTTGAAGATTTGACTATCGAATTGTTTTTTATATAGGTATGTATTAAAAATATAAATAATGTGAAAAGGGGAATTGTATAGAGAAATACGATCGATTCTATTCCATGTCACTCAATGTCTCCAGCAACTCATCACATGAACTTCAACCAAACGGTATGAACTTATCTATTTAACTCGGACCATCGGTTAGTGATATTATGGGCTAATGCCATATTTTTATTTGATTGACCCAACGATTTAAGAACGCCAAATATAATGTACATTATTCATTTGTTATAACAGCCAGTAGTTAACCGTTGTGCTTTTGGTGTTACTATTTTTTAGAACAAAAAGAAGAAAGATAAAACAAACCAAGGATATAAGACTTTGTGAACTTACTATGAAAATAAATTGGTTAATCGACTAAATTCCACTGAACTACAGGCAAGTTTCAATATTGGTTTCCCTTCACTAAACACACGATCTGGACAGAGAACATCAAAAAAATTGTCAGGAAAACGTAGATATTTTGGAATGTTTAAATTATTTAGTGAATTCAGCAGACTTTGTCGGCTACAATTATTTGAATATCCTGTAATAGGAGGGGAAGTCTCGGAATCTGTGAGATTAAAACCCCAAAATATCCGACCATAGTTGTAAAGCGAACTAAATGAAATGATGCAGTTAAAAAAATTGCATAATCAATCGAGTTGGAAAAAGATTGAACAAACAATGATCGATAAGACAGTGATTTGAAATTTCAAAGATCAATGTAGTATTTAATAATTCCAGGTCCAAATATTTTGTTCAGTTTTGTACTTTTAAAACACAAACTGACTTAAACTAGACTATTGGGAACCAGAAAAAATTGGACAACTGTTTCATCCTAGAATAGGAGTTTTTGATAGTGATCACCCGCGACCTCACTTGTCAGTGGACCCAATGTCTTTAAGTCTCTCACCAGACTCTTAAACCTTAGACTATTAAGTTCGTATCCATGTTTTTACATATTCAACTCTAGTCCATTTATGGTATGGTGAGGCAACCATCCACATCCACACATCTAGAAGCTTTATTCTGTCAAAATGACTTAAATGTCCGAAAGTGTGTTGAAAGACCTGTAAGCTTTGAATCTTACATACAGCATCAATTTATTAAGATTGAAGGCATGTTTTGCTAATAATTGTCAACTATTACGAAACCAAGGCTTTGAACGGTTTTCTACTCCTTACCGTCAACTACTATACATCAAAGAAGGTGGTACACGCGATAATGAATCACTTAAATTAGTGGACAAATTGCTAATTGATCGTTGAAATTTAATTAGCACTAAGGGGCTAGAAAGAGCATTATATTGGTTGCTACTCAGTGACCAATAAATATGAAGTTGGTATAGTATGAACAGTTATGAATATCCTAATTGAGTTGATAACATACAATGACTATCAGTGTTTGACCACTGGCATTCTTTAGGAGTGACTTGATGTCGATGAGGATACTATACTTTTAAAATAAGCATTCACTGAAATATATTCAACTGACTAAAGTTATCTTACAAAACCGAGTTTAATAACGTCTTTTTTAGATAACAATAACCGAGATAAATGGGAAAAATCGTCAGTTTATAAGACGAAATTGCGTAATATATGGTTAATGTGATATCCTAATAGATTAATGAATATCTATGAATATAATCTTGTAAACTAAACAGGATAGAGGTTCATAACATTGTAGAAATAGCTCAACATTGAAATACCTATCCAATTTGTTGCTCTGCCTTCTCAATAGTCAGTTAGAAGCAGCACAGATTTCGAAACATGTGTGCATTAGTCTAGGCTGTCGCACTCTATCAATATGAGATAAAATTATACGATAAATACTGAAGTATTGGTTGTGGTAGACAACAAAATATGACTAGAAAAGAAAGGATTAATTTATGAAACATAAAGTATAAAGTTATTTTTAGGTTCACGATCAAAGGGTAAAATGAATAGAGTAAATGCGCTTGTGATATTGCACCCGATTTTGTGCTATATCAAGAAACATATTTAATGGTTAGTTAAAATAATCTCATGAACGCAAATAAAACAGTTCTCATTTACCAATATGGCTTATATTAACAGTTAATAATTTCATGGACTGACACAACTTTCTCTTTTTAATCTCCCTTAACTATCTTCCAATCCACTAACCTATAAGGTGGTTGGGTATACTTAACACATGTTTTAACCACCTCAGTTGAAGATTCCCAATCTTATCAACTAATATACTTACACAAGAAGCTAAACTCTCAATTGAAAAGGTGTTCATTTTCATTGTGGTGTGAAAAGGGAAGGTTGTACAGTTGATGTGACTGTAATATGGTAGATTCTGTGTGCTTAAACAAATAAAACAAGACGTCATAATATGCCTAATTCTCTATTATCTTTGTTACAATCACATATATTAATCATTTCATATATGTTTATTCCTTTTGTAAATATACTTAACTGACATATTTAATGATTTACTTATAGTGAGCCTATTTATTTTGAATAAACAAACAGACATTTCATGATGTAATAGAAAATTTAATGTCATGAATTAATTAAACGATTATTAAAAATCAAAAAAACATCAAATAGCTGTTTCATTCTACCATAAAACTTTTCATCAGTGTACATCTGTGAACCACCAGATATTCAGTCTACAAACTTTAGGCTTTACGGTGAGCACTTACTTTTAGAACATTGACCCAGAATTTATTGGCTGTTATTTCGAGTCTTCGTCACATCACGATATACTGTGTGATTTCACCTTTTGTTACGTGTAAGTAACCCGTATGTTCTGTATGAATGGACTCTCAAGAGAGTTCTCAAGAGAACTTCGGGATTATGTCACGAAGTCAGTCACTATTCATTGTATATTTATTAGGATTAGATGTCCACAGGACATCCATAATCGAGATCTAATTCTAACCAATCAATTTGTATTGAGTTGAGCACACTATGTTCTAATGTAAGATAGTTGATAGCGATTGGTCAGAAGTTTGAATACCTGAATAGTAATGACTGTGATACTGAGTAACAGGGGTTTGAATCTCATGGAAGAAAAAACTCCAGTAGCAACCTGGTGAGGATGAAAATATGTCAAGAAAATTTGAACTCCTGGCAGTCAATTTTGCTAAGCGTAGGGATATTTAACCAATATCCCATTGTGTGGACTATCTAATAATAAATGAGTCGGTTGTATCTATGATAAATTTCAAATTAGTTCTCAGTTCATCATTATAAAAAGAAAAATTTACAACTCGAAAGACGACAACACGATAATACACATTCTATGACTTATTTACAAAGTACAGATTAGTGTATTTACCTACAAATCATGCTATTATTCATGATTACTATTAATGGTACCATTAAACAGTTATTCAAGTTACAGTGAATTGAATGAGTTTCAAACCAACATCGAATTGATTAAGAATCGAATATTAACATAAAGACAACTTACTTTATTTCACTATCCAACAATTATCACTATATACTGTGTGATTTCACCTTTTGTTACGTGTAAGTAACCCGTATGTTCTGTATGAATGGACTCTCAAGAGAGTTCTCAAGAGAACTTCGGGATTATGTCACGAAGTCAGTCACTATTCATTGTATATTTATTAGGATTAGATGTCCACAGGACATCCATAATCGAGATCTAATTCTAACCAATCAATTTGTATTGAGTTGAGCACACTATGTTCTAATGTAAGATAGTTGATAGCGATTGGTCAGAAGTTTGAATACCTGAATAGTAATGACTGTGATACTGAGTAACAGGGGTTTGAATCTCATGGAAGAAAAAACTCCAGTAGCAACCTGGTGAGGATGAAAATATGTCAAGAAAATTTGAACTCCTGGCAGTCAATTTTGCTAAGCGTAGGGATATTTAACCAATATCCCATTGTGTGGACTATCTAATAATAAATGAGTCGGTTGTATCTATGATAAATTTCAAATTAGTTCTCAGTTCATCATTATAAAAAGAAAAATTTACAACTCGAAAGACGACAACACGATAATACACATTCTATGACTTATTTACAAAGTACAGATTAGTGTATTTACCTACAAATCATGCTATTATTCATGATTACTATTAATGGTACCATTAAACAGTTATTCAAGTTACAGTGAATTGAATGAGTTTCAAACCAACATCGAATTGATTAAGAATCGAATATTAACATAAAGACAACTTACTTTATTTCACTATCCAACAAATTATCAGTAATATATGTAGAATCAGAATTGTAATTTAGATAAAATGGTTGATTGATAACACCAATAATTGGTAGTCCAGTAAAACGATCAAATAATCCTAATAAGATAGTTACATTGACTAAACTACCGTGATAAAAACGAATTAGGCTTGTTGGATTTTCAAAAAAACGATTAATTTGATTGATATTTTCTGCTTCTGTACCAGACAGAATAGAAGCAGAAGTTGAAGGTGGGGAAAATGGAAATTTATCTAACTGACCTTGAGCATAATCAGCTGTTGAATCTATGGAAGGAAAAATAAGTTAAAATGTAGGTAATTAGGCTTTAACGTTGCATACAACTAATTACCGACTGTGATAATGTAGATCATTTTTTCCCATCAATCGCCATATTTTTTTCTGTTTATCCTGAGGTGAAAAGTACTGTAGAGCCAATATATAGCTGCGATGTGTTTATATCTTTAGATTGAGGTTGTTATAGACTTAAATTGATCAGTCTCTATCTACATATGTGTATTCTGATTGGATTTACCCTACATTGTGTTAATTTATAAATATGATTCAAGTTGAATTATGGCTGACATATAGTATCCAGGACACGTATTACGTCCTGTCCAGGACTTGTCAGCTGAATATGTTCACACTCATTTTGCAAATGTGAATGTTCGCATTCAGTTGCGCAGTAAAATTGCTTTAGCATGTGACACGAATAAACTGAGTTGGAGTCCCAGTGTAAAGATCAATGTAGATGTGGCAGGTAAATCCAACTGACAAGTTCAAGAAAATGTGTCTTAGATTTTACCAGCCAACTGCAATCGTACTTTAATCGCAAGCCTAATATGGTTCTGAATTTTGTAAATCATATGATACACAAGAGTAGTATTTTGGATTATTCGGTTACCAGTACTACGATTGTGGAGCATACTATGCTGAATTATTCGTCATTATAGTCTCAATTATTTATTTATGCGCGGGGAAAAAATGTTTAGTATATTAAAGATATGTAAACTATCATCAATACACACGAGTCACATACTGGTGGAATATTTCTGATTCCAAAGTACTCAACAAATCTCTTATGAAACTCATAAGAGGAATTTTATATATGCATTAATGTGTAAGTAGCACCCTGTCATTGGTGCATTTTCTCATCAGTTTAAATATTTTTCTAATATTTAAGATTGTCAACAGTAAAGTAGGTTTTAAAACATAAAGGAGAGACTTCATTAGATGTAAAGGTGTAAGGTTAACTGCATTAGTTTCAATGTTTAACATATATGTTAATTTAAGTTGCTTGTATTCGTCATAGATTGATGTTAGTTGGGTACCACTGAAAATCAAAGATAAAGGATGATCTTTGCACTATACCACAAATTGATGGAAGTTAAAACTGTACCACTAGACACTTGTCGGCCCCATGGTGCAAATGGTTAAGCGATCAAAACGTAACACCATGGTGTTTCACATACTCGTCTCTTCTTCTTCTTCCTCCTCCTGTGTTGTTTAGAGAAATGATGTGCAATAACTACAGACATCACACACCAAATACATTCGACAGTAAAAACTGATGTCGTTGGGGGAAAACTGACCGTAAACATTTACAGATAAATGGTGATCAATCACTGACGGTTTCATTTTCAAAATTAACTAATCGCAAATGCAAAGTGTAACTTTAAAAATAATTCTAGTATGAAATAAGTTTGTTGATAACAATAGTTCAATGAACGTGCGTACCATAGAGGAGTAAAGTAAACAGAAAATGTTTTGGAATTTTAATGTGAAAATGTAATCATTATGATGAATGATGAAATAAATAGTTCACTGTTTGTATTCATCACAGAATGATCTTATTTAAGGCACCATTGAAAACTGTGAAGCTTTATATGGTTGTAGGACTCATCAGCAGCTTTCACATAAAACCCACTATAAATCGAATCTAGAGCCTACACGTTTAGCATAAAAATAAGCACCACTAGGCTAGTGCCCTATCTTAGGATTCCCACTGCAATCAATCTGTAGAATAGCTCGACAAAAATCCAGTGTCACTAGTAATCTTCCTCAATCCCAGCTTGACTGCACTACACCAATCACTGTTTTTAATTTGAACTTCAACAGAGTCATGTAGTTGAACACTGGTTAACTGTTTATTATAATTGATTTGAAACAGGTATCCAGTGCTCCCTAGTTTTTAGTAGTGTTTAAACTGTAATGAATAAAAATAACGAATTAAAATAAGTCACTCTAAAACCCTTTAACTGGACTGATTATTTATATGCATTACGTTACAAAAAATAGTAATAAACTTTCCATTCTACAAATTTGAAGATAAATTTTCCACAGAACAAAACTCTTCATTTAACTAATGCGTACTTATAATTTGAATCTTTCCATTGATTTGTCGTGGACTGAAATTAATCAGTTTCTTTTACCATATGTGCATCCTAAGTGGTGATAGTTCACAAGTATTGTTTGAATTGGATTGAGACTAGCAAGTAAAATCCAGGAAGCACGTTTTGTCCTGTTTGGGACTAATCATCTGAATGTAGCTATCTTATGCAGTTATATTATAATTTAATATTTTACTGCTTGAATGCTTATAAAGTGTGAATTTCTGATGTAACCTAGCATTAACCTAGCATTTATACTGAGAACTCTTTACTGTAGTAAAACATATATATAGCACCGGACAAGTAGGATGCAACTTGATGATTTGGACTTCGCGGATGATCTACCTCTCTTAGCACATACACACCAACAAATGCAAGCGAAGACAACCAGTGTAGCAGCAACTTCAGCATCAGTAGGCTTAAACAGTCCTGCTGTATGGGGCTGAAACCTGGAGAATTACTGCAAACATCATCAGACGGATACAAGTATTTATAAACAACTGCCTACGCAAGATACTGAATGTCCGTTGGCCGAAAACCATCAGCAACAGCTTACTATGGGAGAGAACAAACCAACTTCCATCAGCCGAAGAGGAAATTAAGAAAAGACGATGGAAATGGATAGGACATACATTGCGGAAACCATCAGAGTGCATCACAAGACAAGCATTAACATGGGATCCTGTTGGGAAACGGAAAAGAGGAAGGCGAAAGAGCACGCTGCGTCGAGAATTGGAAGTAGATATTAAAAGGATGAACAGCAACTGGAAACAATTGGAAAGGATTGCTGAGGACAGAGTTGAATGGAGAATCCTGATGAGCGGCCTATGCTCCTGAGTGAGGAGTAACGGGCGTAAGTAAGTAAGTAAGCAAATAAATAAATAAGTAAGTAAAACTATTATTATCATTATTATTTATAACTAGATGAAGTGTAATACATCATAACGCATTACCTATTGGATCAATCCATACACCAAATGTTTGAACATCATAATATTTTGTATCAGTTAATTTATCCAATAAATTACAACTGTTGATTAGATTTTCCCAAATAGTACGTACTGGTAAATGTACTTGAAATGTTTCTAATGGTTGAAAACAAATTTCACTTAATTCATTTGCAAAATTTAAATTGTTATCTAAAACTTCGACTAGAAAAAAGTTTTGTAGGTGAAGAAATAAAAAAAAAAACGAAAATAGCAACAATTCAGTTATTAATACAACATCAATAAATAAGAATTAGCCTGTTGATGTGATTATAACTTTTAAACGTGTCTCATTAAGTGTAATATGTTATATTTAGTGATTATGCAAAAAAATACTGTGGCAAATTTCTACAAATTGGATGATGTATATTACTATCGTAGGAGTTTGTAGTGAAGAAGATTTGTAGCTAAGCAGGAGAACCTTGAAGATGTATTTTCTAAGCTGGATGTTTTGATGGTGAAACTTTTATTGTCTTTCTAAGTAATACCAGCACTTCTTTTAAAAGGAAGTGAGGTAAAATTTCTCTACAATTAACTAATATTTTTCCCTTAATTTTTCTTTTTTTCCGTCTCTTAACAAAAGACCAGTATACAGAGTAGCGGTCAGCTCAATGAGTTACTAATATAGAAGATATACGTAAGTCAAAGGTCTTTGATGTTAGGTGTCATAGAGGCATCTTTTACATATCATTGATTAACTTTGCGAGAACTTGTAAGGTTAACCACAGAGTTTCAGAGAAAGATATCAGTTAATAAGGTTGTGAACCATCATCGACCGAGATGATTGGAACATGTATTACGTATGCTCAATCACTACTTTCCACAACATATGATATTGGCTGACATAGGAGTAGGATAGAATAAAGCTATGGGAGGTAAAACTAAAAAATGATATTAGTCTATGAAATCATCTACTGTTGATCTGAGTGGTGTGAGGTGATGTAGATAACCTGGTTAGGCACCGAACAGCAAACTGTGACTAATCGTTTGAGACTCTGTATGACATGGTTAAAGAATAAGCATAGCGAATGTGTTCACTCATTGTCTTCAAGATCTTAAGCTCCATTTTTCTTTCACACATTTATTTCATTCTTTTTTGTTGAACAATAATGTGACATTATCCTTGTGATACTAGCGCCTATGAGCACATATGGCGAGTTGGACTTTCTATATGACTGATTGACTGACTTACTAACTGATTCTCTAATAGTAGATGTTAATCTGTCATATGCCGAGCTCATTATCTTGACATAGCCCAGTATTTTTACATGTAAGTATATTTGATTATGATTTTTGGATTCAAGAGAGGGCATTTCGTTGGCTGAATGTGTCGTCACCCGTGTTAGTATTTGGATTACGACGGAAATTCAGTGCCTATCACTTCGATCGATCACGCAATATCACCTACTGACAAGATAAAAATAAATTATCCTGGATTCTACTACTACCGATAATTCAAATTATACCGTTATAATAGTTTGGTTCTCTACTATCATCAAAGCTTCTTCTTTCGATTATTGGTATGCAACGATAATATTAGGTGTAATACCGAAGGTTAATATTCTTCTGTAATAAATATTTTGTTATATATAACTGATTAATTCTCAACCACTAGGTAACAGCTATGTCATCTTATTAAGTAGGCTAATGTTGCTAAGACATATATGAACAGAAGTATAGTTTATAAAATAAGTATCTATAAATTGTACTATATTTAATTTTTGTATTAGCAAAAGCGCGTGACTATAGTGGAGTTGAAAAATAACATAAGGCAGTATAATCAAGAATAGGTCTATAAAACAATTCCTTAAAAGAATAATTGACAATTATATATACACGTATAATTACAAATCAATGACTGTGTTTACTTAGCCTATGTTTCTCTTTTTTGAAAATAGATGAATGTGGACAGTTGTTAAGAGAATTTAAACTTATTTTATCAAAAAGTACTTTAAATGCCATTTAGATATAGATTAGCTGTAACAAAATTAACTGATGACATTACCAGTACAGTTTAAGTTATAAAATGTGTAATATATTTTTAAGAATCTAGCATTTCCATAATGTAGACAAAATTAAAGATTATGTCATATTCCTCACTGAAATACCAATATTAAACGGATATGCAATAAAGTGTATCAACTACTGGAAAAAACCATAGCATCTAATTCATTTCCCTATTTTGTGTTGATGAAAAGTGTTTGTGTCACATAGTCAAGTGTAGAGTAGTTTGATTGCGTACTTTTGAAACATACGCTAAAAACGCCGGTTGATAAAAACCATTCTGTTAAGTTGATTACTTCAGTAGTCTTTAAGCGGTTATTAATATTATGTATATTGTGAAAATACTCTATTCTTACATGAGTCAGAAATTATCAGCTACTGTAAAAAATGCTATATTGCTTTATTGACACTTCACGGTTCAAATTTCTAACTTAACCTTAGGCTTCGATGGTCCAAAATTCAATTTCTTCAGAGTTCGTCGGTAAATACTATCGTGAAGTTGCTTACTACAGCAGTTTTAAATGGTTACTTAGCTTAAGTCATTTTGTGCTAAAAAATTAATCCGAAAAGTAATTAATCTCCACCAAAATCTCATTATAAGCATAAAATTTGAGTTAAATCGTCACACGTAAAAGTGTACGTAATGTAACATACATATTATTATTATTATTATCATCATCATCATCATCAATGCCTGTTGCCCCAAATGGAGCATAGGCCGCCCACCAGCATCTTCCAACCAACTCTGTCCTGGGCTTTCCTTTCCAGCCCTTCCCAAGTGCTCTTCATCCTCTTCATGTCTGCCTCCAATTCCCGACACAATGTGTTCCTGGGTCATTCTCTTTTCCTTTGGCCTCTAGGATTCCAAGTTAATGTTTGTCTTGTGACACAGTTTGATGGTTTCCGTAGTGGATACCTGTTTCAAGAATAACTACGATTCATACAAAGCTAACTAATTACAACTTTAACCTTGAATTATAAAGTTATAGTCATTTGATTAATCCATTCTGATTTGTTTTATAGTATCGCACGAATATCATTTAGCCTGAAAACAGGATAATTTAATGTTGAAATCAATATTGAAATAAGGTCAGGTCGTTATCAGAAAGGTAATTTTTTGGAATATCATAAAACATAATACTAATTTTTGCATATTCACATAATTAATTATTCAAATAGTTGAGAAAATAACCATTCTCCTCATTTTCACAACTCTTTATGTAAATGCAATAAAAAATAGTATAAATCTCACTTAAAAGTTCGGTGAGATCTTCTTTAGAAGATAGTTCAATTGTGACTGTTTTCCCGGAATTGCAAGAGAACCGATTATTCTCTTCACCAAACACTGAATCACTGGTACCAGGAAACTGAAATTTTAAAATTAGTATTTTGATTATTCTTAGAAGCGTCATTAAGCATTCTGAACAAGAATAAAATAGGATCCCACAACACTAAACAAATGTATAGAAAATATATGATTAGCCATATAAAGGCGGGAAGATGTTGTTTTTCAGTCTATTTAATAATGAGATAGTGGGATAACGAGTAAAACACTCAATTTTTAATAATTAAGTTAATTGTTTGAACGTTGCTCCATATAATTCTGTTTTTAATACCGGGCAGTATTGTAGCAGACTTATTTTAAAATCATCTAAACATTCAAAATAATCGTGAAAAATATATGCATTTGTTTGCGTGAGTTGCTTAAGCATTCAAAGTGATCTTGAGAGTGTTATGGCCAATGCTGAATTCCTGTAAGCTGAGTAAACACAAGAATCTTGTTTATCTTAATCTGACTAAAATCTAATTTTCAGTGAAAAGTATGGAGAGTTTTCCAGTTACTATCTTTCTCAGTTTCTTCACCTTCATCGTCTACTACTATTGGCGATTATTGCTTAGGTAATTTTTTAGTTTAATTTTTAGTTTCTTAAGCATCTCATCATGTTAAAGGTTTGACAAGACAAGTTTTAGAAAACCTAACGAATAATCAGACGTCAGTGGAGTCTTTCTTAGTCTTTTTAATTCAATGATAAATATTATTTCTATCTTCACAACTGCTTAAAAATCCTTTAACCTATATCAAAGTGAGAATCAATATCATATAAGAAAACATGATTTACTGGTTATTCTAGAAGTATACTTTTGACCTTATAATCGCTGAGGTGAAGAGTTAGTAAACAGGGAATGATAAATTTAGGGAGCTGTAATCAATTATGCTCAAATTGATTTCTTCATTTAACCGACAATACATACAAATACTTGAGAGACTAACTGTAAAATATCTATGAAGAAGGATAAATTATGTAGAAATAAAAGAAAATGTGACTTAAGTAATATCATGTCTATAAAAGTGATTGATTAATTCATTATACTGGTTTAGATAGCTTTATTTCATGAAAAGTAAAGTTTTGTTGAAATAATTGTAAGAAGATACACTTCCTAAAATTGCTAAATCAATAACTACATCTTGCAAAATGTTAACGAAAAGCAGGGAACTGTTCAATCTATGGTCTCTATTCATTTATTACAAAGAAATACTTATTGTTATTTCATGTCAACTGTATTATTCAACACTGATGACGTGGAAAGTGTATGGTTTATTTGTATTTTATACTAAGACTCAGTTGTGTGACGTAAATTCTAGATATTTATAATGCTAGTTAGTTGTAATGAAGACGTCAGATGTATAGGGACTTTATTTACTCACATGATAGTATCCTGATGAAGACAGTCTTCTGTCCATAATAGGTAAATAACAAAATGATTCGACAATATTTTAAGTAAATTATTAGCACAACATAATTTTTCAGGGTCTTGTTAGATTAAGATTCGGAAATACTGTATTAAAAGGAAATAGAATGCCAGAAAAAAATATCATACGTAAGTATAACTTACGAGTAGATTTAATTCATATTTTACGACTTCTTGAATCAGTACATCTGCCAAAGTTTTAACGTCTACGCTGAATCTTAAATTAGCTTCGGTTGAATCTTTCACTTGAACAAGTGTTTGAAAAATACTAGTTTGTTTTTTAATTAAACGAGCTATAGCAGCAGCTTTTTCACTGCATAAAATTAAATTTTTTAACAACTGAACACACAATGGATCAGTCGTATTCATTTAGAATAAAATTTTACTTATCATTCCAGATGAAACGTAAAAATACACTGGTATCGGTGATATATACTTATGATATAAATTTTTTGATAGTATCATAGCTGGAAGATGAAATACAAACAGAAACGTTATTCACATTACCTGGGTACTAAATCATTTACAAGAAGTTGATATATTATAATTAGGTGTTGTGCAGATTATTGAATGTTAGCTTAATATCACGCATTAGTTCGAACTACGCAACCATTAATCACCAGGAAGCATTGGAAAGCTGTCACATCCTAGTACGGGACTCCTCAGCAGTGCACAACTGCGACCTCACAAGGGATCAAACCCAGGACCCTCTCATCAGCGAAGAATGCTTTACCGCTGGACCACTAAGTCGGCTTGATATTTTCAATTCAGTCCATTCGCGATACGTTTACGCGACCTCATCCATTTCCACCGGTTAGTAACTGCCCCACACCCAACACAGTTGAACTCAACTGGTCTTGTTTTCTCACTTGAACTCTAGGAATTACCTCGATAGATACATAGATGCTAATTTTGGTAAAAAAGCTTATTAACACCGTTCATGTACTCATTTTTATTAAGTACACTAATTGATATACATTTGGTCGATTTTTTTATGTGTCTAAATAATAGCCTTGTATTAACGTACTTTTTCTGCTGCTTCGTATGCTTTTTGTTACATTTACCGCTTCCTCGTACAAAAACGTTTTTCCAACACTATACGATATCAGTCGTCAACATTGTGCATTAAAAAATGAATTTTGTTATAGTCTCAATTAACTGACTTATTTCACGTCGCATCTGTCACTATCTGCAAAATACCCAATCCCCTGCCACGGTATCCATTGTTTCGCAATTCTGATCTTGGCTACCATATTCACGAATTTCATAGTGTGGTGGCACGTGTTAAACACTATATCGTGTATTCGGCTTCATCATCTTTCCAAGTAATCTGTTGTTAAAAACTCTCGATTTCCCTAACATATTTACACAAACTGTCAATATTAATAGATATTATACCTATTTTTGCCTGTTCATATTTGTGTACTAATTAAAAGTATTCCCTGCAGCCACACCCTTTTAATTCATCATGGATAAGTGAGATCTATGCATGTTTCTATGTATATCTCACAATGGTTACCACTGTTTGAAGTAGATGGAATAGTGACTTGTATTAAATGTAAAACCGTTATAAAACTTCGTTGAAACCAACACAAGGTAATAACAGTGTCCAACAGTTTATTGAAATCAAATAATTAGCAGCTTTAATCAATCAGAAGCAATTATATATTTAAGTTAAAATATATTCACAATAAAATATATGTTCATTCTTTAAAGATATCCATATTTCATAGTATATGTGTTTAAACGAATATCAGTGATCAAAAGGTGATGAATGCACCATGCGACTTAAAAGGGGCAGTGGTGGTTTTCCGTTATTGAGTTAATTTTTGGTTTTGATCGTTCAAAATGTACCAAGACTACTGTTTTCACTTCAATGTAACTAATTTCAGTAAAGACACTAATCATAGTAATTTTCTTTAGCACTCACTTTCTGAGTACTCTGTTTTTCAGTTCTTAGTCTGTAATTCCGTAAACTTAAACGGTTTTATTGCAAATCGGTGGCAAATCTGAGTTTTATTGGTGTTAAACTGTTCTTTTTTGGTGTTTTTACGTGTTAATTTTCAACCGTTTTTGGTATCCAACATATTGGTTACCTTGGTAGCTGACGTTTTGCTAGTTAAGTTTTAATAGCAATACATCTCAAATGGTGAAGTGAATATGTCAAAAAAGTTATTGCCAACTATCGAGATGTCGATATTCGACTCGTGGTGTGATGAGTGTAAAGGCTAGTTCTACGAGGTTTGCACTAGTCGAACACTAATTATCTTCAAAAGGTTTAGCAAGCCTGGTTGTATTTGTCTATGTCGACAACACTGCACTGATATTACCGACTTGTTATCAGATGTCATCAAATTAGTAAATGTCGTTGAGAAGCAGGCTGCGAATAAAAGCATGATAATTTAAACCATGAGTGTAACAACATATACTCTGTCGATACATAGGTAACCATGAAGTCATTACAGATTTGTTCGCGGCCTATCATACCATTTAGGCCTAGTAAACGTAAGTCGCCTGTAATCGAAATGTCATAATAAACATAAGCAACAAGTGACCCTACGAACGTCCTAAATGCTACGTTCCCTGGACACCCCCCCTACATCAGGAAGCACGGTCTGTTTTAAACGGCGACATTGATAAAGGCATAGCTTATCTACTGAACCAAACGGAAACTCAGTCTAAAAAAACTGAGTGCTTCATATTGAAAGTATTTGAAAGCACTGATGGGTGAGGGAAAAATATAAAAAAGTAAAGTTCTTGATTTTATCAAAAATAACCCCTCCTTACCAGAAGCAGTAAGAAAGTCAAGACCTTGAAAATGTTGTAAGACCGTAATATTTTACGACGCTGAACCCAAAATTCGTTTTGAACACAATGTCTGCTTGGCTAAATGCTTTACTAATAAGCCCACGTTCCTCAGAGGAGTGACCCTTTTAAAAGTTTATAGATTGCATAGGCTAGAGGAAAACTAGGCAATACTGCCTAAAGTAGTCTTTGAATTCACTGACGATAGGGATCTAATATTTCTGAATGTAGTCAACTCAAAAGGAACTAGAGTCTTTGCACAAAAAGAACTTTTGGTTACTGGTTATGCAAAAACGCGCAAGGCTGGAACAGAACTCAAATTACAGCCTAAAGCCGTGGAGAAAGATCACAAAATCGTAAACTTTTGTGTAGCGGAGTCCCGCGAACGAATGTTGTCCAAGCCACTCTGGATGCAAAACGAAATCATTTAAATGGTATTTGTGTCTATTACACAAAAACCCGTAGCTTGTTTAGCAGACTATTAGAGCTAGAACAGTAAGCCGTTTACAAGTGTAGACACCATATCTCACGAAAGTGACATGTGTGAAATAACCTGTTGACGCCCCATATGTCAGTAACAAGAGCTTCTGGTTGGTTTAGTTTACCGCCGTCCACTTCGAAAGACTAACAAAGTCATACTAAATAAACTCAATACTTGGTCCCCTAGTAGGAAGTGTTTACTATTAGGCAATTTTAATGTACCAAACGTTGACTGGAACAACCTAGAGGTGGACTTGTCGGGAAATATCTTTTGAGCAACAACTAGTTGGTACAGTGATCAAATCCGTATTAGTACGATATATAAGAGGGTCAATAATTTACGATCCTGATTCTGATTCATATTTGTTAGACCTTATTTTATTCTATCATGAGGAAGATGTCATAGACTTCAAATATATGTTATCACACCATGCTTTGCTAGTCTTTATTCTCTCCACTATATACCACTAGTGATGTGTCATTCCTCTCCCAGTCGGATCAAACTTATGAAAAGCGAATAGGCAGGTCTTTAAACAGTCAGCATCTTCAGTTGTTTGGATGATCACTTCGGAGTCTTTTGTAGAAATAGCATGGGAATCATTTCGCAAGCTATACACTGATATTATCACACCGCATTCACCATGAACATCAAGAACTTGTCCACTGCGGTTCAATAAAAGGTGCGTTTACATCTCAGTAAAAATGAAAAATGTGGGATCAATTTAAGTTACTTGGTACAGCTTAAACTAGAAAGTCAGAAATTCTTGTGCCTCTACGCCTAGAAATAGTAGGAGAATTTGCGAATGACTTGTAGAAAACTTTATCGAATGTCCAAAACTCCTTTCCTTTTAAGTCAGACAAAGAACGAAGAGAGGAAGTCATGTACTTTGCTTGAAAAGAGTTCACCAAACCTAGTGGAAGGTGATTTTGGTAAAACAGAAATGTTAGCAAACTACCTTAGAAATACATACGCGGTATGAATACCATTCACAAAGGGAAACTTAATTTCTCCTAACCACAGCATAGAAAATATTAACATACGGGAACTTGATGTCTTTGAACTGCCAGGCAAATTTAATTTATGGAAATCTATAGGACTCGACAAAGTGCACCCTAATTTACCAAAGCAACTAGATGCCTTTGTCTCTAACTCTGTGAGTGTATGTTTTATTCTGTCTACAATACAAGATAGATTGCCTGGTGACTGGAAAACACCATAGTTAAACCTATTTTCAAAACAAGTGTGCTACATGAACCAGAAAACTATCACCCAGTAAGCCTTACTAGCATTGTTATTAAGATTTTAGAGAAAATTATCCGTTAAGTATTATTTAAGTATTTAGATGAAAACCTGCTGCTCTCTAAGGGTAGCATGGTTTTAGAACATGTCACTCTTGTTTTACGAGCTTAGTGGTGCACAAAGAAGCTGGTATATTTTAAAGGATCAAAGGATCCATACACATGTGGTCCCTAATCACACTGAAATCGAATTTCTTGCTTAAACATATATTGTAAAGGTACGATAATTCAGTGCTTTGAAATTACTGAATACTACCAGTGCGTTCTAGAAACAAAGGACTCTTCGAAATCGTAAAAGGGACTACTTTTCATGTGACCTCTGATTCTTACATACGGCAATCGATCAGTTTATTCTTATAACTTAACGTCTGATTACAGATTTTGACATTAATTCATTTAAAAAGTTTTGATAAGTTGAATGGCTTTCTTCACAAGAACTGAGAAATGTTCCTGGACCTCTAAAATCAACTAACTAATACATGACAGCGTAGAGAACTTTCCTGAAATAATGTTCATGTATCTACTATATATATATATATATAGTGATATATATATATATGGTGATGTATATATACATAGTGATGTATATATAATTGGAGCGTTAGTTGAATTTTGAATATAATAGATTTTTATGTTTGGAGTTTTCTGATTTGCTTTCACGTCGGCTCCTGGGTTAATATACAAAATTTGAATAGTTATCATAGTATAACTCTTAATTTTTACGTTTACATGCAATACAGCTGGATTCGAATGTAAAGTTGCACTTCAAAGAGGTGTGCATTGATCTGACTTATTTCTTTTTACATGTTACAAATACATACTTTAATTAATAACTCAAATTAAATATTGCGGTGGGTAGCTACTCTCAAGCTGCTTACTGTAAAATCAGGTAAAAACTGAGCACTATATTGAACTAATTCATATAAGTAATTAGTGATCAACAAATGGTTAGAAGAATCTAGTGAACAATATATAAAAGCCATGTGCAAGTAAGTAATTTAAAATATGAAGAGCCGTACAGGGATCCATTATTCTGAACAAATATAGCTGTTTTTGATCAACCAAACTGTTAAATTAGTTTAGTTATCCAACAGAGTATTTACAGTACATCACTATGAATTTGATACAAATATACCTCATACTTTTGCTCAACTAGGACTGGCAATTTAAGAAAACATTCTAAGTAGGCCAAAAGCCTGGATCAAATCGCTTACATCGGAAGCTTTAGTTAATACATTTAGTTGCGCATTACAATAATCCAGTAAACCAATACTCCACCTGTGGATACGATCAAACAGTGTTTAGATCATTATATTACTACAATTTGGAGAAATTAAGAAGGACCATCAACCTTCTATCTCATCCTATAAGATCGATACACGTTGTGGTACTTGTATATACTCCATACGATACTATTTAAAGTATAATAATCATATCCACTTTTTTCATTATGCAAATAAAATTTTCAAGTGAAGACGTTAAAATCCCAGTACATATATCTATAAACTTGAAAACAAGAGTGCGCATTTGACAGCAACTGTTTAAACCATTATTTTTATTAAAAGTAATAGGACTTACATAATTGCCAGGAGACGCGAAATCAGACAAGGAAGGCAAACAAGCCGCTTAAAAAATTTCAGTAAGCCAATTGGTTAACATTAAGAGATTCAGTATTCAATTACTTTGTATTCCAACGTATTGTAAATAAGAGAAGTGTGGTAAAATATGTAAGAAATAAGTAAATCCGACAAAGACGTTGGCTTTTGGGTAGCTGAGTACAATATATTCTGATGTTGCGTTTTTATCAACAACAGTAAATGTATACAGGTTGTCAGTTTATTTGTGTATGATCCTCATTTAAAGTGTAACTAAGAGTTAGATTTAACTAACCTTTTAATGAAAATTTCGCCATTAACCTTCTGATGGAAAATCTGGTACAGTATGGTCCCAAAGGCGTTAGTTTTTGTGTGTGTGGGGCATTATATTTGAGAGCAACTGTAGATTATTGAAATGCCAGTTGATAATAAAGTGTGGTAGGTACAAATAATTGACTATTATGTAACTCCAGCTGCGTAAACTAAGGAAAAGGTACTTCATCTCAAACAACTTCGCTGCTCTGAACCAAATACACTGCATACTAGAACAAGTAAAACGTAAGCATAAAACTTGTCTGGAAGATGAGGAATGCATAGCACTTAATCGCACATCTAAGTCTCCAAACCTATGCCATCTGTTATAAAAAGGCCTAAACAAAATTAAAGAACATAGTATTTATTCAATACTGCATTATAGAGTAACCTACGATGACCCACGAGTTATATGCGAACTTCTCAGCGAAAGGTTCGCAAATAACGAAAACACAATTCAAATGCCGGACGTCAATTTAGACAGGATATGTAACCCGACTCTAAGTACTATACCATTTGGCTTAAAATATATCATTGAAGCTATAAGGACGCTTAAGCCTAATAATAGCTCAGGGACCGACAATATCCCATCAATCTTCTACAAGCACGCTGGACCAGACATACCTATCCTCCTACTTAAAATGTTCACACTCACTAGAAGTTGAAACTTATCCTGAAATCTGGAAATCCACCTACATATTCCCTAAACATAAGACAGGAGCAATGAACCTGGTCTAAAACTATCGATCAATTTGAAGGTGCACCCGGTATATGACCAAGTTACGTTTGAATTATTACCAGAGCAACTTCGAACGATTGAACCCACTCTTACGTATGAGAAGAAATCAGAAGGTAATGAAGGATGGAAGAGAAGTTATATTTGATCGTGAATGGAGCGGCAGTGGGATAGCAATGTCTAGGCTGGCAAACTAGAGAAAGGGTTGCTTACCACGATGCGGCGTGACGTGATCTGGTGGTGATGCGTGACCGAGCGCCTTCAACTTAGTAGTATCCGCTAGAACAAACATGGTCAGCATCAATGTCGAAACCTATGTAACTATTTATTTTGGGGATTATTTACCGCTATAAATTAATATCACGCCAGTGATCACACGAGGAAGGTCAAATATCTGACTACCTACTAAATAGAATCTCAATTAGTGCATTTCAGCATGGTTTTCTTAAAAGGAGGTCATGCGTCATATGCCTCAATGATTTTTTTGACGAGATTACGCGAAACCGTGATCAGGAGAAGCTAATAATAATACAATACTTCGACATAAAAATGGCCTAAGACAGGGTGCTGCATAATCTACTAATCTGCAAACCGCAGTTCATAGGAATCATTAAACCTCACCTGGGGTGGTCCAAGTCACTTCTCGCAAACCGATATTTGATTAGGTTTGGTCAAACATGGTAAAATCTCATAGCACGGAGTCTTCCAGAATTTCGCAAACTACTTAATATAGCTCTCAAAAATATTAGTCCTCTGGTTGATGAGGCCACTTATTTTGATTCGTTAGAAATAATATGTTTCCTTAATATCTAAAATTGATTAGACATCAAAGATTTACAAGCCGACGACGTGTTTGAACAAAAGATATCAGTGGGTTATTGAAACTTCACCTGCCAGTAGCGAAATGATTTGTAATCGATAGGATCATGCATTGAACTATCTTTATATCTGTGCACTACTCACAAGAATTCCCATTCTTTCTCTCTTTATTTTGAGTTTACCCTAATAATAACCATGCAGATTCCAATAACTTACGATGGATTTCAGCCGAACTTAGTATCTTACTACTAAGGTGCATCAGTAACCAGAACCTAAGATCGCCTAATACTATGCAAAAAAGCTGAAAATCTCCGTTTCCCGTCAAAACGTAACCTCTCGAAATGGTGACATAAATCCCTTCTGCCATTATCTCGTACCGCAATGTCATCCCAAGGTCATGCTTTTTATGGACGCTAAATAAATTCCAACTTCAAATAGCGTTTATTATTACAATATCTCTGTATATCGCAAGATAATAGGTTTGTGCAACAATTAAAGCCTTTTTCCATCTGACATGTTTTTGTTATTCATGACTGTAAAAATGGCTCGCTCCTGATATCAGGAAATAAACTATTATCATTACTATCTGCGGTGTAATAGTAGTGTTTGAAGTTGTAGAGTACAACTTAAGCAAGTCACAAAAAGAGAGATATTTGTGCAGCAGATCAGTTAATTCCAGAAGAGATTTGGAGGCTCTTATATTTGGGGGCAGTTTATTTCATATCTATAAAAATTCAGCTAGGTAGAAGTGCGCCTTATTTGCTGTTTAAAGTTTCATGTGGAATGCTAAATATTTTACTGCGTAGATCACAAAAACCCATGCTTAAGTTGGATTTCAGCTTCGCCTGTAGCTCTCCCAGGGTTACTGCCAGTCCCAAGCCCGGATAAAGGAGGATTAGGCACGGGACTAGCACTACCATTTCGTAAAACCCAGGCTTGCTAAAAATCGCTAACCAGATTAAACAAGGTAAACCATTTAAACTCTGCCCTGGGAGTAGAAGGGTCTATGACGCCTTATGATGAAAGCCGAAATTCCTCGGAAGTCATGAGGCCGATGCCCCTTCTAACAACTAGAGCAAATATTTTTATAGGTACTTGGAATGTTCGAACAATGTTGGAGAGCGGGAAGACAAATCAAATAGCTGCAGAGATAAGGCGATACAACTTGGCAGTGCTCGGAATCAGCGAAACCCATTGGATTCAAGCTGGACTGAAAACTTGGCTTCGGGAGAGATGTCACGAGGAAGTAAATGCTCCTCACATTCAGGGAGTTGTTCTGATGCTGTCTAAAACAGCACGTAATTCACTTGTAGGATTGGAATCACATCGACACAGGATCATCAAGGCATCATTCAAAACAATAAAGAAGGGGATCGCAGTGAATATTATCCAACGTTATGCACCCACCGACGACAGCAATGGCGAGGACACAGGTCAGTTTTGTGATAGACTGCAATAGATTATAGCAAAGTATCGTGGAAAGGAACTGACAATCCTGATAGGAGGGGGACCTAAACGACAAAGTCGGAATGGGCAACACTGGATATGAAGAAATCATGGGACGACAAGGACTGGGAGACAGAAATGAGAACGGTGAAAGATTTACAAACCTATATGCTTTCAACAAATTGGTTATAGGTGGTAAAATACTCTCCCACAAACGCATACACAGGGCTACATGGGTCTCACCGGATCATACTACAGAGAATCAGATCGATAACATGTGCATCAACAAATAATTCAGATCAATGAAAGATGTGCGAACATGGAGAGGAGCTGACATATCTTCAGACCATCACCTTGTGATCGCCTAGGTCTTTAATATGCTGCGAGAAGTCTTAGTCTCGCTAAACACTGGAGTTAGCGTTTAATCCAAAACCAGAAAATAATACAGACATCTGGTAACAATGACAATAATAATAATTTATTCTTCACAAATACAGGTATAAGTTGGTCCTTCAAGTATGATCAATATAGAACGGTAAGCGAAGCATAAATGTAGGCACGGCGGTTCGAAAAGTAAAGCAACAAGAAAATCTACTAGTACAAGTCAAAATAAAAAGTAAGGCCTAATGGTGATTACACTACTACAAAACGTTCATTATAGGACAGAAAAACCTGGAAATAAACAAGCATTAATAATTAAACTCACTAGGAGTATGGTAGTGAGAAGAGTAAACAATAACAAAAGTATATGCTGAAGGTATATACACAAATACTAACAAGAATTGTTTACGATAATGATGATTTCAAAGTAAGATAGGAGTAAACACGTAATATTCAAAATGAGAGTTATAAGTAAAGTCTATTTAAAAAAACAGTGACGGAGAGGGGAGTTACAGATGAAAGAAGGCAAAGATGTGAAAGAAACGACTGATGTAATATACATAGTAAATAGAGTGTAGCGTAGGGATAGTAAAATTGGGAGTATATACGCTCACGAGAGTGTAAAAATAACAAAATTAGTTTATTACTAAAAACAGAGGCACACTATAGTTTTACAAATATAATCAATGTGGTACGACAAGTGAAGCATATAGGTAGATTATAGCGTGTAAGAAATAAAAAAGCATATATTAAAATACGTTGTAATATCAAGTAGAAAGTTTGTAGGGTCCATGGAACACTTGACATCACACGTATCGTCATCCGTCATTAATGCCTAATGAACGTTGCGTTGTTCAAAGATGAACAAAAAATGACGCACTGATCAATCTGCGTTATGGGACTCGTTATAACGCAGCGTGTGTTGTTGTTTGCAATTCTCCTTGTTGTCTTAAATATTACTTAACCACCAATCAGTTTCACGAAAGTCGAGAAGCCTGGTAATTATGGTTAGGGTGAGCCAGGCTAATGGAGTAATCGGGCGGTATAGCTTACACGTGACTGCGCAGGTCAAGTAGATATATCACACCATTTATCATGTGTTAAGAATCAGGCTTATAAGTGAGTCTATGGTAGAAACCATTAACCATATTCCCATAAGTTCACTACAATAATAATAGCCATCTATCTTTGGACAGGAACAAGCAGAACTACACAAACACTGCTGATGAAACCTCACAGGGGTATTATAATGAGACAACAGTAATGTTAAAAATAGATCTCATCACATCCTTCACCTTAATATGTAATAACAATTTGTATGGTGATGAAACCAGTAAAAGTAATGCTAAAACAAACTTATAATTGTAACTAGCTCCAACTACATTTTAGGGTGCCCTTCTTTAGCAATAGCTTTATTCAATCGTATAAAATATTCATAAAAAGATAGATGTTCCACACTTGGAAAAGTCAACATCGATGGCTGGACCACGTGTTTTGTGTATTTGTGGTAAAACGAAACTATAGTGGCAGCCTTGAACTAACTTTAGTTTTATAAGTAAGGAAAAATAAAGTGAACATATTAAACATACATGATTAGTAAACTTTTTTAGGTTATCAAATGGCTGACTTTGAATTTAGAAAATGAACTATACAGAAATTTGTTCATATGACTGTCTAGCGTTCTTCCACATAATCCACAGTACGGTCTGAGATACTTCCTTAATCTACTTCACATTCCATCTATGTTATTGGTATGTACTCCAGTAGTTGGGTCAACGAAATGACGGCGGTGAATCCCCACATGATGTTCGAATGAATTAAGATGAAGGCATTTATATGATTTTCAGTTGTCCGTGCAAAACAAAACGTATCTCTTGAATGTTGACAGCGAGGTTAACTTTTCTGTCCGGCACATCCTCAAAATGCCCTATGATGTGCATCCTATCCCAAATATCTACATCAGTTACAATAGGAAATCAACTTGACTATTCTGTCTTTACATGCCTCACGCTTTGTTTTTTTTGTGTTCCTAATAACACGTTAATGGAATTAACCATGTGACAGACACTTCACAGTGGCACTGGGGTTGTTACTAGCACTTCTATTAGCCAACAGACCACCAAGTTCGTAATTTGCTCTAAAGTCACTTTCGTGTTCACAAAAAATGATTTCCGTTCTAAAAAACATCAAAAAATATATTTATCAAGCTTCTTTTCGCATATAACCACACGAATTTACTGCCCATAATTACAAATCTTCATCATTCGTTTAATTCGCAGATACGTTATCATCACCTCTTCGTCCAAGTGCCGAATACATCCGAACACAGAGAACTCATTAGTCTGCTACTGTAGTTTAGTCCCCTAGTATTTATTTTAGGAATGCCCTATTAAAAGAATTGGTGATCACAACACCTGTCTACAACTCGTTAGGCAGGGAGATTCGGATATTCGATGGTAAAATACCATGGAAATTGTATAGTATTTGCCAGGTAATCTGGATGTCACACAATATTAGTTATCCATCAATCGACATACAGACAAATGTAAGCTACCAGATACAAACGAAATGAGATATGCATTAAATATAGTGCACATAAGGAAGTGTATGGTAGTAAAATACTTCCAGGCAGATGATGGTATTAGCCTAATCAGAAGCTAACAACTAATCTGCATCGATGAACTGATCATTGTATAGTCGTTACCTGCATACTATTCGGTTAGACGAAATTGGTAGTGGTTTGTTGCGTGGGACAGAAATTTGTTCAAGCATTTGTTTGTATTCAGGACATAAAGACCTAGGCATACCAAAAGAAAAGCGATTACTTTGATTGATTCATTCAGGAAGTAAAATCCTAAAGGGTACAGTACATAGTAAAGTATGTAGTTGTATATTTCCAGATCCTCACGTTTGTTTAGTGGATAATGCTAATTTAGATGCACACAAATTTATGGGAATTACATGACTTTTGAAAACTACAAACTTCATACACTTGCCAATGAAAATCGGATAGGAAGCGTCGAGCCTGGCATATATTTGCTTTGGTCTAAGTTGCCATGACACATCAGTACGACTACGTAATTAACATGATCACTATTATTTATATGTCTATGCATATAGAGATCAATATAAATGGATATCAAGAATTTATGTGCTATTCAGTTATAAACATGACATTTTAAAGAAATAAAGACACTGATTGTTCACTGGATAGTGACCAGTATTGTGCTTGTCAAGTGTTTTGTTGTGCTATTTGAATTCTACTGAACAATTTACAATGTAGTCACTAGTTTTAGTGACTTGACATCCCTAGCACTGTGTTAAGCTAGGTAGTTTAGGAGTCAACTTGAAACAATAGACTTAGGTACTGTAATATTTGGAACTCACTAGTGAGGTGTGCTGGCAATCCTGAAGGAAATGACGATCCCTAGTGGACTCGATTTCGAGGTCCCCAGCAGCACAGTATACGACCGCTACCACTGAGCTATTCTGACCGCGACCGACCCCGTGTAAGTCTGGTCTATAGCGTTACTTTTGGTCGAACACGAGAAACTCACCACAGCAGGGGTTTTTAAATGGTGATATCAATAAAGATTAGCAGCCAATAGACATTGCCGAACCTTGACATTAATAACAAAGTGTTTCTTCGGAGACAATGATGAACGAACACAGAGACACTGAATACCCTAAAACTGAAGGGGCAAAGTCTCATAAGTATAGGGTAGGAATTCCCTCATGGAAGCGTTGTAAATCCAACCTTGAAAACCCAGACTCATAACACATTTTTGTAAAATATGAGTCAAAATAACAAGTCGATAATGGTTCTCATTATACGTAAATTGGTCTATTGAGTCATGACACCAACAACATACACCGTCTTAGATGTACACTTTCAACTACATCTAAAGGTTCACTACAAATAGCAAGTGCAAGGATAGACAAGAGTCAGACAAGAATCAAAGATGTGCTATGTACGCCGAAGGTGTAAGATATATGTTATACATAGGGACACTTAATATCAGCTGGTTAGATGTAATTTGGATGCATTATGTTATCTTATGGTAAGGCAATATCATCCGTATATTTGAAGTCTTTTTCAAATTAGTAGGTTCACATTTACCATACACTTTCTATAGGAAGTAAAATATTACAGTTCGCTGTTTCTGGAATGTCATTCACAGCCAAGTTAAGGAGAAATAATGAAACTGAAAAACCCTGTCTGAACCCATACCTGGGTTGGGACGATGGAGAAGGGTGATCGTATGCTCTCACTATGTCTAAGGTGTTTATGTATACAGCCTTTAAGACTAAAAAAAACTATCCTCTAACAAAAATCTCCAGATCGCAGTCATGAATATCCTTTATTAAAAGATGGTGAGACACTCAGTTTTTAATTAGTCCGATTTACAAGGCAGTGAAACATTGTCAGGAGACGCAGTCCCATAGTAGCCAGTGACCAAAATAAAATTAAATGTCATTTGTCCCTTCATAATCCTTCAGTCTATGTACTGATTTTAAACAAGTTTTCCAATTTTCTTAGGTAGGCTCTAAATATCCAATAACCCGTCCCAAGAATGGACGTTCGCGTTCGTCCATTCATTTTTTTTAGCCAACATCTCTAGTGCGAGAAGATATGAATCTTCTGGTAGAAGCTATAAACCTGTGACCATGAGTGAATCTCAAGTGTATGAAGTCGCCACAATTTTGGCTGTTCCGAGGCATTTCAGAAGAAGAGATCATGAAGGAATAATAGAACTTGAGATCTAGAAAGTTTCAGTGAATGAACGAGTGAGTGATTTTCGGTTGTCACAAAAAATAAGTTCCAAGTAACTGACTATGGTTTTCACATAGTTCTCACGGAGTGGTCTAAAGGTAGCGAAAACAGTCAACGAGTTTATCAGCTGATACCACGTTTTGGTTTGACTCCCCTCTAGTTCTATTTAATTCTAACCAGCTAACATCGAAGTAAAAGATATTAGACATCACGTAATAAATTAGCCATATAATTCAAAAGGAAAGATACAAACCTTTTTTTTAGCTGAAATTTGTAATGTAAAAAGAAAGAAAGCTGTAATAGACAAAAACAGAAAGCTAGCATGTATACAAGATTGAGTAGTATTCTATGCAATATAGAGTTGATGAAAAGGAGCACTACTCTTATGCAACTATGCCAATATCCTTTTTTACAATCTAAAAACTTTTCGATAAACCATATAGTGGATGGCAACATAAATTTTTTTATCAGAATAAGTAAATATGTAGGAACAGAGAAAAAGTACAAGACTGATTGTCCGGTAGTAGAAACAAAAGGAGACGATAACAATAACAAGAACAATCTATTGACAATTTTCTTAAAGGAAGATTAGTACTTGTAGTTATAAGCATTGACAATTGGATACCAATAACAATAATAATCAAATGAACACTAACTAAAATATGGGGATGGTTGAAAGGATATAAAAAAATAATAACAATGTTTCACATTGTCTTGTGAACGGTTTCTTATCGAAAAAAAAGCTATGCATTTCTTTACTGGACATTGAAAATTAGTGTAAACAGGAAGACAGAAAACTTGCTGTTAGTGTATAGGAGACAAGTATATCTTGCTCTCTCAGTATGTATATATATACGGAATTCAAGTCAATCTTAGCAATAAACATTAGCATAAGCGAATTAATATATAAATGACAATCAGACTGAAAGTAATCCCATTGATTGTATAATATTAACAATTAAGAATAGTAAGGTAGTGTGGTTGTCCGTAAGTGGCGAACAGTGATACCCAGGAAGTAGATTAGAAATTGAAGAGAATAAGGAAAAACTGTCGAATTGAAAAAGCCATACATCCCAAGAGAAATATGTCTATCAGTGTAGTATAAAATAAAAATAAAGTAATAATATAGCGGGCTTCATAGAAACTTACATTAACATTAGTAGTAATATGGAAGAAAAGCTTTTAAAATGCCAAGTGTTGAATCATATAAAGTTTTATTATTGCTTTTTATGTTGTTGTCGATGGAGCCCCAATAATTCGTATGAGTACTTTTGCATAACCATGTAATTCTGATTCGATTGGAACTTGACCAGGAGCTGGTGGAGAATTCTAAAACGAACAGTAAGATAGAATACTCAGTAATTTTTGCATCAAAGGCAACATTAGATTGGAATATATTTAACACCACATTACGTCTCATATTTTTAGGGAGGAATGTGGTTAAACGTTGGACTACAAAACTAGATGCATTGAGTTAGGATTTCCCCACTTACAGAAGTAACAGGTCAAACTAAATCTAACTTCTTTCAGCAAGAACCTGGAGCAATTTGTTACAATCTATCAACAAAAATGATACACTCATTATTTGTACGTTATACGGGTAATTTCCTTTCTTTTGATATTGTTCTAAAATACCTAAATTGACAATCGTCATACCCTATTCGTGGGTTTCTACTAATGGGTGCACTTATTAAACATCATTACATAATAATATTTTCTCATTCTGACTTTACCCAAAGCATTTGCAATGAAGCCCGAAGGTGCTGAGTTTAACTCCCCGATAGATTCGTGAGTGCGCGCTATTGAGGAGTCCAGTACTAAGACGAAACAACTGTCCGGTGCTTCCTGACTTTCAATAGTGGTCTAACTTAGACCAATTCATGATATCCAGTTACAATCATATTGTTATGTTATTTTAGTTAGCCTACTTCAGTGAATTCGCGATATTTTACGAACACTATATATTGCCACTACTAAGTTCATAAAGCTATCGGTTATTGAAGTGAGCCAAACCGTGTTAGTAAGTATTAAAGTTTCGGTTCAGAAACAATTATAAAAGAAAAAAAACTTTCAAAGTTGAGAATCGTAAAGTTTACAAAATTTCAAGATAAACAAATTACTGCATTTTTAATGCAAACGCTAACAATATTATCAAGTTGCTTGAAATGAAGACATCATATCAGCAGATTGTAATTAAAATACAGTTTAGAGTAAACATGAGATCAGATAGAATTAATAAGATGATAGTGAGAAAGACTAAACACTGAGAAGACATATTGTATGAAAGAAAAGTGGGACTCCAGACTAACAGAGAGTGGATACATTTAAGCCACTATGACCGGTTCTGAGCCAAGTCACCATCCAAAGTTTATAACCGATGATCGTGATTACCGTACATAATAGTAATCAGGTTTACAAGGGTCAGAAGACATGGGACTCAAAATTATGATGTTAAAACTGTAAGATACTGCTGCTATTATCACTACAGTGTTACGAAAATACATCAAAACTATGGTGGAATATATAAAGTTTAAATCCTAACGAGCTCGGGAGAAGTCGCATACTAAGATGAAACATACATCTAAGGTATGCCAATTTGTAATGGCTATCTAGATTAAATCTGTCAGTCATGAACATCGTAGAACCTGACAAATATGTGTATCGATCCTAGTTGTTACCCAACCCAATTGGCATAATAAGATGAATACCAAAGTATTAGTTACATCAGAGGTAGTAAAAAATTGAACATTGAGAACATCATTAGAAAAGAAAGGATTTATCAGCAGAGAAAAGTTTAGATAATAATAACAATAAAGTACAGCATTTGAGAGAACATCAAGAGTGAATGTACGTGAACCACTGAGACTGATTTTGACCCATATCACTCAGAGTCTCTAATATCTAGTTAAGATAATCATATTGACCAAAACAAAGTTATCTGAACCTACTGACACTGCTTCAGATAACAATCAACGATACTATAGGATTAAGTCACACTACGGTCTTTCCAATTTTCGCTTATTTCTATCTTACTCCTACGCCAGTCAGCATTGCGCATACAAGTAGGTTGTAGTAGGCATACGAAATATATGCCTCAACCACTTCAGTCGTTAAGCTACTTAAAGCTAGTTTGTGATGTGAGATATTTCCTCTAGCACGAATCTATCTCATAGACCATGCTATCTTAAAATGATTATATTTTTAACAAGTAGTATAATGTAATGTAAATATTTACACTAATGACAAATCGCCGGATAAACTTCAAATAAATAGTAATACTGATTACAAGAAAAATATATATTACTGATTAATTTGTGTAAATAGTATTTTAAAAGAACAAAGACAAACAGAACGACTTAAATATTGGTTGACTTTATAAAACTAACTTTATGGAAAGAATTATTAGCTACGATGAACTAGTATACAGTTAGTAGTGTGTAGCAAATTGTCTACACCATTAAAAGATATTTCTTCATGAAGGACTTGAAAAAGAACTTGGACTACTGGTAGTCATGATGACCTAGAAGCCGAAAAGTTCTCAAAGGATGCATCAATTAGACATAGATTTTGTGGAGTAATGTCTAAATGGTTGAGATGTTCGAATTTCAGCCATTAAGGCCAGCACCCTCTCCACCTACCACAGGCTTAAGCAAGTAGACAGTAGTACCACTAATCCCTACACTTAAAGTATGACTGGAAGCTAGTTTTGTGAGAATCTGTTTCTGGTAAATAGGTATATGTACATACATTTAACTGATTGTAAATATTAACAGGCCTAGAAAATCGGATTAATGTTGATCGACAATTCAAAGCATGTAATAATATACATATAAATCAATTCAATTTTTTCTGTTAAACAACTCACTAAGGGAAAAATACGTTCACGAGCTCCTGGATTACTGATCAGTTCACTCATGTGATGTGCAACTACAAGAAAAAAAACTGACGATAAAAAAGTTACTACAAATGTAGACAATTTGTAATGACATAGTAGAAGTCATATTCATGTTGTGGATATTCATCGACAGAGGTTGTTGAGATGTGAATTACGTATGTACGATCATAGCCATTAAGAATAGGGGATACTTGTAGGTTACTAGTATCCGATCATAGGTATTTTTGAAGCATTGGTCGTGTGTTCTGGAACCATTGAGTAGGCAATACGTGAGTTAGGAATATAGCACTGGGGAAAGGCTGTAGATCGGTTGATGTGGTGAATCTTCACCAGCTGAGGTGGATAGGACATTTACTACAAATGCCCAACTGTCGCCTACCGCGACGAGAAATGCTGTTTGGTGTAGGAATAGACTGGACGAAAGCTAGGGGCCGCCAAACAAAGCTATGGCACCGGTCTATGAAGTCACTGACAATTGAACTGAATCATGTTAATAGGTACAAACAATTCGATTATGGCTTGCGTGTTGGTCGTAAACAGTAGTCACAGACTTTGAATGAGATAGTTCAAAACTGTTCACAATGGCATAAGTGTATTCATTCTTTGTCCTCTTCGAATTCTAAGTTTCTGAATTTATCATAATTTTATTTACTGATTTAGATTTCCTTGAATCGCATATCTGAACCCTAATCCTCACCATTACTACTACTAATGTTTCTACCTACACTACTCTGAGATCTGGCCTGATAATTTCATCTCCCTATGGTAATTGGAGCAGAGTAACTTGAAGTGACGTACACATGCACCAAGTTCTACGTTGTGGCTAACTAATTAACGATGATCATGGTAAATAAAAGGACCTGATAAATTGTATGAATGGTAAAAGATTTTGTAGAGTAGGTTAAGGTTTGAAACAGCAGAATAGACGTGATTGATCTAAATGAAAGGTTGGTAAGCTACTTTGTAAGATAATACTTTAGACACAGATAAAACAAGAACTTAGCAAACCACCTACCTACCTAGACAAACAAGATCAGATGAAGGGATGTTTATACACAATGAACTGACCGACGATAGCAATTTATCCTTCTACCGGAAACACGCAAGTGCGTAACTGCGTTATATCAAGATTCGCTGCATGATATTCCTTTCTAAAGGCTAGAGATATCACGGCCGTCTAATCGTTAAAAGTAGGTAACAAACCACAGAAAACCCAAGCAATTGGAAGTAGTGAATACTTTCTCATGTTAGGACCTTTGCCAACATATCGTTATCCATATCGGTGTGAAATATTGTATAAATACTGACAATCTGTGAAAATTATAAATCAGTTTAGTGATTATATCAATGGCAGGAAGTGTACTTTGTCATTGTATTACACTAGACCATAGCGTTAACGTAAACTCTGATTTAAAGATTACAAAATGAATGGAACTATGAAATGGACCCCAATTGTCGATTACGTCATCATCTAACGTGATGAGACCAGGGCTACAGTTAGTTTGTGAATTACGATCAAAAATTTTCATTTACAACGATATAATCCAACAATTAAAGACATATTGGGATAATGGTATATTTTTGTCAGATCGCCTTGTAGTGTTCTACAAACATATTCTTAAGATAGATTAGACATAGAGAATATGCTTGAAGACGAATGGACTCAGCAGTTAGGGAACATAAAATGTGAGTGGAAATACACCTATGGGATTGATTATACGACATTTTACCCAATCTCCGATTATTTGTTACGATAATAATGCAAAACCTAATCAAGTAGTCTATATTTATATGGTTATTTCATTGAAAGCTAACTTTTACTATATTTGTTTTCTCCATACATCATGTTGGGGTGCGCTACATTGAACGTATTCCGAGCAAATGGTTAAATATATATCAGGTCACTTAAAATCAAATCTTCATTGAACATATGACTTTAGTATGCAGTATTCATTCAATGCATCACAAATTGAACAAAAAAATGATCAGAAGCATTGCGTAGAAGGGGACAGACATAGTGAACACTTGTAATGTTGTGGATAGCTACTATGAAGAGAGAGGTAAGAATAACCAAGCATTTAGGATGAATATCATAGATAATACGTTTTCGATGAATGCTTAGCCATCAGTGCCACTAAGCTGGCATTCAATGGCAGGATCCTCGGAATTCCTTAAGATCCTAGGCTTTATCTTTGCTGTAATCGTAAGTGTGAACCACCAGTGAAGAATTGCACACTAAGATGAAACAGGTTACTGATAGTGCCCAACTGAGATCGATTTGTAGCAAATACAAAGCAATATATTGAAACTAATTTCCACAAAACAACTACTGAATTATTACATTAGAAAGCATGAGATTATCCATATCAAATAATTATTCGTACGTCATTTAAAAACAAATGACATGATATGATAGCAACACATTGTTGGCACAAATATATATATATATATATATATATATATATATATAAATATATATAAATATATATATATATATGAGTTCAGTAGTGAACAAAATGTACACAACACACACACACACACAATTTTGTTGACGGTGATGATAGGCTTGTATTTTTATTGGATGATGTTATGAAACAAAAGAGTACATACACGTATATTCATAATTAACATGAGAATATTTTCAAAATACCACTTAACCTCAAATGACCCTTCATTTAACAAGTAGAACAAAAAAAATTCAGTCAATATAAATAATTCGCATAGTTATGTTAAATTGATAAAATACTTTATGTTGGAAAAATATATCATCATGACTAATAGTTACCAGGGCGACATACATACACCAATAGAGACTTGAATATGTCAATAGATAGTACTTTCAATCATTAATAAAATAGAGATAAAGAAATTTGTGTGCGTTAGGTTACATTTTCATGCCAAATTAGCTCAAAGAGGTGAAGTTAATAAGATTAGTGCCAGAATATAACTCAACAAGAATTAAAAGGTATGCATTATAGAATAATAGAACTACAGGTAAAAAAATATAAACAGTGAATGCTTACAAACGCTTATTATTTTGGTTATACTGGGTTCTATGAGTTGGATAGTTTGATCCCAGAGTTTACATCGTCGTTCCGCAATTAAATGACTCAGAACCTAGTATAATAAAAACCATTTATCTGAACTACGAATATTTTATACCATGATTGTGATCATTAAAAGTCGTGTAGTTTGCACCTATAAACAACGCAGCTGAAACCAACAGTTAGTGAATTAGTAAACTGATACTTTGTCTTAGTTTGAATGACCTTAGCTTCTTTCCATTCTACTTCTACATCGTATGTATGTATGCATGCATGCATAATCAATATAGAACCTGGCACATGTGTGTATCGGTTCAAATTGCCATACCTCTATGGCACTGCAAGATTAACACCACCACCATTAGTAGAAGTTACTTCAATAAAATAAAATAATAATAGTAACAAGGAGTATGAACATATAGAATATGGTTCAGAAAGCGTAGAAAGAAAGTTATGCAATAATTTAAAGCTCATGTTTTAAGGGAGGACAATGAGTGGATACATCTGCGCCATTGTGACCAATTCCGGGCCATGTTACTCAGTGTTTCTAGCCACTGGTTACGGTAATCGCGAGGACCCCATCAAGGTAGTCTGTAGCTAACAACACAACTCAAATTGGCAGTCACTGACTTCATGGACTGATGACATGTTTTAGTTTGGTCGCCTCTAACTCTCTTCCATCGTACAACATCATCAGTTAATATTTGCATCAATACTACAACTTGTAAGGCACTACTGATGATGTGATTCGTTTATCATGTAACTGAATAGTCGTGAAATATAAAATCTGATACATTATGTCTGTCATATTATCACACCCCAAAGTTAAGTGGAACAGATAATTTACAAGCTTTACCAATATTAATAAAATGAAATGAACATTTTTCACACTAATCGAAAAAAATAATTTATTTGAATCCGAATATTAAAGTGTAGATACTTACTACTTACATTAATTTATTAGGGAGTAGTTTCTAATACAAAGTTCGCCTAGTAATTATAGTGAAAATCGACCTTCTATGAATCAAGTCATAATGTACTCACTAGTTTAAGTGATTTGATGTCGTCTGAACTTTGTTTTGATATTAAGTGTTTGATGGTAGTCAACTCGAGGCCTACAAAGGACCATACTTAAAGATTACACTCTAATAAAATTTATGAACTAATGGTATATAAAAGCAATCCTATCAAGATGCACACATAGAAATACAGAATAATCAATTTCAGTCCTGAAGATTATCACAGGGAAGATATTTTTATATATGTATGTCTTCGTTGTACAGGTGTGGATGTCTAGACTCAGTAGCTCCGTGGAAAATGAAATGGTACTTGGAGCGAATGAACTGAGTAAAACATCTGGTGTGAATCTCTAAATTAGGGTGCAAGTGAACCCAGCTGACGAGTTTTGAACAAAACGGAACGCATATTCTGGACTACACTCTCCAGATACAACTGAACCTTAGTTCACTATTTTTATGCTTTTTCATACGGCATAAGCTATGCCGATATGTTCAAAGTAGACAGTTGTTATATCTCGCAAAGACCCCTTACTTTATAACGTAATTAATGCAAAAAAACCAATATTAATTCACCGAAGTTTTGTTGAAATTCCAGAATAACTTATTCATTTATGTGACTTAGGTTAGTCCCGTACAACATGAAACCTGAGACATATGTAAGTCTATTCCAGTTGCCATCTCACCCAATTAGCATAACACGATGAATACTAAAGTAGTAGTTACAACAGTGGTAGTAAAAAAATCAGAGATTGATTCTACGTTGTATGCAGCTGATAGGAAACCAACGAAGTAGAATGAATTCATCTTATTCTGTATAAATATTTGTTCTTGTTCTCTTGAAAATAATAAAGAGAACAAAGTGCATGAATGATTGAGAATATTATTCAGGAAAAAATCCATTTGTGAGAAGAAAGCTACATAGAAATTACAAAACTCAGGGTTTACGATAATACAAAGAGCAAATGGACGTCGGCCACCGCTACCGATTTTGAACCATGTTACACGGAGTTTCCAACCACAGGCTACGACAATCATACAGACATCAAACAGGAAGTCTGAGGATACCTACTGACCCCACGTTTTCGTTTGGTTACCCCTCACTTTATATTTCGATTTTGCACATTAAAACCAGAGGTGAATAGGCATACATACCATACGTTCTAATCGCTTCAGACAGTAAAAATTCACAATCTCATCAACCGATTGTTATCAGAGCCTAATATCCTGCAGCTGACTACAATACTGATCACTCGGTGGTCTCAAAATACACAAATGATGATCAAACATTAGTAGCATACGAAAATCGTCTACTTTTAAAGGATACGCTTTATATCATAAAGTAAGACAGAATGAAGTACAACAAGGCATTATATTCACCCTTTCGTTAAAAGCTGAACACTCCACCTACGCCACAGATGTTGTATGTAAATTTTGAGCTTGTTTTTCGAATAAGTGTATGCGTAATATTCATTGTAGCAAGTTAAAGGAACAACAAAAAACAACAAACGAAGATGAACAAGCAAACAAAGGAATGAACTACTAACCCAATAACAAATCACAACCATCTAATAAATCGGCTTCGACTAGTTCACGTGCCAAAACATCAGCGGAATCTAGAATATAATAAGGAAGAAAGAAAGAAAGCGAAATATTTAATGTAATACAAATCGTATAGAATATTATATATATATATATATATATATATATATATATATATATATTCGGTAAATATGTATTGTGGACCAAAAGTGACAGTTTGTCTTCGACACAATATTAAAACAGGAATCTACTGGGGAATACAATTCATAGATAGGTTGAACAAAAAGTCATTCATAACGACTTCATCAGTTGCTTTTTGATGTGTCCACAATGAATTCATTGCACAGGAAAACGAAATGTAGAGGTCCTTTTAGCTTGGTGTCTAGAATTCAGACGACTACTGGTAAAATTAATAAGAAAACCATTTCTAACAAGTATATTAAAGCTGAGACCGATGTCACTTCTAAAAAGCACAGCAACAATTAGATAGGTACGTGGAATGTCTGCACGATGTGGGAGACTGAAAGAAGCATCCAAGTAGCTAAAGAAATGAAAAGATACAACCTGAAGATACATGGAATAAGCAAAACCCATCGATTAAAAGATAAACAGCAAAGATTATCCCCAGGAAAAGTGCCTGTATACTGCGGCCACGAAGAGGAAAAGGCCTCACACACAAGGAGTAGCACTAATGTTGTTCGAAGAAGCATAGAAGGCTCTTATAAGATGGGAACTTCATGCAACTAGGATCATCACAGCATCCATCAAGACGAAGAAGGAAGAGATTACAACGCCAACGACAACAACGAAGACGACAAAGACCAGTTCTATGCGAGACTGCAGTCAGTCATTGCTAAATGCTCAGCCAAGAACCTGACCATTCTGATGGGAGACCTAAATGCCAAGGTTGGAATGGACAACACAGGATATGAAGACATCATGGGACGACATGGACTGGGAGAAAGGAACGAAAACGGTGAGAGATTAGCAAACTTATGTGCCTTCAACAAAATGATTATAGGTGGCACCACATTCTCCTACAAACGTATACACAAAACTACATGGGTTTTACCGGACCACATTACGAAGAACCAAATAGACTACATCTGCATCAATAAGAAGTTCAGAAGGACCATGGAAAACATGATGGTAGGGAGAGCTAATATAGCTTTAGATCACCGTCTAGTGGTGGCTAAAATGAAACTAAAGCTAAAGAAGCACTGGACAACTGGAGCAGCAGCGTTGCAAAAGTTTACTACGGCCTTTCTTCGAGATATTAACAAACTCAGCGGATTCAAAGTAACGTTCAACAATCATTTCAAAACCTTTCGCAATTTGCTAGAAGAAGAGGAAACTACCATGGAGAACAAGTGGAAAGGGACTAAGGAACTAATAACTTCAACATGTCAGGAGGCTTTGGACTACAAGGAACATCATAAAAAATAGATCTCTGTTGGCACTCTGGGTAAGATCCAAGAAAGAAGGAGCAAGAAGACAGCAATCAATAACAGCCGAAGAAGAACAGAGAAAGCCAAGGCTCAGGAGAAACATACAGCTGCAAACAAGCAAGTGAAGAGTAGCATTAGAGAGGATACACGGAGAAATGCAGAAAACCTAGCAATGACGGCGAGAAAAACTGCAAGGGGAGATAATATAAGACACTTGTATAACCCAACGAAAAAGCTAGCTGGAAAACACAGTAAACCAGAACGATCAGTCAAGAACAGGGAAGATGCAACTAATCACTGAGACCTAGGAACAACGAAATAGGTGAGTAGGGCATTTTGAAGACTTTGAATAGACCAGCCCCACTGAACCCACCAGTCATCGAAGCAGCAGCCATGGATCTCCCTGTGCACACCGACCCACCAACAGTCGAAGAAATCAAAATGGCCATCCGACAAATCAAAAGTGGCTAGTCATCAGGACCAGACAACATACCAGCAGAGGTACTGAAGATAGATATAAAAGTAACTGCAAAGATAATCCACATTCTCTTCAGGAAGATTTGGGAGGAAGAACAAGTGCCAACAGATTGGAAAGAACGGTACCTCATCAAGATACCAAAGAAACGAGATCTTAGCAATTGCGAGAACTACGTGCGCGTCACTCTACTTCCAGTGCCAGTAAAAGTCTTCAACAGAATGTTATTGAACAAAATAAAATATACAATTGACGCCCAACTTCGAGATCAACAGGCCGTAAGGACCAATCGAGTACCGATCAAATACTGACTCTGCGGTACATTTTTGAATAATCAATCGAATGGAATCCACCACTTTACATCAACTTCCTCGACTACGAAAAAGAATTCGGCAGCGTGAATGGGAGAACTTTATGGAGCCTTCTACGAAATTATGGCGTACCCTTAAAGATAGTCAATATCATACGGAATTCTTACGACGGACTACATTGTAAAATCGTGCATGGAGGTCAGCTCACAGATTCATTCGAAGTAAAGATCAGAGTCAGATAAAGCTGTTTACTCTTGCCCTTCCTCTTTCCACTGGTAATCGACTGGATCATGAAGACTGCAACATCTCAAGACACTTTAGGAATACAACGGACAATATCGATGCAACTAGATGACCTAGCTCTTCTTTCTCGCACACAACATCAAATGCAGAAGAAGACGAACAATATAGCAGCAGCCTTGGCAGCAGTAGGCCTCAACATACACAAAGGGAAAAGCAAGATCCTTCGATACAAAACAACAAACACTAACCCAATTACACTTGACGGAAGAATTCTGGAAGATGCAGAAACCTTCACATACTTGGGCAGCATCATCGATAAAAGTGGGTGTGATGCAAATGTGAAGGCGCGGATTGGAAAGAAAGGGCAGCATTTCTACAACTGAAAAACACTTGCAACTCAAACCAACTGTCAGTCAACATTAAACTCAAAATTTTCGATACAAATGTGAATACAGTTTGTTGTGTTGTATGAAGCTGAAACTTGCAGGGAGGACTACGGAAAGCGTCATACAAAAAATACAAGTATTTATAGACAACTGTCTGCGTAAGATACTTCGGATCCGTTGGCCAGATACCATCAACAACAACCTTCTGTGGCAGAGAACAAATCAACCAGTATCAAGGTGAGGAAGAAATTAAAAAAAGACGCTGAAGGTTGATAGGACATACATTGAGGAAATCATGAAACTGTGTCACAAGACAAGCACTAACTTGGAATCCTAAAGGCCATAGGAAAAGAGAATGAACAGCACTTGGGAAGAGTTGGAAAGGAAAGCCCAAGACAGAGTTGATTGGAGAATGCTGGTCGGTGGCCTATGCTCCATATGGGGTAACAGGCACTGATTGATTGATTGATGTATTTATACTATGACTCTACGCTTCAAATTTAGCGACATATTGTCTAACAATTTCAATCAAGAATTAACTTACAGACTTCTAAAATTAACATTTTAGTACCTACAAACATAAGTAAGATCGAAAGCCAATAATTTCAGAGATCAATGAATTGTCTTTATCTAAACACTTCTAAAGTGTTCTTTCAAAATCACACTTCTTAAATAACTTAACTGCCAGTGTATTTTGTGATACGATCATTCCACACTTCATGTTGTAAAATAAAATAAAAATAAAGAAAAACGAAAATAACTCACCTTTCCCTGGGACATAGTTAAAACTTATATCTTGTAGTTCATTATTCTGTTTGGGGTTTCGTTTACGTAATGTTATTCGATAACACAGACCACATGACTACAAATGAAACAGAAAACAATAAGATTATATCTAAGGAGTGGTAAACACACTGTAGCATGGTCAACAGAATGAATGATAGTGGTCCCAACAAAAGTGAAAGATGTTTTGACGGCATCTATGGTCAAATACTATTAAATGAGAAATGTCATCTCTTAATGGCCATGTTTCATATATGTACGGTAAAATAGAGTGGATTGTCAAGAAAAATAAAGTATTTAACTATTGACTTCAAATGAACACCAAACTATTTCACTCACAAGGTCTGTACAAACTCAAATCAACAGTCAATAAGTTTACGGAATAAGTGTTAAACATTGATTTAAATATTTTGAGCCTTTCCACTTAACTCTCTCATTGTTTTTTCACATAAAGAAAGTTGAGTATACATAATTTGAATTCAAGCCTACATTATAAGTTTGCAATAAGTCACTAACTAATGTGTCCTTCCTTTCTAACCAAATAAACACCTACGTTGAACATTGTAGAGCGATAATTTGTAGATGGTATCTAAAACTTTGCATTTTCAACTGATTAGTCAACACCTTCATGATGTAGCGAGAATATTAATCAAAATCTTATTGATGACGATTAGTAGAACTTTGGTGAACAGACTCAATAGGGCTCTAGCTACCATTTGATCACCTCTTACCCCGAAGAAACAAAAATGGGGAATCGGCATAGATCTATATAATCTTAGTGAAGTAGAATAGGTAGGAATCAGCATGTTAACTTCTGAGTTCTTTCTCGATGATGGTTGAGCAATTTTAACGGTTACATTTAGTGAAATATTGGCATGTTTGTGACAGGCTCTAAAGTGATAGTGAGTGATTGAATGTATGTATGATTTAGATCAGACAGCTGGAAATCTAACTCAATCAGTCATGAACAACGTAGAAGCCGATGCATATGTGTATACGTTCAAGTTGCCATATTAAATCAGCAGAATGAGATCAAGTTTACATAATTAATATAGTGTGATTCAACAGGGAGGAATGGAATAAACGTATGTACGAAACAATAATGGGACTGAGGATCTAGATATAGATTAGGAGTAAATAAATTTGTGATTGATTTATAGTCATGTTGCTTAGTGTATCCAGCCATTGCGATTAAAATGCGAAAGAGCAGACTAGTCCTGTAGTAACATTTTGTATTAAGAGGGAGAGAAACGCAGCCCAAATATACTTGCATTGTCATTAAAGGTGTTTAGGAGATTCCATATTGCCAGTGTCTCCGCCGAATAGGACTATATCGTCTGCGTATTCTACGTTAACAAGTAGGTTTTCTGGAAGAAAATCAAATCCTGAGAGGTTAAGTGAAGACTTTGAGGAGAATATCTATAGGGGAATCAGATAATAAAAGTGAGACAAAGGGTAACAATGACGAACACTGCATGAAGTTGACAACTTATGTGACAGTCCTCCATAGGCTCTAACTTGACCAGTGATATTCGGGTAGAAAGCCTTCATAAGGTATGTTTTTTCGAGGTACGACTTTTAATGACAAACGGTGCCACAGAACACCTCGATTTACAAAGTCAAGTCAAGGGATACTACTGCCGTTGGGGGATGGTAAGTATTTCTGTATTCTAGGATCCGAAGGAGGGTAAATATCTAGTCCTCATCCAGGTTTGGAGCCTGGTTTCCCAAGTTCGGCGTTCTTTAGCTTCAGATAAGTTTTGGATGAAAACAGAGTTTAATAGTTTAAACACTGTTAGTCAAAAACTGATTCCTCTGTGGTTGTCACATAAGGATTTGTATCTTTTCTTGTAAACTGGGACGGCCAGCGATTGAGACCAGTCAGATGAAGTTGATTCCAGGTCCCAGACTATAGCTAAAATATCAGTTGGCCTAACTGTGAAGATCGGACCACCGTCCTTAAAGATACCTGGGGTCAACTTATCAAGTCCTGCTAGTTTACCTTGCTTCAAATTACTCATAACGTTTTCAACTTCATTTAAAGTTGGAGGACATGTCACAATTTTTTATTCAGGTAGTTTGGGGATAGTTGGTGATTTGTAGTCACGACAGGTCACAGATACGGGCCTCAGTTCCTACTATAATATAGAGAAGTCCAATAATATCGGCTGTCCTCAAACAGTGCGGTTCAAAGATGGGTACCTAAACCCGTAATTGGGGTAAACAATTTATATGATATAATAAAATAGCAAATTAACTTGAGATGAATATTTTTCGAAAACTGGATTACGAATCAGCAGGATTTACAGATTAGATGAACAGAGAGGGATCCATAAGTCCTAAGTTTGACACCAAATGAGGTATTGGTTGAGTAGACAGGTAAGGAGTAGCAAACAATTCTAGGAAATTGACGTTAAGTGTTAATTAACTTCAGTACTTTCTCCAGGTAATATCAATACGTAATGAAACAAATCCTGATCAATGCATAATTTAAAAAGTAAGTAAGTAATTGACAATGAACTCGAGTCACAATTTGATGATCCTCAATCAAGGAGTTGTTAATTAGCCAGTCACGAACCTCATCATATGTACGTCGATTCAAATTGTTACACCACTCCCATTAGCACAGGAAAATGAATATATCAATTCAATAGCAATAGTAATAACTTCAGAAGTAGATGCTGAGTTGACATTTTGTTCTATATATACAACGTTGGGAGGGGGTTAGATCTTGGGTGACATTTATATTTTTGTAAAACACTAATTCCTTAGCTTTCTTACATGACGTAATGAGTAATCTTGCATCTCTAAAACAAATTTAAATAATAATAGGCAATTTTGTTCATTCAACTTTTTTCTGAGTCTTATAACTTGGCATTGAAATTCTAGCATGCAACATGCTTTTAAACATGTATCCCTTATTTCTACGAGGGGTGTGTGGTCGAGAATATTATGTACTACTACATTACATGAGGAGGTAATTCTTTTTACCGTTTCCGTTGCCATAAAGTCAATCAGACACTCAGCCTTTGCAAAGTTTTCAACATTTTCGTCGTTATTGTGATCCCATATATTTGTGAGAGGTGCCAGTTGGTTGAGTTTAAATGTCAGTTCGGCGATGGATTTTGTAGTGACAGTATATCATAACTGTTACGGACTGTATCACAGTGATTATCACATAAGATGTCAGAGGTCTTAACCTGTGGGCTATTTGGAGTATCATTAAGAACATCGGACATCGCTTTGGTCTACTTAGATGGATTGGTTGGACTATTTGGGGATCGTTAATTACAGTTTATACATTTATTTATTTTTATCATCTTAGAATAACGTGACATATAGTATATGTATCGAATAAGATATATGCTTTAGAGCACTAAGGATAAGGCGGTTAGCCAGTTATGTCACAAAGATTAGAATCTACAAACCACGTGCGAAAAAGTTACAACCTGACGAAATCACCTAACTGTGTCATAAGACAAGCACTAACTAGGAATCCTAAAGGCCAAAAGAAAAGAGGAAGATATATGATAACGCAGTATAAATAAATTGGTTTTTAAAAAGCGAGATGGTTGGTTCAAGCCACTCTAATCAACGAAGGTTAACAAGCTTTACCAGCTGATTTGTAGTCTGTTGCTAGATTCGTAGCATATAAAATACGAAATCCTCTTTTCATCGTTGAACGGAAATTCAATGGTTTTCCTGTTTCTAAGTTCAGAGTTTAGGTATTTGCTCCGAAAATGGGCCGAAATCTTCTATTGAGCTACTTCGATGAAGTTCGTTATGTAATTGGGACCCATAATACCTGATATCGCAGTGTGAGACGTTACTGGAATCACAGTCTTAATATTTCAATCAAAGCCTTCCAAACACACAAACATCTAATACAAAAATTAGGTGCGAATTCGTGTAAAAATCATTAACAACTTACAGCATCATTTGTTTGAGATTGTTGCTGCTGATCATAAGGGTCAACCGTAGTCAAAGTACTCCCAAACGCTGCAGCCATAGCACTAATTGAATTCGATGTCTCTGGAGAAGCAGGCGTGCAAGCTGGAGCTGGTGGGAATGATGATGACCCAGACGCCGTAATGTTATAATTTTCAGTTCTATCCAAATGAGATGTATTACTTCCTGGACTAACACCCCCAAGATCAGTGGGAACTGATGATGCTACAGCGGCTGCTGTTGCCAGTGTATTGGCTACTTGATTAGACGAAGATGAACCAATTAAAGCAGTCGCATTTGTTTGAGTTAATGGTTCTGGTGGAAAGTCAAATCCACTTGACGAATTACAAGGTTGTATGATATTGGCAGGACGATCAGTACATGATGTGATCTTATAATCATTCTCATCACTATCATCATCACTATCTACACCAACACTGCCACCAGATGCACGTCCTACAGTATCAAAATTCCACTCTGTACTGTTGTTCTTGGGAAAGAAGGTTTTAAAATGTATCATAAATATCTAAATAATTACTCCAAAGGAAATAAAACTGTTGTTTGTCTCATCTACTCGCTATTTCTGCCTAGTACCTTAAAGTCGAAATCAGAATAGCTTATTTGTACGCTAAATAATCTACAAACAATGATTCGAAGATACTCCACTTTTATAGCCCATGTCTCACATTCATTAGGTAAGTCAGGGGTGATGAGTACACATGCGCAGTCATTGATTATCTTGACGATGACATAGGTTGGAGTCTGGATTTCATTAGATACCAACCCACTATAGCCGATGAGACTTGTAAGATAAGTAATGAGATCAATATACTCAGCTACTTCACTCTCCATGATCAACCGAAGATATATCGCTGACAAGTCATGAAGCAACATTTTGCTTCAGAAAGGCAAGAAACATATCTAAATATAAGGATGAACCTGTACATTCCCGTTGATTTGTTATAGACTGAAGCTGGTCAGTCTCTGTTGCTATTGTGCATCCTGAGTGGATTGCCTCGATATAGTGATTATTCACAAGTATTATCTAAGTTGAATTGTGACTGCCAAGTGGACGCGCATTTCGTCCTATTTGAGACTCGTCGGCTGGATGCACCAGCATCCCAATGTTGATATTTTTTGTAACTCGTACGTGATAACTTGCCTACCTGCAAAAAACCTTAGCACTCGAACGCCTTGAACACTTCTAGCCTCAAATTCAGAAGACAGTAGACTAGTAGACAGGAACTTTATTCCAGTAAAATGGAGAGTGAGTTATGTATAAAATATTAGTATATTTATAATTTGCTGAAACAACAGAATCAGTATTATAATTCATCCAGTCCGAACTAAGAAAGTCCCAACTGTTACCTAATCAGAACGCTCTACTTCGAGATTCTAGAAGGCTCTATCGATCAGTGATTGGACGGAATGTCTCTGGTTCCTTCAAGGGTTCTGGAGGATTCGTTGGGATTTCTAGGAGCCATCCCAACAATGTTCACAGTGGGATTCGAACTCAGCTCGTTTAAGGTCAAATGTCACCGCGTCCACCACTAGACTACTGGGTCTAGACAGTCACACATGTGCGACTGGCGCATCCTAATAGATACGCGCCTGTTGCACAAATGTGACTGCCTGGACTCAGTAGTCTAGTGGTAAACGCGGCGGCATTTGACACAAAACGGGCTGAGTTCGAATCTCACTGTGAGCATTAACATTGGGATGCAGGTACATCCAGCCGACGAGTCCTAAATAAGACAAAACGCGCGTTCTGGATTCCACTTGCCAGTCACAATCCAACTTAAATATCCAAATATGCTGATATCGTTGCAAACAGTGATCAAAACACGGTGCATTTTGTTAGTTTTCGCCAAATAGGACTATGTCGCGTGACAGACTATGCACTGATTATGATTGAGTGATTGTTTAACCAATAAATACACATAACCAATTTAATATCTATCAAAATAAGCATAATTCGTAGAAAAAAAATTTTTTTCGATCTGTGTTTCTTCTGCCCTTTACACTGCGAGTACTAAAAATTCAAACATTTCAGATGATATGTCGTTTCAAGCTTTATCAACTTTAAATGGTCGTTTTGAACCATGAGAATCAATGGAAATCAAAAAGGTAATCTATCGCAGTGACCGAATTATAGACCATATAATGGTAAACCAACATTGTTAAATATCATTGTGAACTTAATGGACTGATTATATGTGTATGCAGAGATAATACCTTTTATAGATTAGTGGCTTATTAGACTGATTCAACGATGGTAGGCATTGGAGAACACTGTAATTAGCTATTGAATCGAATTAGATAGCATGGTATTCCTAGCCTGAATGACTGGTACTAAAAGATATATATATATATATATATATATATATATATATATATATATATATATTCCCATCTTTTATCGTCAGCTGAAGAAAAGAATAAACCTTTGACTTTCTTTCATCTCACTATTTGGGAATTGAGTCCAGAGAAATGGAAAGGCGGGGGGTATTAATTTGTTGGCAAGAATTTTCGTAGCCTGATCGTAACTTAGTTACTCAGTTCGCAAATCTATGTATGTAATTATAATACCGATAAGAAAGAATTTTGAGGAAAAGTATAATTTAGAAAAGAGATCTAGAGACTTTTAAAATGTCCTTAAAGAATTGAGTGATTAGCTAATCAGTATTAAATTAAGAAATCTGAAAATAACCAATTACAAATTAACTATCCCAAGATATTTTAATACTACACAAAAACATTAAACTTGTGATACACAATACAAACTACAACTTACAGTACTACACATATTCTACATTAGGTTATCTCTGAGTACTACACGGAAATCAACCCTATTCAAAACTGTAACCTTTACCCTTACGCTAACCCTAAAACCTCACGTTGAAACTTGACCTTGACTTTAACTGTTGACCCATAATCCTAACACTAAACTCCGGCATCCAGAGGTAGGATTCCCACTTCAATCTACACAGCAACCACAAGTCTACTGATAAAATATTCATTCCAATAATGAGTAGACGTTTGTGACGTCGACTGACTTATTGGTTTATTTAGATTAATGTAGATTATTTGTCGCAAATAGTTCAAGAATCGTTAGGTATCGTCCTTAAACTTTTACTGAGTCATAAGTAACGTTAGAACTTGACACAAATATGCATCAGTTCAGATTGTCAGACCACAAACACAGTGAGATGAAATTACCTGGATGAACGCTGAAGTAATATCAGTGAGTGTGGAAAATGAAGATTAGTTGAGTTCATTAAAACAAAGTAAACAAGGTAATACATAAACAGGTTGAAAGTAATAATAGTCCAAGAGGGATAGACAAACACACCACAATGTTGGTGAGAATACCGTAAATCGACAATTTGCACCTTACAATACATGGTACCGGTGCACTAATATAAAATACTAGTAAAGGAATAAGCAATATAATAATATACTAAACACATACCTTGGGATCACGCTTTTCTGACCGGTCATCTGGATGTTTATTCACACGAGTAATAGGCGGTGGCATTTCACCACCAAGTAAAACACGACAGAGTAATTCTCGATCCTTAATAATGAAAGAAGATAAACATGAAATATGGATGTGAATTATTGAATTAATAACAGTTGAAAAGCAATTGAAAAATATTTAATCAAGCCAAGTTTGTTGTTGATTATATAGGGATTACATAATTTAAACTGAGGGGGGGATAAGCGTCACTCGTGTTTTTTGAAAGCAACGAGGAAGGAATGATGAGGTGAGATGCAGGGTACTGAGGAATGACGGCAAATCCATCGGTTAAGTTATAGTTCTTCACTGACTAATGTAGTTAGAAAATACATTACGTATGCTCGGTTACTGCTTGATTATAGACGCAATGATGACTTGAGCATGGGAGAAAAACAACGGTATTTAAACCAAGAGGAGATATCAGTTTATTAAATCACTGACTGTTGGTTTGAGCCATGCTGGTAGGTATAGATTACTTGGTTTGGATCCGTGTGATTATCGTAATCAATCATTAGAGACAATGACTGATATGGCAGATGATCAGGTCACCGTATTTTAAGGTGGTGATATCAAATGAGTTGTTATCGTTGCTATCTGAACACGTGGATGTCGGTATAACTGGTATGGAATTGATATCAGAGTCTAGCTATTCTTCGAAGACAACAATAATATAACACAATGGCCATTCATCCTCTGCACAGAGCATACAACAGAAGTGCACTCACTGGTGCCGTGTATGCTAAAAAGTTTACAACCAAACTAACATCACGACGTCTCCAAAGATGGTCCAGATTAACATATAAACCGCCTAAGTATCAACCCCTACAAATATCAAGTTTTTACAAAACGATAACTTGCTATACATGCAAAAATATGACACAACAGTATAAATGTGTTACTTAGTAGGTGTTGTGGAGATTGTTTAATTTGAGGTATCACATTACGGACTAATAACTAGACAATCATCGAAAACCTGGAAAGTGGATAGCTGTTGTGAAGTAGTATGAGATCCCTTAGCAGTACGTATAGAGATCCTCAGGTTTTAGTCAGTACCTAACACTGAGTTGGCACCCAATAGTTCAATCATTCAGTGCTTTTGGTGAGTAACTGCTTCACATCTAATGATCATATTCTCTCACAGGAGCACCAGAATTACCTCCTGAAGTAAGTCACAAGTAAGAGCATGCTTGGCTAAAGTTAGTAAAATAAATGATTGGTTTTTGACTCAGTGGTCTGAAGAGTAAATCACGGAAATTGTACACTCGATTTCTGGAAGGGTTGTGGATACGAACTACCGAAAAGTTGTATACACTCGTCCAAAAATTTTTTCTTGCTTTCATGATACGAAGTATAAATATGACTATCGATGATCAATTATGTCGCCTAAGTTCTAACCGTTTGTTAAACCATGTGTTTACAATAAATATAAAACTTAAAATACGTAAAAGCAAGAAAGAAATACAGTGACCATATTTACATAGACCTACATACTATTGAAACGATGTTATTATGAATGTAAGGACAAAATGATAAAAACTAACTTCGTATTTTTACTTTCTTTTTGATGGTAAGGATAAATAAATTGAAATACGTTACATCATAAGTATGAACTATTATTAGATGCATATCCGTAACATGTGCATATACGAATTACTGAATAAAGAGCATTGATTAGCATTGTTAAAGAACTTACAGATTGATTGAGTTAACAATAAACATTAGGTGTAATAGCTAGTGACTGATGATGATATGATCATGATACATTCAGTGGATTAGTAAACATCGACGGAAGGCCAAAGAATGAACAAATCTCAAGCCATAACATGTGACTATGAAATCATTGACTAATGGTCTAAACCTAGCGTCAGTAGTTGCAGACACTAAGTGATTTTTGGTACATGAAGTAGTATAACCTGATTAAAGCTGATTGACGTAGTGGTAAGACTTGCTTACTGCGATGACCCAATCAGGTCCTATAGGTTCGATATGCTAAAAGGATTTGTTGGATAGAGGTAGGAGGTTTAAGAGGAGAGTAGCACTCATGGTGATACACAAGTGTGACAACAGTAAAGTGTATCCCCAAGAAAACCAGCATTGTAGAGATGCGGTATTGGAACGGATGGATGGGATTATGAAATGGCGGCCTTAAATATGCACACTCCTGGTTACAGATTTCGATCTTGTTGTAAAGAAACAAGAAATTGAAAATCACAATCTCTGGAGTTTGTTTTTCGTAAATACTACGAAATTTGGATTGTTGAAATTTTAAGCTTTTATATGACTGAGTATTATAGAGGTAGGTGGATTTGATATCACAAACTAATCTGAGTCAGATACCCACTGTAAATCATCAAGAGACATTGGATAGCTGTTTCGTCCTAGTATGAACCTCCTCGGCAGTGTACAGCGGATGACTCACTAGACACTGTTAAAATATCGCCTGTTTGTATGAACCAGTTATCCAGTGCTACTTGATTTACAATGAATAATCTAACCCAGATCAATTGGTGATGTCAAATTCCAATAATTTTCTATTAAAAATAAATGCAAAGCCAACCAATCCCGTATTACCTTTGCTTTCGATTTAATATAAGTATGCCCAAGCAATTCTCTAGCAGATAAACGTTGAGCTGGATCTTTCATAAGGCAAGCTTTAGTGAATTTACGAAATTTATGTCCATAATTTAAATACTGGTTGTTCACTGTTGCAACACTGTCAATATCCGGTGAATCATTTTGTAATGTAAGCATTAACACCTTTTAGGAAGGAAATCAACGATTGAAGGAGGAAAGTAGAAAACAAGGGAGAGGTGATAAATAGATTAAAGCAAAAACTGTAACAAAGTGATTTTCTCAATGATAGTTGACAGTGAAAGAACTATTACATTGATGCAGAGTGGTCAGGTTTGAGCATCGTGAGAACTCAGCTGGGTTAGACTGGCTAAAGCACTTATTTTCTTATGTTCAAACAAGCCCGGTAGATTTTCTGAAGAGAATAGTAAGACTAAAAGTAGCAACTTAAGTTCAAATAGTAAAGTTATCGTGCCGAAGTGTTATTTATTGACTTAAGAAATAATATTAAAACCACAAAGTTAAAAAACCATTACATTTCGGTGATGATTTATGCAGTTGTACAAATTTTGTATCCTAAACAGTAATCCTAACATCGGTTCACGTGATAGCTAATTATTAAATTTTATTGTTTGTCATCCTGTAATTATTCTTCACAGACATGTGTAGTACATAGCCACAGGCTAACATTAGAGATGGCTTGTTAGTTAAAAACTCAGTTCACAAAATCACTAAGTTTCAAATTCGGTAGCAGAATAGTGCCCCAAAAATGCGTCTAAACACTGGCGGTTGAGAATCTTCTTTTCTTCTCGAAACGTTTTGATACTATCACGTGTTTATAGCTTTTTCCACGAAAGTCCTACTCACAGTCTTTATATGGAGAGGATCGGCGAATGTGAATTTTACCCATAAGATCTAGAAAATATTGATTTGGAACCCAATGGAGTAAATGGGGCTTTAAGACTCTGAAGGAATGGACCTTGTTCCGTTACCGGTGATTCACGGGGCTGAATCTTGTGATGCTGTTCGAAAACTTTGTGGATTAAACCTCAAAAACAACGGCTCGGGGAATGACTCTATTAAGAAAAACATCTGCTTGACTTGTGCATCTGAGAAGTATACCAGCCAACATCAAAGAGGGTTACATAAACACTTTTAATTGATAAACAAGTTACCTACTTATAAGCCTACAAATATTTTTTTAAAACTTTTTTCTAAACTGATGGGTTGCAAGTTATTTATGAACGATGCCAAAAACACAGTCGATAACTATTTACCGTATCATTCCATATACTAAAAAATAACACTAAATGAAAACACTTGACGTTTCAACCTCTTCCAGAATGCAACAATAATAAAAATAACCATGTGAATGTACCTTCATTGGTGCGAATTTCGCATACGGAGCTTGACCGGTTGCCATTTCAATAGTTGTAATACCTAATGACCATATATCTGCTTTCTGATTGTAACCACGTGCCTGGAAATAAGTAAATGATTATATTAATCAGTTAAACTGCAATAGTTTATGAGCATAAAGTAGTAAAATTAAGGTGTATTTTATGGCAATCAAAAGCCAATTTGCTGCGAAATGAGTTCCCGAGACTAATGAGAAAGAGTTATGACAGAAAGGATTACAGCTACATCAAAAGTAAGTGGATCATCACCGATGGCATTGGTACGAATTGATTGAATCTGGGAATGTTGATTATCTGATTGCAACTCGGTGACCTAAAGGTTACCGGCTCGTTGTGTAACGGATGTGGTGAGGTAATTATAGGTGAGAATTGCTGAGTAAGGGATCCGGGTGAAATAGCTCTGTGGTTATAAACAGTACATCAAACAATGTTGTTCCGTGATAAAACCAACTACAAGCTGCGTTAATCTCCTAATAAAACCTTTCAATTATAAAATCAATTGTCATGATCTGCAATCTAATTCAGTCACAATCACATTTCGCCTAACACCTGACACAACTAGAGTAAAAGGATGATGAATGCGTAAAACGTTGAATCATTATGTATGTAAATTATGCATATATATGCATAATACTAGAATGATTCAAAGATATGTAGGCGGCAATCTTGGTTATCCATACTTACACATCATACTTCCACATGGCCTTGAGAAAGCATATGGAATGTCTAAAATTACCTGACTTGTCACCATCTAACGACATCACTCAGTGATTTATCAATAACTTGCTTTTCTGGATCATAAGGAGTTCATCAAATCAAAGGGTAAAATAGCTACTCATCAATGAGAATAGGTGATACTCATGTTAACTCACATATATACTAAAGTTAATAAATATGAATCAATTAGATCTCAAAACTCGGTGCGGAGTGTACAGAGGGAGCACCATTTTATCGTTTTACGAAATCAATTATATAACCCAGTAATTAAAAACAAGGTGTGTATGAAGAACTAATGAGACAGAAAACAATATTCCGTAAAGCTGAATTCATACATTCAGTTTCCTTTTTTCTTTACAACGGACAACATCGATTGAACTTGCTTGGACTTCATTATGGTACAAGTTCGTGTATCAGACTGATCTCATCTATCACTCCCCTACCAACACTCAAACACCTATACACAAACACGAACTTTCGACTGTTTTTAATGGTCTAGAGGCAAGTGGAGAAACTTGAACAGGTTAGGAAAATTCAGACGTTTAGCTTAATGATTGAAGCTTACATGTGTGGATGAAAAGAAAAAACAAGGACAACTAATTCTCACTTGCTGCATAACTTCCGGAGCCATCCAACATGGTGTACCAACAAATGTATACCGTCGTAGATCAACACTACCTGTTGCAGTCAACGGTTGGGTAGCCAAAAATCCTGCAACTCCAAAGTCAGCTATTTGAATAATTCCATCATCTTTGACCAGTAAATTACCGCATTTTAGATCGCTGTTTTCCAAAACATCAAATAAGTGGTGTTTTAAAGAGGCGTTTAGAAAAAAACATAATTCAAATGAAATTATGATACCAAGTGATCTAACTTAAGGAACGAAATGGAATGACAAAACTATTGATTTGAAGCTTATTAAATAGAACGTTATATCTGTAGTTGACCTTTACTATGACGTACATATATCTATCTATATTAGAGTTTATGGCATTGCTACAATGTGTAAGTGATTTCACATGGGGCCTATTCATTTGTGTACAAGAATAACTGAAGAAAGTTGGTATTCAACGGTCTTCATACAAAGTAATCGATGAAAATATATGTGTACGAATATTTTTGTATTGAATGTCTATATTATGACTCAACTAATCCATCAGATACAGACTCGTCAAAATGGCTTCAAGTAACACTGAAAATTTAAAAGTTAGTGATAATATCCGATTCCCCAGACCGAAATAAGAGATTAGAATCCGGGGCCTGATGACTGAAAATCGAACGTCTTAACCACTGAGTCATTGCTACACCATATTGAATCAAAGCACAGATAACGTGGGACCTAGTACAAATATGTGGCTGTTTATATCACACTATACCACCAGCAGAGCAAACAAAATTGAATAATAGTGAAAAAAATGCCATTTAAAAGAAACGAAGTCAAAGAATGAATAACATACAAAATGACATGTTGAATATTTAGGAGTCAGTATATAAAACCATGTTAACTGCTATCCATATACAGCATCTCCACCCAAAGTTGCTAATCAAAGAACTAAAGCTTAAAGTCATTGCTTAACATGTATGCATGTATATATGTACAACATATGAAATGTGCACCGGTCCACGTTGCCACACATCAGTACTACAGCAACACGACCACGAATTAGAAAAGTAGTAGGAAGAACGTGTAAATATATACAATATTGTACAGGGGGAAGGAATTAGTTCGTGAAAAAGTTTTAACATAATTTTAAACTCACAATTTGAGGAAAAACAAAGAATGAATGCACCTGTTCCACTGTGGTCAATTCTGATCCATGTCACTCGAAGTCACCAACGATTGGTTATGGCCAACGCGTTGACCCAACCAAGTAGTCTGAATTTACCAAAATGACTCATACCAGCAATCAGTGACTTCGTGGACTGATGCCATGTTTCGGCTTGGCCGCCCCAAGCTTTCTATCATCTTACACTAACATCAGTCAGCATCGGGCATAGCGATAGATGGTAGTTGGATATACATAATACATGCCTCATCAACCTGAGTCGATGAAGAGTTACAACCTCACCAACTAACCTACTGTCTCCCCATAATACCCTAACAATACTCTAACATCATTGTTACTTACCCAATGATCCCAGCTAAAACGAGCGATATTTAGGGGACATCTGTGATCGAATATTAATAACTTACTCTTAATGTTCACATTTAAGATCCATATAGTAAGAGAGAACAGACTACTGTGAAGTATACTCGTCCTTTAATTGATAGGCGAATATCTCAACTACCCCTTAAGCGACGTAAATTGGCAAAGGCCAGACGAGCTTTTCGAATCCGTGCCAAGATTTCATTAGACACCGACCCATTCGGGCTGATCAAATTTTCAAGATAGCCTTAAACTACACTACTCGTCATTTACTAAAAATAACCCAATAACCAAATACGACCTCATATACTTGACTGCAAGTCACACTTTAAGTATGAAAACATTGATAGTCAGTTGACCTATCCAAAGTGGAACGAAATTTGAACCAAATATCTCACTAGGCCACAGAATACCAGGAGATAAAAATTGGTCTAGGACTGCAAAGAATTTATATTTAATAAAAACACCAATCACCGTATATATATTTAGGCAACAGAAAAGTGGTTTGTACTGACTGGTTCAGTAACAGGATACTTTCCAACCTAGAGTAGAAAAAGGTTTCTGCATCGTAGACCAACGACCTGATATGCTGATCTCTGCTTTAACTGCCTCTTTCAGTATATAAACTCAACCTATCCACTAAGACAACCCAACCATCTATTCATTATTTTATTTCGGCAGTGAGCTTAGACAGGGTTGTTAAATCTAACCACAATTGTGCATGTGCCTCCGCTCTTTCCTTACATTCGGAGCTTAAAATAACTTAATGCATTTCATCTAGCAAATTAATCCTTTCCTCCCGTATCACAATCTTTAAGTTCACTCTTTTATAATATAAGTGATGTTATTACTACTTGCAGTTTAGCATCTATGTTGTGCGTGCGAATGGGGAGTGGCGACTTGGATAGATGTTCATATACCAGGTTTTATGTTGTACATAATGAGCAACTTATTTATTATTTTTTTGGATTCGTTAATAATAGCATTTGAGAAACAGATCTAGAGAAAGTGGATGGTGGCAGTATAGACAAGGAGTCGTAGTATGAAAGGCGTACAGAACCAATCTATGTAGGTCCATAATGACCTCCGGATCGGGATCGTAGAAATGGTGCAACTCAGTAGTCAGATATATTCAATAGTAGAAACCAGTAGTGATTATGCTGATTTTCTTTTACTTTCTTCGAACAATAAGAGAAATTCTTGACCAAATGAAACCCCACTTGGTTGTATTTCTTTAACGAAATGTACCACCTATGTAATTTTTTAATTCTTTTGTTAAAACTTTGCCTTTTTTGATCATGATTCCTTTCTCTTTTGTGTTTTCTTCACAATATTGATTTTGAAATTGTTTTATGCATACATTTTCTGTGCTCTACTCTACCAAAACTTTGTGTTCTGAAGCACAGTGTTTGTGAAGGCTAGTGATATGACTATTCGGTTACTCAAACTTAAGTAAATGGAGTGAATGATCCAAACTTTTACCACTTACTGGTCAGGCATACTTTATTCACCTGGCCTCTCATCAATAAATGTTACCAAACACCATCGGATTATCAGTAAATGTCAACAATGACACTTAAAATTCAGATAGAATTAATTAAAAACAGCATTTCTAATGAGGTGTACTACCAACATAAAATAAACACTGGGTCAAATAATAAAGAAAAGTAGTCATCTAAGAAAACATCTTAGATATATACTATTATATATATATATATATATATATATATGAATAAATTATTTTTCTGAAGAAACTATGTGACAATAAGTTAATCTTTTTTAACATCAGAGTCAGTACCCACACTTACCTTTAACAACTTACTTTACTTATAGTGTTGGCAGGACGTCCGTCTGCCAATCAAAAAACGAGTAAACCGGGTAACAGTCGGTTTTGTTTTACTGTTGAGATGTAAAATGAGGCCTTTAAAAGCAGATGATATTCATAGGTTATTAGGATTTCGTCACATGTATCTTCGAAGCATTGTTGGTGTTTGTTGGGATTAGTGAGTTAGCAATGCTGAAATTAGACCCAGGGTACTGGGGAAATATGGAAAATCAGTTGGTCAGGTTGTCGATCTACGCTAGCTGAAATAGCTAGGATATGCATTACGTATGCTTAATTATTGCCTGTCTCTACGAGTGATGATGAATACAGAAAGAGTAGGATAGAAAAAGCTAGGGGTTGCCAAACCATAAACGCAGCATCAATCAATGAGATTATTGATTATCAAACTGAGCCATGTTAGCAGGTGCAGACCACCATGTTGAGGATTCGCTCAACTATCATAACTAGTGTTTGGAGACAATGTATGTCATGACGAAGGTGAATTCATTTATTTTCTTCCATTAAATACCTAATTTTAAAATTGTCTTATATTTTTCTTTCGCCAAGTTAATTCTTCTGGAATCATTCACTTTACTTCTAAGCTTTTCATGACCATTGTCGTTACTACCATTAAAGCATTCATTATTCTGTAGTGATGCACATATGTGTTAAATTCCACGCTGTTCACGACTGACACGTATTTGCAAATCACTTTTATGATAGATTATATAAATATAAAATCAAAAAAATATTTTGATACATTAACATTAGTTAAAAAAAGAAGCGTACCGATGAACAAGACCATTTTCATGAATATATGCCAATCCACGTAAGACATCACGTAGTATCGTAGCAATTGTATTTTCATCAAACACGCCATAAGTGATATCTCGTTTATTTTGTGTATACTTAATAACATCTAGTAATGATCCTATGGAAAAAAATAATATATATATTTTTTCTTATTTAGAAGTTAGAAAAGTGTATGTGTGTGTGGGGGGGGGGGAGATAGAAAAAAAAATCTGCCTTAAATTGATTGCTGCTACTATTTGCTTCAATATACTATGTAAGTTTTCATTTGAAAAAAAAAAAGAGAAAAAGAATAATCATTTTCTTTTTCAGTACAAAGCAAATGATAATAAGTAAACTACATAATAACTTTTGTTAATGTTAATCATTTTTTTTTACATTTATCGATCTGTCTTGATCAATATTAACTGGAACAAAAAAACAAACAAAATTAAACATTAAACAAAAATTATAATCTAATTATTCTCCAGGCAGTATAATGGATTAAATTAACATGCATTAAAAACGTCTTAAGTTAAGTATAAGTGACTAACGAAACATGGCATCAGTCCATGAAGTCCTTGACTACTGGTCTAAGCCATGTAGGTAAATGTAGACTACCTGGTTGGGGTCCGCGTGATGATCGCAACAAATGGCTGGAGACACTAGACAATATGGCTCAGAATCGGTCACAGTGGTGAAAGTGTATTCAATCCTTAACCTCATCTAGATCTTAAATTCTATTGTTATTTTCTAGACATCTTTACTTTACTCTTCCCTCTTGTATTTTGTCTATACGTTACCTCAATAATCTCGTAGTGCTATTGTGGTATGGCAACTTGAACCTACAGGCGTTTGTGCCCGGTTCTACGTTGCTGCTGCTGATGATGAGCAATGATACTGAGGATGACTAGACAATGAAAATAGGACTCGAGATAGCATGAAAAGAAGATATGTATGAATGAGTACTGTAAATCAAGCTTTAACGGAAAATACGGAGTGAACGAACCTGTACCACTGTGGTAGATTATGGATCATGTTACCCAACACCTTCAACTGGTGACCTCGGTTACTACGTGATCCCAAACCAGGTAGTCCTCACCTATTAATATGGCTCATATCAACAATGACTTTATGGAGCGATGATATGCTCTGATTTGATTGACTCCAGCTTTCTTACAACCAGAAGTATTGTTGAAATTCAAAAGACGTGAAAAACACTCAAAGTGGTTAGGGAGAATCAAATTAAGAGAAAACAAAGGTTGAGTGTATAAAGTCAGTCTCACTTAAAATATTCAACCATTAACTTTTGTCACCTTGGGGGTTCTGACAATAAAGTTAAAGTATTCTATCTCATACAGCACAAATCAACAGTGAGTAACTTCATAGATTAGTGCTATATCACAGTTTGTTCACTTCTAATTGTTTCAACCCAAGGACTAAACCAAACAGTCAGGTTTTAATTCATCTGGGAGTCAGTAACCTACTTAGTTGACATTACTCAGTCGTTCATAACATCTAATTATGTTATTTTGCCGAGACTAATTTGTGCATAAGTACATTATTTTATCAGTCAAAATCATTCAGGGTAGTCGTTTTGTTTTCGATATCAATTCATTTGGAGGGGGTCATAGATCAGTTAACCGGTCTTGTAAGCGATTATCACTCAACCATATAGTATCACAGGGTTCAGTCAGTCAGTTACAACGTAGAACTTGGCACATGCATACATTAGTTCAAGTTGCCATATCCCAATTAGCATATGGAGACTAAATTGTCGGACCAAATCCCAATCAATATCCTATTCATTAATTTTAGTAATCGAAAATAATGTAGTATATATATCTATATATATCACTTAAAAAGCTGAGTGTATCACCTATAAATCAGACTACCTAACATGGTGGGGTGGTGAAGCTCATATAACCTATCCTAGGGTATTTGGTCGTCACCCATACTTAGCAGTCTGCATCGATGACTAACATGATGACAACCAGAAATGCTTCAGAAATAACTATGAACAAATACTTACACTTTACGCATGATTTGATTTTGAAAGGTCTTTTATATATAATGAGGAACTGATGAGTGGTATACTTTAACATACAGATGGATATCCCACTGACTATACACACAACTCTTAGAAATCTCACTCACTTCTTTTAACTACTCAGGAATTAATCTCCTTCCAGGAGGTTCTCTTATCGACTTAGAATATGCAGATGATATAGTCATATTTGATGAAGACGCGCATAGCATTCAGAGTCTCTTGAACACCTTGAATAACAATGCAGGCATATTTGGGATGCACTTCTCCCCTCCCAAATGCAAAATGTTACTTCAGGACTGGCCTGCTTCTTCCCCCAAATTAGTTATAGGGAGTAAAGTAATTGAATGCGTTGACCACTTCACTTATCGCGGAAGTCTCATCACCCCTGGTGGGTCGGTGTCTGACGAAATCTCAGCGCGGATTCAGAAAGCTCGATTGACATTTGCCAATCTACGGCACTTGTGGCGCAGACGAGATATCCGTGTCTCAACGAAAGGCCAAGTGTACTGAGCAGCAGTCCGCGCCACTTTAACACATAGCTGCAAAACGTGGGCCATGAAAACTCAAGATATGCGTAGACTCTTGATATTTGACCATGGGAATCTTTGAAACATCGCTCGTATATCATGAAATAGCCGAATTAGTAATAGTGAGGCTAGACAAAAGGTTCTTGGGAAACACGGTAAATCAGTCAAAGAAGTCATTAACCTTCATCAACTGAGGTGGCTGGGACATGTATTGCGTATGCCCGACCACCGTCTACCCCGTCGCGCGATGTTGGCTAGGGCTGCAGTAGGATGGAAGAAAGTTAGGGGCGGCCAAACCAAAAGATGGCATCAGTCCATGAAGTCCTTGACTACTGGTCTAAGCCATGTAGGTAAATGTAGATTACCTGGTTGGGGTCCGCGTGATGATCGCAATAAATGGCTGGAGACACTAGACAATATGGCTCAGAATCAGTCACAGTGGCGCGAGTGTATTCACTCTTTAACCTCATCTAGATCTTGAATTCTATTGTTATTTTCTGGACATCTTTACTTTACTCTTCCCTCTTGTATTTTGTCTATACGTTACCTCAATAATCTCGTAGTGCTAGTGTGGTATGGCAACTTGAACCTACAGGCGTTTGTGCCCGGTTCTACGTTGCTGCTGATGATGATGATGACTATACACACTGTACAATCTGGCAAGAACAATACTAGTTTATTTGCATCAGTACTGGGATTTGTAGAGTTTTTATCAATCCATTAGGATTGGCGAATCTTTTAGATGATCAACCTATCCAAGCAACAATTAGCATTAAAAATGAAATGTATGTTTCAAGCTCTCACATTATCAATCTATTCTGAAGATTTTACTATGTTGCATCAAAATATGACGAATTTCCGATAGCCGAAAATAAGGTGTCACTTCTAGGACTGTATCCCTGAAGAATCTGGTCATGCACAGCTGTAAGGTATCCCGATAGTCGAAACTTAGGTTAAAAATAATCAGCCTTTCAAAATCTAATGAACAGCAATTAACTGACTGATGTACTCCAACAAGGTCCGAAACTTAATAACATTTTCTTGATCTGGCTGAGCACCAAATGGTTATTTAATATCACTGAAACTAAAAATCTGATTTTTGGTGGTTATCAAAGGATTTTAGTCTTTCTTAATTAACAAAAGCAATCACATAAGTATCAGTTCGATAAAAACACGATTGCCCCACCCTAAGATATTAACTCCGCAGTGAATGTACCCAAGTACAAGCATACGGCTATTAAACTGTTTGTAAAGACGGATAAGTGAAACAATGCAATCGCCTTGTATGTATGTACAATCAACATAGAACCTGACACATGTGTGCATCGGTTCAAGTAGCCATACCACCATGGCACCACAAGTTTAACACCACCACCATTAGTAGAAGTTACTTCAATAAAATAAAATAATAATAGTAACAAGGAGTATGAACATATTGAATATGGTTCAGAAAGCGTAGAAAGAAAGTTATGCAATAATTTAAAGCTCATGATTTAAGGGAGGACAATGACTGAATACATCTGCGCCATTGTGACCGATTCTGGGCCATGTCACTCAGTGTTTCTAGCCACTGGTTACGGTAATCACGAGGACCACATCCAGGTAGTCTGCAGCTACTGACACGACTTAAACCGGCAGTCAGTGACTTTATGGACTGATGCCATGTTTTAGTTTGGCCACCTCTAACTCTCTTCCATCCTATTCCTATATCAGCCAGCATTGCGCGTCGAGGAAGACGGTAGTTGGGCATATGCAACACATATCTCAACCACCTCAGTCGATGAATATTAACAACCTCATCGACCGATTTACCACATTTGCCTAACGCCTGTTATCTAACCTCGTTGTTACTTACTCGGTGATCCCAGCTAACGCGAGCGATTGCCTTAAATGAATTGGATAAGGAAAGTTTCAAATATGCGAAATACTAATGTATAGCAAATCTGTCTAACCTTTTTGGTTGTTTTATCTCAAAGGTGAACAATAATTTAGAACAAACTCACTAGGAAGTTGCTGTTTTTTACTCTGTCGATAATAGCCTTTTTAGATTCGCTACAGGTTCCCCTTGAATTCAAACAGTCGGTGGATAGTGTGATTATAAAATAATGGATTGCCATTAGGTACATTCCACAGTGCTTTGTCAATCAGTAACCTGATCCGAATGAGTCAGCGGATCTTCCCTCGTGATAATCCCACTGATTACATTTATGTACTGGAGATTCTAAGTTCTTGATACAGCAGAGGTGAGATAGAAGGATGCAAGGATAACCAGTTTAATATGTGCTAAGAGAGGGAAACAGCAACCTTCCAGCTTTCAACTACAGAACCAAATACTTGATGTCTTAATGCAAAATATCCAAGCAATATAAGGTTCGTTTAATTCCTGACGACTTGCACTAACTATATTACTGGTGAGGTATACTGCTGGAGTATTGTATCAAGAATCTATTGTTCGATGAAGCGTTTACAAGATAAGAAATGTCCTAATGTTTATTTTGCTGTAAAAAACTGTTATCCTAAGACGTTTAGGCTTGTATTAGGCATTTATTTTCTGCAACATCTTTTGCGTACAGCACCAATCAAATATGACTCTAATGTCGCCCATGAAACACAATAATGTGAAATACAGCTGTAAAGTTTTTAGTAGCAAAATTAAATTTCCGGACAGACGATAGATACACTAACTACCGTTTAAATGAAGACCAGTTTTAGGAGTTCTATGCTGCAACTCACTCATGGTATTGGAAAAATAAAGTATTATTAAATCGGGACGATATACACCAATTTAATACATGCACGATGAGTCGTGAAAGTTACTTAGAAGACAAACCTCTTTGACATAGATCCATAATAATACACAATTCCGTCTGTGCAACAAAAGAGGCGTAGTATGCTACGATATTTTCATTTTTCATATTTCTCATCGATTTAATTTCTCTCTAAATAAGTATTGCTTATAACGGAGACAATATCTTACGTTTATTTCTTCCAGTGAAGCAGAAGTACTGCATTTTTCAAGGTTGATTATTTTAATCGCACATTTTTTTCCGTTTGAAGGGCATAAAGCTTCAAACACAATAGAAGTAGCTCCCTGGCCTACATTTGTTATAAAAACAGGCAAAGAACAAACCAATAGACTTCCCGAACTCGTAGGATGCCTTTGTCATCGGCCACTGAATCGGTGTCTCACAAAGACTACCGGTTGAGCCAATAAGTGACTCCGTCATAATCACTAATCACCGATACAAATTAGCCACACATCAATCTTGTTGAAAATGTGCCAAAATAGCAGATCGGTTGAAAGAAAATCTTCATACTTGAATGTAGTTTAGTGTCAAGTTAAATAATTATACTCAAACTTGTCAACTCTGCCTATAAGAAATTTCAAACTGTAATTCTTCGAGATTTGTGTCTAGGTGGTAGGAATGTTCTGTTTCGGTGAGTACATCACTTGTTATACTACTTCTGAAAGTGACTATAAAAAGTCTGAATTGCGAGTTAAGAATAAGAGCAAATAAAATGTTTCTCCTACAGTATGACCCCTCAGTGTCTACAGATAATAAATATGAATCAGTTTTTCATTTGAAAGATTCGGTGGATAGTGGTAACATTGCTTCTACCGGTGACTGTTACAAGTTGCACAGTTTGCATATTCTTACCACAAAAAAGTTAGTATAAAGTTTAATACAGGCCCTTACGTGATTTGTCGCGCAAAGCCGCTCTACTAGATTTGACGTAAAATAGATCTTATCAGTGACCTGTCAGGATGAAGAGGGTTATGAGCTAAATTATACGGTCCTCTGATGACGTTAAAATTTAGAAGTTGAAGACAAGGAGGATATGCTAGAATTACATGATGATCTGGCCCAAATTACAATGTAGATGAATGAAAATGGACTAACTTTCAACTTTAGGAAGTAAAAGCTGTTTATCTGGGGCACGAAATTTGTCACCCATGCGTTCTAAATAATTTCCTCTTAAGTGATTAACTAGCAGACAAAGACTTTGGTGTCTTAGTCTCGTCCGAATCGGCTGCCAACTGTAAAAGATGCGTCAGAGCCAACGTCACACTTTTAACTCTAGAACACATTTTTGACCAGTTTGACAGTAGGACTCTCTATGTAATTTTCTATAGCTATATTCGTGAGGTTATCTCATTTACTTATCAGATAACTAAACAAGCTAAAATAAGAGGGAGCGATCGGATACCACTCAAACGTTTATTTGTATTACAAATGCCTCCTAGTGTTTTGTTGCGTGGATAGAGAAGAATCGTTAACTTTCAGAACTATGCCTTACATGACTATTTCAATTACTTAGTTGTTCATAATGCAATTATTTTATTTTCATTACCATTATGTACTTCATGCCCTATCCTCCCTATTGACGCATATACTGTTTGCATATTATCTTGTATTTGTTTGCTACAGTTAATTAGTTGTGTGTATACTGCTTCTGTTCACTACCACTATCTCTCTTGTATAGTATTCACGTCAAATTCTTAATTGGCTGAATGTACGGTCAGCTTTTGTGTGTGTTTAAAGAAATCCCTAATACATAATATGATTCTGCCTAGTTATTCATCAATCTTGTTGAAAATGTGCCAAAATAGCAGATCGGTTGAAAGAAAATCTTCATACTTGAATGTAGTTTAGTGTCAAGTTAAATAATTATACTCAAACTTGTCAACTCTGCCTATAAGAAATTTCAAACTGTAATTCTTCGAGATTTGTGTCTAGGTGGTAGGAATGTTCTGTTTCGGTGAGTACATCACTTGTTATACTACTTCTGAAAGTGACTATAAAAAGTCTGAATTGCGAGTTAAGAATAAGAGCAAATAAAATGTTTCTCCTACAGTATGACCCCTCAGTGTCTACAGATAATAAATATGAATCAGTTTTTCATTTGAAAGATTCGGTGGATAGTGGTAACATTGCTTCTACCGGTGACTGTTACAAGTTGCACAGTTTGCATATTCTTACCACAAAAAAGTTAGTATAAAGTTTAATACAGGCCCTTACGTGATTTGTCGCGCAAAGCCGCTCTACTAGATTTGACGTAAAATAGATCTTATCAGTGACCTGTCAGGATGAAGAGGGTTATGAGCTAAATTATACGGTCCTCTGATGACGTTAAAATTTAGAAGTTGAAGACAAGGAGGATATGCTAGAATTACATGATGATCTGGCCCAAATTACAATGTAGATGAATGAAAATGGACTAACTTTCAACTTTAGGAAGTAAAAGCTGTTTATCTGGGGCACGAAATTTGTCACCCATGCGTTCTAAATAATTTCCTCTTAAGTGATTAACTAGCAGACAAAGACTTTGGTGTCTTAGTCTCGTCCGAATCGGCTGCCAACTGTAAAAAGATGCGTCAGAGCCAACGTCACACTTTTAACTCTAGAACACATTTTTGACCAGTTTGACAGTAGGACTCTCTATGTAATTTTCTATAGCTATATTCGTGAGGTTATCTCATTTACTTATCAGATAACTAAACAAGCTAAAATAAGAGGGAGCGATCGGATACCACTCAAACGTTTATTTGTATTACAAATGCCTCCTAGTGTTTTGTTGCGTGGATAGAGAAGAATCGTTAACTTTCAGAACTATGCCTTACATGACTATTTCAATTACTTAGTTGTTCATAATGCAATTATTTTATTTTCATTACCATTATGTACTTCATGCCCTATCCTCCCTATTGACGCATATACTGTTTGCATATTATCTTGTATTTGTTTGCTACAGTTAATTAGTTGTGTGTATACTGCTTCTGTTCACTACCACTATCTCTCTTGTATAGTATTCACGTCAAATTCTTAATTGGCTGAATGTACGGTCAGCTTTTGTGTGTGTTTAAAGAAATCCCTAATACATAATATGATTCTGCCTAGTTATTCATCAATCTTGTGTCCTTATCATTTTCGGCTTGGGACTGAATGGACTTTAGGCAGACGTGCAAGGATTATGTGGGTTGTTATTAGGGTTTATCATTGCAACTTAGTGTACATAAGGTTGTATAAACCAACTAGTCATACGCCCTAATGATAGAAATTTTTTATGTCATGACACTTAGATTCTTGGCGAGATCGTTTATTTAAATCGATCTGAAAACTTGCCAGTCCCTTTTTTTGAAGCTAGTCTTCCTAGAGCATGTTACTGTGGTTTACACTTTCTGTGACCTACTCACGTTTCTAAGTTGGAACTCTCTAAGAGATTTTCCAGCTTACTATAGTGGCGTGTCATATCGCTTCCGCTACACTGTAGTCCAGTATTGGTTCACTGTGATGCAGTGTTTAATGTTTTAGCGTACACAGGTTTAGTTATATATATATGATATTTTGCAACCTGATAGTACTTTCTACCTCTGACTAAAGCGTACTTGGTGATATTTTGATATTAAGCTTAGTTTGGTATGGATGTTTTGTTGATTTGAAGTGTTATTGTTATGAAGGCTAGTCTAATTACACAGAGTAGTATTATAAGCTGCTCAAAGTTCGTGAAATCGTTACTAGCTTACAGTCCCTAGGTGTTTATAGAATTATTCTAAATAGCATTTTGGAGCTTGCTATTCATCAGATTTTAAAAGACGTGAAGAATAGTTTGTAGTTTGCTTCTGCCTACAGTATAGTGAAGCCCTGGAAGGCTATGTATGGTTAATACAGTAGTTTTTTGAGAGAATTATGAAAAATTGTCATTTTGTAGCACGGAATGATGTTTATGAAGCTATGGACCAATTTTCAAGGGTTTAACTAATTCAACTTCTTCGTGCCTAATAATATACACAGTGTATTCTCACTATATCACCAGGGGAAGTAAGTTAGACGTAGGAAACCCAGAATTGCACGTTTGCTGTCTTAGGTATATGATGTGAGGTAAAAGTTATGCATAGAAAGTGAAGGGGAAACTTAATGTTATTTTCACTCAAAATCCTAAAAGTCTTATTTTGTTAACTATGAATTTATGTTTTAAATTAGGCATTTGTATAACGAATTCGTTAAAACCTTATATAGCTACTCGTGTGACAAAAATTATTCGGCTAATAATGAGCAATGCTTTCTGAAGTGTTCACTTTTTAAGTTGGAAATATTGTTATCTGTGTGTTGCTGGGCGTTTAGTACGGACATCCATATCGCTGATTTATGGAGCATAATAATCACTCACTCGATAGCTTACAGCCATGGTGAATCAATGTTCACTAATATGAACGTAACTGGGTGTGTGCCGCTACTAATCGTCATAACTTGATGTTAGTTTTCATCTGTATGCTAATTCATAGAAACGTCCATGTGACCATTGCTGATCAAAAATACTGAAGTATATGGATCCTAATAAACATGTTTATTAACGCCACCCTAGACAAAAAGGCAACCTTTTCATTAAAAAAAAAAGATGGATTTGATGTACATATACGTTGCTTTCTATTATATTAGCATTACTATGCTGATTAAACATATTACCAGTGTCGTACGTTTGTGGTTTTATGACACACTCGTCTTTGGGTACGCAGGACGTACAGTGATTTTGTGTAGGATGTGAATGTTTAAACATAGCGGTAACCGATAGTAGAATATGGGGCTGGTTTCCCGAAGTTTACAATAATTTAATATTCAATTCATGTGAAGGCGAACGTCACCCTAGTTAGAGTTGTCTAGTAGGCAGCATCCTAGAACCTAATCTACGCATAATATAATATGCTGATTGACGTGGAATTCCGAACTTAGGCTAAGTTGCACTCTAAATACTGTTCATTAAGTGTAAAGGAAGTACTGTATGGCCCCAGAAGGCGTTAATTACAGCAGGGTAATTTTTAACAGTATTTAACCTCATGAAATTAAAAATACAAAGTAATTAGTGATACTCGTATTAACGAGTAAGTTAACTTCCAACGCGTCACCAGCAAGTCATTGGTGTTTGTGTATTCGAGAGTTAATTATATGCCCTGATGTATCCAGAGTATAGTAAATACAACTTATTACATATAATGTTTATGAAATTATGGGGAGAAATTAAAGCTGTTGCGTTCTGATGAGTGCTTATACCTACAAGCGTAATGAAGTAAATTATACTGAACTGCTAACCATTCCCAGTTTCTAGGTGACTGCAGTTTGCAAGACAGTAACAACAAAAGTAGATATATACACATCCCGGTTAACAAATTTAATGCGCTGAGGCATTTTAAACATTATGTATAATCCTCCTACTCCCGTAAACTTTAAAGTTCAGAGATTTTATCGACATGGTTTGCTTTTGTATTCCGTTATACGTTTCCTCGCGCAAAACCAACCTCGTTTTGTTGAGAGATATAGATTTATCTTTACTTTCCCTTAGTTCAAATATAACACTGAATAATTACCATCTACTTCTGATTTATCGCTTAAGCTAGATGCAGATATGAATAGGGTTATACTTAAAGATAGACATCTTCAGCTCTTCAAGAACACGCTAAAAGATCCAAATTTATTAAGTCTCAGTACACTGAGTATGCGTGCTATTCGACCAAGGCCAATACTTCATTGTCTATGAATTTACTACTACCAGTACCACCGATCATTTTCACTACTTACATCCCTCACGTCCTACCGTTTTGAAGCTAGTTGGCACATATCAAGTAATTCTTAAAACGGTTGGTACGTCAGTACATTATACCCACAGCTCAGACTTGATTAGATGTACAACTAGCAATCATCAAATTATCATTTATGATATTTATCGTGAAAAACCGTAAACAGATAACTACAAAATCAGAATAATGTGGTAATACTATCCTAAGGGTTTAAACCAAACAATCAAACCCACGGTAAGAGCCAAACTAAAATGGTCGGTCAATAGATAAACGAACCAACGGTGAATATTAAACATCCTAAGTAAATCAAAACTTAGTTAAAGGAATTTACAAGAAAAATTCAAAGAGATTTCAATGTACCACGTGTTTATCGTGACAGGAAAGGTGATGATATATTCATCGCTAATGATAAGGTCTTCAAGAAAGTGGAAGAAGCTTTGACTTTTTTCAAACTTAGTAGTTAGTTGTGGTCTGCGAAGGTTTATAGGAAAGTGTCTAAAGCCTCTGTGTTACCTTGGGATGTTTAAAAATAAAGCCAGGTTGGTGTGGATCATATTGTGTAGTAAGTTGATGAAAAATAACCTTAACATGGATAGGTTTCATTAGTTGATTGTCATTTCGAGTGTCCGCATTAGTTTCTTCAGGAAAGGAGCAGCCTCGGTTATTTCAGTAGTTACCCTTATGTTTAGTCATATAAGTAGGACGGGGAAGACGTTTATCTGGAGTACAATTGGTCAATATATCCTTATCAATGATTCATTCCTAACTGCGTTTACTTATTTTTATGATTGGAAAGCTAATAGACAGTATGGGTTTAAACAGTACCCGGTTTATGACGTATGCCATATAATCAGGACAACTAACGATTAAACTCACACCTACGAATCAGAACAAATCAGACGTCAGTGATGGGTGGTGGAGAAGTCATATTTGATTGTGAGTAAAGCGTTAATAGGATATCAACGACTAGGCAGGTTAATTAAAGAAAGAATTACTTCCCACGTCCTGTCGTGATCTGATAGTGAAGCATGACCGTGAGCCTCCGTTAAGTCAAACATGGTCAGCATCACTGATCAGAGCCTATGCAACTATTTATTTAGGGGGTTATTTGCCACTACAGGCTTTTTGTACTGGCGGTTTGTGTTGACGCTGGTAGCACTGAGATGTCAACAAACTTCAATTTTAGTTTATTTGTATCAGTATGATTGTAGGTTTGATGCATATGGAGAAAAGAAGGGAAGTGATATGCGATGCTGGATGGTGGTAATGACGTTGAAAGATCAATGTTGACCATAACCAAACAGTACACAGACTATCGGGCTGAAACATAAGAGATTTATATGTTTTAGTGGATTTTTGGAAAGCAGGCGACGTTTGTCTATTGGTGGAGAGTATGAGCTAAATGATTTATCGGAGCTGTGGGCAGAACAATATCTATCGGAGAAATAGAGTTAACCTTACTGGACAAAATGGATAATAAGATAAGAAGACTAACTACATTGATTGAATTTTTTCAAACGTCCTAACAAAGGAGTTTGAACTCACCTAAAGTATGTTGTTTAAAACGATCACAAGATTTAAGTTATCTAGTCATTCCTTCTTAAATAACAATCTGAAGGATAAATTTCTACATCTGACCACTTTATATGAGTTTTTAATGCCTAGGTATATCCCGATCTGGTGACACAAGAATCCAGAGTAATATGGAAATAGGTCTTTATTCAGTAGCGTGGGCAGGAGACAGTGGAACGCGGTTCTAGTTATTTAAACACACAAATAATTCTCAACGTTCAATAGAAGCTAATAGAAAATATAATCCCTATGCAGAACGAGGAAGTAAATGAATACTGGAGTTTAATTGTTTTGGCGTATGCTTAAGGTTCGAAGTGAACTTTTAACTAGTCAAGCTAAGTTGCTACAAGTTCACATATTTACTTACTACTGTAGCCCTCGTTATGCAGGTCTCTGATGAGGGTATTGTCATAGTTGAATCATGAATATCATCCTATATTTTGAGATGTCGAGGGATCAGTAAAAAGTTCAAATACAAAACTGTATGTAAACATGGGCTACTCGATAAAAGTAATCTATATAATAAAAAAGACCTAATAAGGTGAGTGGACTTTAATCTGACTACAGTTATTGAACCCGTAAACAGGCACCTACTGAAACCATATATATATGCATATATATATATAGTGTGCAACAAGCATTTAACTACCTGGAGTAGGGCTGTTGCAGATTACGGTAGAATCTAAAGTTCGCCCGATATATGACCAAGTTACGCTCGCGGTATTACCAGGGCAACTTCTAACGATTGAACCCACTCTTACGAATGAGAATAAATCAGAAGGCAATGAAAGATGGAAGAGAAGTAATATTTGATCGTAAATAGAGCGGCAATGGAAAAAGCAACGTCTAGGCTGACAAACTAGAGAGAGAGTTGCTTCACACAATGCGGCGTGACTTGATCTGGTGACGATGCGTGACCGATCGCCTTCAACTAGTCGTGTCCGCTAGAACAAACATGGTCAGCATCAATATCGAGGACTTATGTAACTATTTATTTTGGGGATTATTTACCGCTACACATCCATAGCTCTCGCAAAAAGGGCGAAAATAAGAAACAAAATAATTATAAAAATGAACAATAATATGCAAAATACAGCCTTTAAGCCGAACAATCACCGTATTTCCCCCTTAAATTTTAATACGGAAGGCCAGTGCGTCAAACAAATACTGGTTATTGATTATTGAGGACAAAACAGAAACTGAAAAAGTGCTATTACCAGTATGAGCTTTTTCAAATGGTGCGTTACATGACTACATTTTTGCTTTATTTTATTTTTGCCTTATAAGGTATACCTATAGATCCATAGCCTTTTCTGTGATATAAAACACGAAACCATTTTCCATCATTGAAACTTAATTAAGTCATAATTATGAGTGTTTTAGTGTGTGGCCTTTCAAGATTAGCACAGTCTGTGAATGTAGTTAAAATAAATATTATTTCGACAAGCTGGACATGTTTTATCCTATGCCTCGTTGTTTATCGTGTATTTTAAGTTAAGTTAGTCGCGGTTTTTTACTTGTAAAGCTTATAGCTTGCTATTACTTATTCAGAGATTAGCCCAACTTTTGTAAGAAGGAAATGCATTTGATTGACGTCTGTTGCAAAATAAAGTCCTGACCACCACAGTTTCAGGTTGTGTAGTGTAATTACCGTTTCATAAGTTCTAATAGTTTCAGAAAAGTTGACATTATATATTAACCAATTAGTTAATTAATCCGTCTGCTTTAGGAAGGGAATGCAAATCAAATAACCTATTTGTGACGTAGATAGTTGGTTGTAACATTAAAGGTCACTACATATTTTTGGAGATGAAACGTGATCAGATGTTTATTCTTATCTAAATAAAGGAGAAATAAAGGGATCCATCGGGCCTTAATTAACTGATAATGGTGAATGTATAATAGGTATTGGAATAACTTGGGGCATAAATATTAAAATTGATGTTTACAAAGTGGTTATATATATATGGATACGGAAATAGTAGTTCGTGATATAGGGAATTTGAATAACTTTACGTAGAATAGTCATTACTTCCAATGTAGGAAATATATTTTTTGAATTGAAAACGAAGTCAATTGTATAATGCATGGGGTAACTGTGATTTAATGGTGTCGAATGGACTTCATATCAAATTTTGTGTTTGCAAAAGATAATAAAATGTCAAGCAGTATGGTGATTTAGGCCCTGTGGATATTAATTAAAAATAATAAAGATGTATAAATAATTGAATGTATTGTTAATTTCATTGTATAGTGATTTCACTTTATAACTAGCTGACGTAGACTTTAAAGCAATCTAAGGATGGATTACTGTTAGATGCTTAAATTTGCTAGACAGAAGATATGGAAGATGTCGACGAAATTTAGTAATTCTTTGTGGTATTGGAGTAGATATTCGTGGTATTCAAAATTCCTGTGAAGTTGTGTACTAAATTTAGGGGGTGGGTTCTAGAGTTGGTGAGTGACACATTTGATTCCAAGCCTACAAAAAAACTCCAATTTCACTCTATCAGTGCTAATAATATCTGATTTCACCTGTTTGTCGATGTAATTGCAGTCACTCAAGGCATGCAGTATCCCTACGATATCGATGTTTGAATGTTTGAATCTAGTGTCTGGGAGATAGGATAAACCCAGTGAAGATTTCATATATCGTCTTTATCTTTACAGTTTGGTAAACACCGAAAAGTTGTTTTAATGAGATAGAATGAAAAAGGCTTGCATGGAAAGATATCCATACTTTAGATTCAGATAGGGATAATCGGTGAATGCACCCGGACCACTGTGATCGATTTTAAACCGTATCGCCCAACGTCTCCAGGCCGTATCCAGTTGGTTTGGATCTACCACCATGGTTCATTCCAAGAATCAGTGACTTCATGGTCTGGTGCTACGTTTTGGTCTGTCTGTCTTTAGCTTTCTTCCAACCTATCCCTGCACCAGCTAACATTGCACGTCACAGTAAGTGGTGATTGAACATGCGTTGTACGTATCTAAGACATCTCAGTCAGCAAAGATCCTCATCCCCATCAACAGGTTTACCGTATTTTCTTAGTATTATGCGCCTAACCTCAGTATTACATATGTTGTTGTCCCATCATACGTGAGAAACTTTTTAGAACAACTGTTATCAAACCTTTAGTCTACTCGTGTCTTCTACTTTAATACTCCATTAAATTGATGGACGGGTGTTTTACTGTAGTTAATTAGTGTGTACTAATTGATTTACAATTTTATCGGTATTCTCTGCATTTTAAAGTAGTAATGAGCATTTTTATTTTTTGATTCTAGGAAATAATTTATAATTTCAAACAGTTTCTGCGGAGTGCTGCAATAAGATGAAGCTATTCTGTGCGATCTTATTGATCTTGGCATCTATGTCAGCAGTTTACATTCATAGTAAAAGGTATGAAATAATTCGCTTTCAGTGAACATTTACCAACCATCTTTTCAGGTATTTATTTTATGATGTATTTTATGGAGAAGGCTTTAACTTGAGGCGTGACGTTTATATTCGAGTTGCCAATACTGTACGGTAAGTGTAATGCTGATTACATAGTAGTGTAGCTCGCTTACTAAATAGGGATTTTTATACTTGGTTTCGAACTATGCTCTGATTTGGTGCGAAGAAGTTATATTTTTAATATCCTCATATTGAAATCGATGGCGTGATGTTTGAACTTGCAACTTAGTTATTCAGTAATTAGTTCCATGGCCATCAAGTTTTCATTTTGGAAAAGTAGTTGCTATTATTATTAGTTATAAAATTAGTTGGTTTAATACATTGATGCAGTTTACATAGATTTACAATTTTCATTAAGGCAATAAAAACATAGTTTGGGCGAAGCAATTTTAATGTAGACGTTGTGTATAGCAATTACGTTGTATAACTTGGGTACAGTAAGAACTTGAACACATTGTTCTTAAACGCACAAGTCACGTTCGATTTGGCAATGGTTCTGCTGTTTATATATATATATATATATATATATATATATATATATGCATCATACCACTGACTGTTTTACATACACATGTGTTAGCTGTAGACAGTTTTATGTCTTATAACACGAAGCTGATAAATAAATAAATATATATACATGGGGTCTTCTTTTCGGCTGTTTTCAGGTGCTATTCATTCTTTCCTTGTCGGCTATTGGAGTCAGACATGGAAAGAATGAATAGGACTGGAAAGGAGAGTGTCGGATAGAGTTAGTTGCCGAATCCTGCCGGATGGCCTATGCTTCACGAGGAGTAATAGTCACTGATGATATATATAGCAGCTAATAAGAATCTTAATTCAAAAAATGTTTGTTATCGACTGGTTTTAGCGAACAGTTTCAGAACTTTAGTGTAAAAATTTGCTCACATCGAGCGTCAGTGGATTGACCTCCTCCCAACATCAATCAATGAGGTCACATAATGTCGTAGATTGTCTAAAGTTAGCGATATAGGCATTAAATATCGGTTCAGTGACATGAATATCTTATTATCAACCCCTGGTGAAGTTGTTGATAGATACATTTGAGAAGTCATGTGCTATTACGAAGTACCTATCGATTGCTTCTTGATATTTAGTGGTTGTCTACCTATGGTGATGTGAAATTTCATATTCATTTTTCCCCTATATTTCGACAGCCTTTTGAGAGATCCACATCAAATACCAAATTTCAGCTTACATGGTGCAAATGTAAGAGAATCAGCTGACGATGATTGGATTCTGGTTTTACCACCTTGGGGTCCTTTACCTCATTGGTTTCATGATAGATCTTATGAAAAATATAGTACTAATAATAATGCATTTAATTGGTCGGGAATTCAATGGTCTATGTTTTTTGACCTAAATAGTCTTTCTTTATTTGTACCAGTTATGGATTTAATTGAATTTCAACGAAGCGGTAGGTGATATTCATATTTTCCGGGTTATAACCGGGTTTATTTTCCAATTTGAATTATTCCCAACTTGACTTTAAATTACTATACCTCCTTACTGAATAAACTTCGCCCCAGTGACCTACTAGGAGTTCTTAAAATATTGCCAAATGGAAGTTTGTTTTTAATATCTAGGCATTATGATAAACCATATATTTGATAAGAAACTGAAATGATTACACTGTTTAATCACTGGATAGTGGCCAATTTTATGTTTATTTTGTCCTACTCTTAGCACTGGTTGAATTATGTCTGCGATCAAGTTGAAATTTGGCTACTATTCCATGTATTTCAACATCATGTACCATGTTATGTTGATGTTAAGTCAATTGGAGTTTCTGCTTTATCTTGGTTTCGTGATAGTTGGGGTTCGTCTGGGAAGTGTACCTGAATACTTAATTGTTTTAAAGCTCCCTGTCAGGTTCGATATCGGGTCATCCAGTTTCTCAATATTTAATTTCTTTCCTTATCATTGCCGTTACATTCAACTCTTGTTAGTTTTATCTGGTTGTGTTGATGAGTTCTTAGCAAACTGAGCTATTGCACACTTGTACAAGCCTCTATACTGTTTATAACCAACTAGCTTTCTTAGATTGTAGTTCTAACATTATTTTATTATCTATTTTCTTTATTCCTTTCTAAACGTAGTATTGGATTCACAGTCATTAAACAAATCATCCAATCCACTAACAATTGATTTGGCTCTTCAATTGGTTCGTGGGGATTTTGTAAAAAATGTGAAACAATATCAAAATGTTAGTGATCGTAAAGTATATTTTTGTCCAGATGAAATACGTGAATTATATCGATTGAACGTAAGTGGATGATTATTACCATGTGATTATTTCTCCATTTTTTTGATACTTACGTTATTTATCGTTATAATTGACTTTTATTAGTAAAGGGAAGTGCGTGAAAGTTGTCGAATCCTGTAACTTACATTAAGTTAGTATTGCATATCACTGAGTGGCGACGAAAGCATGAAAGTCCTAGATTTGATTCTTATTAAGACCATGGATACTCATTACTTTTGAATTGTCTCATACATGAACAAAGGAGCCGTTCAGTGCATCCTGAATTTCAATAGTTGTTTAAGGTCAACCCATGATGTATATGGAAAAATAATTGACTTTCTTTGATCAGTCAATCGTAAACAACATACAACACCGTGTGATTGTATACTGGTTTGAATTCCCACATCTCACATCAGTGCAATTCAAAAGATTGCTAGTAAGATGCGAAGCTGTAATATTTAATTATAATAGGTGCAGTTCGAAAAATAAAAACGTAGTCGGAGAACAAAACTTTAGGAATGATAGTGAATTTAAAGTGTAATGGACAGTGGAAAATGGTAGATAAAATACAATTGACAATTTACTGCCTAGTGCTTCCGGTCCTGATGCAAAGGTAAATGACTGTTCACTATCATATCACGAAAGCTTCAACGTCAAGATTATTGGAGCATGTAATTTGCCAGATATTCATATTTTCATTTTATACACATGTATTGGAAAGTGTTTGTAATCTACAGTCGTTGCTATTCAGTACTGATCTATGTTGGGATGTGTTCGTCTTGTGCCAATCGCCTAGAATTAATCCTATTTATAAGCTTTAGTATATTTGGATTGCAGGTAATGGCTGGATTCGGATAACGCATTTCGAACTTGTTTTGAACTTGTTATTTCAGTGTTTTTGCATCCCAATGTTGATTTTTACGATGAAACTAAGACGCAGTATTTATAGATATAAACATCAATCAACTAACCACCAAGCTTCTGAGCGTAGATAGTTTATTACTTGTTTAGTACGAGTTTGTAATTTTCCGTCGATGTTATGCAGAATTTTAGTTGATCAATCTCATTCGGTTGATGAATCTTGGTTTGGACGAAACGTTCGTTCTAGATTCTTCTGTTTTACTATGCATTTGTGTGTAAATCCATACCAAAATTTCGTTATTCTCATTGTAACGTTAGGACTCATCATTATCAACCAATCCACCAATCGAACTATTTGAAGGAAGTAGTTTCACGTCACATAATGGTATGTTACCCATGGCAGCGTCCTCATATGATTGCGTTACTGGCGATTTAGAACCTGTTCATTTGGCGCCTTTCTTAATTCAGTTAATTAAGAATTCTAAACAACCCATTACGTAAGTAGTCTTCGGTCACATAATTGCTTTACTTTCCTTCATTTAATTTGTGTTTACTCAGATAGACTAGTTATTCGATGTTTTACGTGACAAAATGATCTCAGTTACACAGCTATTGGGAGCCAAAAAGTACTGGTGGTAAATCTTGTCAATTAAATGTTTGTAGGTTCCTCACAATATCTGTTTTTAATATATATATATATATATATATATATATATATCCCGACCGTGTTGCTACCTTGACGTGGTGGTCGGGCCTGCCTGTCATGATGATTCAATCAGGCTATACTGGCTGGAACAATCGTTCCTCTAGGTCCTACCATACCAGGCAGGTCGGTTGAAGAGCGGTGAGACCAAAAGCAGCAAATATAAGGTCCGAGGACGAAGTCGTGCTGCTGGCTATACAGAGGTGTGACGGCAGTAAGGTGTTTTCTTCGGACAACCAGCATAACAGCGATGCTGTCTTTCCACAGAGGAAGGGCGGGGTTAGAAAGGGTCGATCCTAAAAATGCACACCTCGCCTTACTTCACGGATTTTCGTCTCCGGCAGTAAGGTCTCAACAAGTACTGAGCTATAACATCGAAAACCTTTCTCAAAAAGGCCGTGTGTGACCGGCCTCAAGCAGTTGTTCCTTGGGCACTGCGGTCACGCTCCCAGGTCTTTCAGACCAACCCTAACACATTCTGCTTTTCAGGTACATCAAGAAGAAGCTTTCCACAGCGTAGGCTACTGGGAAGAGATAACCGCCCTCACACCTCTAACAACACGCAAGATCACCGCCATTTTAATCAAACTCCTTCTTCTATTCCTAATGTTTATCCTTCCCCCCACCTTCAAGCCTAAATCCTTATCTTCAACTTCCTCTTGTGTCATTAGTGCTAACGATTTCGGCCCACAAAGTAAGACCACGCTCCAAACTTCACATTGGTGCATTCAATGTACGAACCCTGTGTCAATTAGGGCAACAAGTCTCCCTAGCTAGGATATTAGAATCCCGTGCCATTGATGTATGTTGTGTCTCCGAAGCACTCATACAGGATCCTAGCGTGGTCACTCACTTGACCTCACCTAGTCATAGTAAACAACCTTCGTGATACACACTTCGTTTATCTGGCGATTCAACAGCACCTTCTCGTGGGCTCGCCAGTGTAGGTATTGCGTTAAGTATAAAAGTAGAACAGGCGCTTCTTGAATGGATTCTTGTCGACAGTCGCCTATGTGCCGTCCGACTAAGTAATTCAGTAAGAACTCGGAAAGATACGGACACACGCCGCTGCTTTTTCGTCGTTTCTGCCTACGTTCCCACCGACTGCAGCCTGGATGAAGTGAAAGATGAATTTTACAGAAAACTTTCTGAACTACTTCATAGGGCCAAACACTCAGATTTGGTAATCTTGGCTGGTGATTTTAACACCCAAATAGGTAGCTTGAACCAGTCTGAAAGACATTTGGGTGGATGCTTCAGTATTCCAGCTCGGAGAACGGATAACGGCGACCGTCTGATGCAGCTTTGCTCAGATAATCGGTTATTTCTAGCCAAAAAGAACTTTAAGCATAAGGAGAGACATCGTTTAACATGGTGACCTCCTGGCTCTACTCAACGGTGGACTCAAATAGACCGTATCGCGATTAGTCACCATTGAAGAGGCTCGATAGAGGATTGCCGATCTTTCTTGAGTACATGTTTGGATTCCGACCACGCTCTAGTGCGAGCACGCGTTCGCTTGCGTCTTACCGGGCAAAGAAAACCTACCACAGGAAAACCTTTAAGAATTCTGTTTAGTAATGAAACATCCAAGATTAAATTCCAGGAACAACTGAGGAATCACTTAGGCAATTGTAAAGATGCGTCCCGACTGGATGCTGCTCGGCAAGATGTTCAAGCAGCTGTGGAATCCACAGGGTTATCTATCAAGGACTTAAATCAACATGTCAAGAAAAATCAATTGATCTCATTGGCTTCTGCTGATTTAATAGACTCCCCAAGACTTATCCCATCGGGCTCGGAATACGATGATGAGCGACGTGTAATCAGGCATAAACTGACGAAAAGTCTGCGAAACGACCGTGAGCAGTAGTGGGTAACGAAAGCAAAGGAAATGGAAAAGGTAGCAGCGATAGGTAACTTTAGACAACTTTTCAAGTTAGCAAAAGAAACCGAGGTTAGAAAATCCAGCGTTAGTGAGACGATTTTCGAAAAAGATGGAACGCTTATTAGCTCTCAGTCTAGACGTTTAGAACGATGGGCTGAACACTTCAAGGCCTTCAGCTACTCCAGAACTTCCCACTATTTTGAGACAGACAGAATGGAAAGTCAACTTAGGCCCCCCGATTCTTGTCGAAGTCGAAAAAGCTATAGCCAAGCTAAGGCAAGGCAAAGCAGCGGGTCCAGTTGGATTATCCTCAGAGGTGTTTAAGGATGGTGGTCCCACATTGACAACCAGGCAGACTGATATTTTGACTAAGGTTTGGGAACTTGACATAATTCCGTCTGACTGGTGTCGATCGTTAATCGTCCCAGTATATAAAAAAGGGTCAAAATCGTCCTGCAATAACCATAGAGGAATTAGTTTGACTGATATAGTGTCTAAAATACTAGCTTCTATAATTACCAGACGCTTAACTGCAACTCGTGATCTACAAATACGAAAAAAATCAGGCCGGTTTCAGACCTGGTCGCGGTTGTTTAGACCAGATATTCACCGTTCTTCAGATCCTAGAACACAGACATACTTTTCGGCGGCCGACAATAGTGGTTTTCCTCGACTTGAAAGCGGCATTTGACTCTGTAGACCGTGAAGTTCTATGGCAGTCTTTCATTGGAAGGCGTGCCCCAAAAGTACATAAAACTTGTCAAGGCTCTTTATTCAAACACTTTTAGTCGTGTCAGAGCATATGGCGAACTGTCATCTGAACTTGTAACCTCAAGTGGTGTCCGTCAAGGCTGCCCACTTTCCCCATTTTTGTTCAATTTCATAGTTGACATACTGTTAGAAATTACACTTTCATCGTCTGACTTTTCAGGAATCGATCTCCTACCAGGTGATCCACTTATTAACTTAGAATATGCTGACGATATAGTCCTGTTTGGCGAAGACGCTAATACGATTCAGAAGCTTTTAACATCAATAAGCACCAATGCATCCATGTTCGGAATGCGTTTCTCCCTCTCTAAATGCGAACTATTGCTCCAGGACTGGTTTTCGTCAACCCCTGATCTAAAGATAAGGAGTGATGTAGTTGAGCACGTCTACCACTTCACGTATCTTGGAAGTCTGATTAGCCCTAATGGGTTAGTCAAAATCTGACGAGATCTCAGTACGAATTCAAGAAGCTCATTTAGCTTTTGCCAACTTGCGTCACCTATGGCGTAGACGAGATATTCGTCTCTCAACGAAAGGGAGAGTGTACTGCGCAACAGTTCGCTCTGTCTTACTGTATGGGTGTGAGACGTAGCCATTAAGGGTAGATGACACTCGACGGTTATTAGTTTTTGATCATCGATGTCTACGAAACATCGCTCGCGTTAGCTGGGATCACCGAGTGAGTAATAACGAGGTTAGACGACGAGTGTTAGGCAAATGTGGTAAATCGGTCGATGAGGTTGTGAATCTTCATCGATTGAGGTGATTGGGACATGCGCAACGCATGTCCAACCACCGTCTTCCTCGACGCGCAATGCTGGTTGATATAGGAATAGGACGGAAGAGAGTTAGAAGCGGCCTAGCTAAAACATGGCATCAGTTCATGAAGTCACTGACTGCCGGTTTAAGTCGTGTCAGTAGCTGCAGACTACCTGGATGTGGTCCTCGCGATTACCGTAACCAGTGGCTAGAAACACTGAGTGACATGGCCCAGAATCGGTCACAATAGCGCAGATGTATTCAGTCATTGTCCTCCCTTAAATCATGAGCTTTAAATTATTGCATAACTTTCTTTCTACGCTTCCTGAACCATATTCTATACGTTCACACTGATTGTTACTATTATTGTTTTATTTTATTGAAGTAACTTCTACTAATGGTGGTGGTGTTAATCTTGCAGTACAGTTGTGGTATGACAACTTGAACCGATGTATATATATATATATATATATATATATATATATATATATATATATTACTGTGCAGCTTGACAATAGAAGGCAAACTAAATATAATCTACTGCAACTATGAATAACACTACATCGGATGAAAGTAGCCAACCTCTCCATCTATATCTAATGGGACATTAAGGACTATGTTATAACTTCGCTTCTATCAATACATAGAGACACGTGAATACGCTTAAAATTCCAATCCGTTGCTGCTACCTTGACGTAGTGAAGGGATTTGTCTGTCGTGAGGAACCAGTCGAGCTGTACTGGCCAGGACAGTCGTTCCTTCACATCCTATCATACCAGGTAGGTCGGCTGAGAAGCGGTAAGACTAAAAGTAATAAACTTACAGTCCGTACATTCCACTGTGTAGAAGCGTAATGGTAGTAAGAGACCCTTCCATAAAGCCTTTTGTCCACTTATAATACGCAAATGTTATAGTCTTATTCAGCAAAATACTGACAATATGCAGAGTCTTCTGATCACCTTGAGTATAATTTTAAACATATTTAGGCTGTATTTCTTAACATCTAAATGCAAAATTTCACTCCAGGTCTGGTTTGCAGCATCACCTAGATTGGTCATTTGGAGTGAAGTAGTTGGGTGCGTTGACCACTTCACCTATCTCAGAATTCTCATCACCCCTGGTGGGTCGGTGTCTGACGAAATCTCAGCACAGATTCAGAAAGGTTGCTTAACTTTTACCAACTTTCATCACTTATGGCATAGACGGAATATCTGTTTTTCAACTAAGGGCCGGCTGTACTGCACAATGGTTCACTCTCTTTTAACTTATGGATGCAAAATATAGGCCATGAAAGTAGGAGTTATGCGTAGGCTCCAGGTCCGTGATCAAAGAAATCTTCATAATATCTCCAGCATATCATAGAATGACCGAATAATGGATATTGATGTTAGGTACAGAGTAATAGGAAAACATAGCAAATCGGTCGGAGGAGTCGTAGACCTTCATAGGCTGAGATGGTTTGGAAATATGTCGCTCATGCTCGACCACTGTCTGCTTCGTCAGATGATGTTGGCTGGCGTGTGAGTAGGATGGAAGAAGGTTAGTGGTGGCCAAACCAAAACATAGAACCGGTCGATGAAGTTTTTGACTGTTGATCTAAGCCATGTTGGTAGATTTAGACCAGCTGGTTGAGGTCTACGTGTTAATCGTAATCAGTGACTGGAGACACTGCGTGAAATGGCTCAAAATCGGTCAGAGTTTCGCCGGTGTTTTCACTATTTGTTCTCATCTTGGTCTTATGTTCTATTACCCCTTCATAAACACTTTTCCTTTGTTCATCCCTGTTGTACTACATTATCAAGTTATTCTTGTAAATTTGATCTTGTCGTGCTAATATGGTATGGCAACGTAAACCTATAGGCATATATACCAAGTTCTGCATTGTCAATGGATGACTGACTGATACTTAAGATTAGGAAAACATCAAAGTATTAGATAGAGGAAAAAATAAAGGAGATTATAGGACTTTGCAAACTTATCATTCAGGTTAATCAGCAATCGGTAAACACATTGAAGTAAACCTAATTTTTCAACCAATGAAACAAAATCTTAAACGACCACAAGGCTAAGAACTAGTTTAAGGATGGAAGGAAATCAGAATAAATGTAGGTAAAATAGCAGAAAAAGAGTTGAGAACTGTAAGCTGGGATCAGTTGCTGTTATTCGCATGTATTACGTCAGCAAATGACGGGAGTGATCTTGGGACCAGATGTGAACAGTCTATAAGGTAGAAAAGGGAGCAAAACAACCATGAACAAAAGCCCAGTAAGATCATATAAAATTACTGACGTGCAAAGTCTACATTGGCACTAGAGTACATTGTGCACATCTTACAGAATAACCAATTAAACTCAATGTTGTCAAAATAAGCTATCAGTCTCTTGTGGAACGATATTTTAAGGTTCTTGGTAATTATTATCTAGCAAGACAGATAATATTTCAAAATCACACAGTCACCTCGGTAAACTCAATTGAATCAAAGTGCTTTTTGGCACCTGTATAGGCATTGAAACGTCTATTATCTAGTATACCGTGAAGTACGTTGCAGATCAAATGAAATTGTGTCTATAATATCAGGAACAGATATAGATGATGTAGTAAATGTAGCAAATAATAACATAATAACAACATCATAATAAAGAAAAGGTTGCCATAAATACCATGTATTGATTTAGTAATTAAACCTTAATTGTCCTTTACTTAACCAGGATGGATAGTGTTTTAAAATTTGATGACGAATTTGCTTAATTTTGCACTACACTTAATTAACTTCATAGAGGCAGTTGAATTGATAAATACGCTTGTCATGGTCAGAATAATCTATTCCTCGATATCTTTCATTAGATATATAAATGTATTTAGTAATATACGGAGTATCTTTAGCTTTTTACTAAATGCATGTTGCTTTGGGTAGCTTTACCTTTTCTGTGAAGACCTTTTACGCACACTTACTTTTATTTGAGCCGATTTTCATTTCTCATCGATTTCTGATTCCGTGTGATAAACGCAAACACCTAACTGCTGATCTTACTTCTATGCGAAGTGGAATTGACTGAAAAAGTGAATAGGTAGCTTAAATGGCCAACCGAGTTTATCTTTACACAGCATATTATCACCGGGGGACTGCTTGTTACCGGCCACATACAGGATACAGGTATAGAAATTGGCGTGATACTCCAGCTACTGTTTATACGCGGCGTTTATAGGACCACAATCACGTTATAAACAGTTGACATTGCATTTATGCCTACATTCAGTATGCAGTCACTAATTTCAACCTGGAATTATGACGTTTTTTGTGGGTTTTCATAGTTTACAGAGTAAACGGGCCAATATTGAGTATGGGTGTTATTAATCATAAGCTGCTGCTGAATATAAGTGGACGCCAACTCACTCACACAGAAACGTATTTAAAAGTTTTGGGGTCTCTTGATCACCAATGCGATTTTCCGTATACACATCGTGCAATCAAAAAACAGCATACTCACCGACAATACGATACAATCATCAAACTGGATCACAATGTATGAAACGTGTATTATGACACTACACCACACATTAACCACAAGATCCGCACTCGACCATGACATCTATCTCCCAATAAGCTAACTATGGAGAAAAAGAATTTGATTACATGGTGCTAATTGGCATCAATTACGGTTTCTAAAATAATAAGGTCGTTTGTGTGAAAATAGCTTTAATGGGGGGGGGGTCAATATTGGTACCTATGTGGTAACTTCACATGTTTAAATACCTACTTTATTGGATAAATTTCCCACCTCATATCGGCATAGTTTTCCTCTTGTATTACATAGGTAAACTTCTTCCCAATCTGAATCTCGATCGAGTGTGTTATCAAATGCCTCTAACACTAAAAGATGTCGACAAAACCTCACTTTTCGGTCAACTCTTAATTAATAAAAAAAATTCATTTGAGATGGTTAGTTTTGTTGAGATTGGTTATTTAGTTAATTGAATATGTCACAGATTGATGTTGGCAGGGTACCATTGAAAACAAAGGAGTACTGGACACCTGTTCTGTTTTAGTGTGTAACTCCTCAGCAGTGCTCACCTCAGATTCCGCACCAGGGGCTTCGAGTTGTCGGCGGACGTCTAACTCTCCGCACCACTGGGTCGGCATCCAATGGTAGAATCCCAACTTCCATCAATTTGTGATATATAGCACGACGATAATCCATTGTCATTGGTGGTGATTGTCCTACTCTCAACAAGTCTGGACTCCACCAATCACAACTTTTCATTAGAACTTCAGGAACATCCTGGAGTTAGTCACTAGTGAGCTGATTATAGTTCAATTGAGATGGTTATTTTTGTGGAGATTGGTTATTTAGTTGATTGAATGTATCACGGATTGATGTTGGTTTTCAATGGTACATTCACTATTTTATATTATCATTAATCGTTAGTTTTTTTTCTTCATATATGTATTTTTCGTGTTTACAGAACATTATATTTAGGTTCAGCTCAATCCATCATACATGGTCATTGGAGCGAATGGAGTCAAGAATATTGGACTGTAAGTCTTTCTCCCCTTTTACTAGGTATGTCTTATAGATAATAGTTGTTAAAAGTAGTTAGATCAGTACATACTATCAGTTCATATTATTAATGTTTGGTCTGAATATATATTTCCCAACGTGATTTCACAATACTAAAAATTCCCATGATTTAAATTGTAATGACACATATAAGTGAACAATATTGTTTTTAATTAGATTTTCACCAGGTTTCATTCTAATATACAGTAGTATTTATATACAAATGTTAATCAATCAAAGCAATTTATTAGACAGTTCGCCATTTTTCATTCATTCGCTCGTTACCCCCCGTTGAACATAGGCGTATTAGACGAATGAATTATTGATGATGAAACTATGACGATAATGGAATAGGTGGATTATATAGCAAATCGTGGAACACTTGCACAAATTATTTGTTGATTGTAGCTTCATAGACGTTTTTGATTTCATTACCAGAGTATAGAACATGCATTTAAATGGGAAATGTATGATATCCCTTGGTTTAGCTTCTGTATTGACGATTAAAGCAATTGACTTTGTATGTCAATGACTACTATAAAAATAAATAGACAGTAGGATTCCGGAGGTTAATCTGAAAGAAGTACTATGATGATGTACACTGAACATTCATATTGTATTCAGTAACACGCTATAGACAAAGCATATAATTATTATTTGGAACAACACATGTAAGTGAAACTATATTGTTTTCAATCAAATTTTCATCCGACTTTACTTTAATACACAATAATATTTATATGCAAATATGAAAATTGTTAAACCAATCAAGGCAATTCGGGAATCAGTTGTAATAATGAGGTAAACGGTTTACATAACAGTTGGTCATAATCAGTGGAAACTGCAAATTGGTAGTAAGAGGACAGGTATACTAGTAAGTGGTGTTAAGAATAATAAAACAACTCAAATAAATATTTCAATGGATCTATATATTATCAGACATGTATCTATACATATACGATTGTACAGCTATGAAAATGAATTTATTTGAAAAGGATTCCCTCGTTGAGTAAATTTGTTTTATAGCCAAATTAATGGGATAGCGATGGGTTCATCATTAGATCCGGTCGTTGCAGATATTTTCTTTGCAAAATAGGAAAATGGACCCCTCAGTGACGCTATCGATGAACTGCACTTTTATTGTTTTTAAATCGTTGATACTTTGATCAAAATGTATTCAGAGAATTATTAATACAGTTCAACAATGTACACCCAGCAATCACGTTTACTCATGAGGACGAATGTGGTAACAAGTTGTATTTCCTCAACATTTCATTAAACAGACGGAATGATGGATCGGTAAACAGAAGTGTATACAGAGAGAATTCCACTGTAAGTCAGTACACTCACTTGTGTATTTTCACATTCATCCCATACAAAAGAAATCTTGTTACAAGTCTAACTAACAGGGAAGAAAGCTCTCTTCAGAGGACATAAAGGGTTCATCAGTAATACTCTGACTTAATATTCGGAAGGATATCCTAAAGCATTTGTGAAGAAATACATGATTGTAGGGGGGGGGGCAAAAGTCAGTAACATGGACTGTTTGCAAGAAACCTTTATTTTTTGAAATTACAATTTAACAGAGATGTTGCTAGTGCTGTTTTTTACGATAGATAGGTGAATGTAGTAAAAAAAAACATTTTACGCTACGAAACCTTGATTTTCATTTTCTACTCGACCAGTAGTATTTATTCAAACTAGAGATAAGTCACCAGCATTCTCCTCTTCTATTTGCCTATATCATCCCAGCTGCTTCTGTGGAACAGGCTACATAATAGATACAACTACTACAACTACAACAACTATGAATTCTGAAAAAATGGCCCACTTTTCAAATTGCTTCTCGCTCAAACGGTATTTATACTTATGCAATATTTATTATCATTTCAATAAAAATCCCTCTATCTTATTTTACATCCCTTTCCTATCCATTTTTGTTTATTTTGTTATCATCAATACTTATTCTTTTTACTCAGCAGCTCGTCCACAGTGGAAATGTTATCTTATTCGTTTGATCCAGAGTCACTAAATGGTAGACTTTTTGTTTGTTGCTATCAATGTTGAAATCTGATACAACTTTTCTGAAGCCACATGTGCCAACTTTGTGCAGACCACAACCTATTCCTAGTCAACTCAGATTTCTGGCTCAGCCACTGCCTATAGGCTATCTGGTATCCTCCCTCTGCAACCCAAGCTTGGGCACAAATTGATCATATAGCAATCAGTTATCGCTGGCGTGGTTGTATTTAAGACTGTCGTTCCTTTTTAAATACCTATCTAGATTGTGACCATTGTTTGTTTTGCACCACACTTGTTTTGCGTTTCGGTAGCCAGTAAACGTCTTGGTCTAAACGGTTCGATACTAGTAAATTGGCCTCAGCTTCTGTTGTAACCAAATATCAATCCAACTCAGGTTTTGGGCTAAATGGTAGTTCACTAGATAATATAGATGAATATTGGTTGCGATTTCATGACGCCATGAAAATGGTGGGCCACTTTTCTTGAGGTTTTGCAAAAGCGTCTCACTGATAAACACTAGGTTTCTGCAGGTTCTCTACAAATTTTTGAGATACGTTGGTCTACTCCGATGACTTATAAGTGTGATAATAAACATGGATTCTTACGTCAGAAAATCGTGAAAAGTCCGTGTGAGGACTGTGAAACCTGATGGTCTGAGTGTGCCATAGAGTTGGAAATAACAGCTACATCTGATGATTGCTCCGGTTTCTTAAACTCTTCCAAACCACTGGCAGCAAGAAATCTGGTGCCAGTGAAACAATCTGTGAAGCTGATGGCACGTCAGTCACTAACATCCATTATCGTCTTAGGCGACGGGCAAAGTTTTTTAACAACTTCAACTGGTTTGTTGCCCCAACAACCTAGACTTGATTGTCCTGCTTTTCATGGCCAATGAGGACTGGTTTATTTAAAAAGAGGAAATCCTCAAGGGACTTTAACTTCTGAATCTCAACAAACCACCAGGTCCAGATGATTTACCTCCAACTCTTTTTAGAGATGGTGATTAACTCCGGGTCAGATATCTGACGCGGTAAGGTTTGGGAAACTGAGTGTTCCGTCGTCTTGGAATAAAGTGATCGTCGTCCCCACCCATCAGAAATAGTTTAAGTAACCAACGTGACGACTATCGGGTGGGGGGGGGGAAATAGGTGCACTCTCGATTGCTTCCAAATTATCGTCTTCCATCTTGCTTCATAGATTGCCCAAAACGCGTGTAAGGCTGACTCGCATAGAGAAGGCCGGTTTCCGATCAGGTCGAATATGTATTGATAAATTTTTTCACCCTCCCTTCAAGTGTTAGAACACCACCAAACATACTGTAGGCGGGCAATCGTCGTGTCTCATGACATCAGGGCCTCCTTTGATTCGTTGACAGGATTGTACTTTGGAAATATCTGTTAGAGAAGAGTGTGGCTAGGAAGTTTATTATCATCTTATAGGTTCTGTAGACAAGCAGCTGAAGTTGAGTGAGGGTATGCAGTTACCTTTGTCGATTTTTCCAATCCAGCCGAGGGGTTAGGCAGGGTTCCCCAATTTCACCTTTCCTCTTCAACCTTGCCACCGATGACATCCTAGAAACAGCTCTGAAGAAGATGTATGCTGACAGTGTGGAGTTGCTACCTGTAGAAAAACTTTTTGACATTGCGTACGCGGATGCTATTGTCTTACTATGAGATAGTACACATGCCATTCAAATCGCACTTAACCAGTTGGCAATTAGTATACGTGAGTATAGCATGTTCTTTGCACCTCCCAAGTGAAAAGTACTTCTGCGAGACTCAGGCTTATAACAAAATGGGCCATCTTTGACCCTGTCGTGATGTTAGTCTGGCTGTAATGGTCGGTGAAAGCTGTTGTACTCTGTGTTTGCGAAACCTGGTCTCTCCGAGCCGAGGACTATTGGAGTCTCTCTGTGTTCGATTGTCCTTGTCTCTGAAGGATTGCTGATATCCGCCGGGAACAGTGACAAGGTTTGACATCATGTTTTCGAATACGGTGATGACAACTTCATTGTTGTCGCTATCTTGTGACATCGGCTTCAGTAGCTTGGTCACAGTTCACGCCCGACTGTGCTGTTACCTTGACGTGGTGGTCGGGCTTGCCTATCGTGATAACTCAGTCGGGCTATACTGGCTGGAACAATCGTTCCTCAAGGTCATACCATGCCAGGCAGGTCGGTTGAAGAGCGGTGAGACCAAAAGCAGCAAATATAAGGTCCGAGGACGAAGTCGTACTGCTGGCTATACAGAGGTGTGACGGCAGTAAGGTGTTTTCTTCGGACAACCAGCATAACAGCGATGCTGTCTTTCCACAAAGGAAGGGTGGGGTTAGAAAAGGGTCGATCCTAAAAATGCACATCTCACCTTACTCCACGGATTTTCGTCTCCAGCAGTAAGGTCTCAACAAGTACTGAGCTATAACATCGAAAACCTCTCTCATAAAGACCGCTTCCTGAACCATATTCTATATGTTCACAGCCCTTGTTACTATTTTTATTTTATTTTATTGAGGTAACTTCTACTAATGGTGGTGGTGTTAATCTTGAAGTTCCATAGAGGTATGGCAACTTGAACTGATGCACACATGTGACAGGTTCTATGCTGATTATACATACACATACATACATCACGTTTTACGAATATCATTCCAGTGGCTTCCACATTGTTCACTGTTTGGCAACATTGGGACTGCTTGGAAAAAGCAGAGGGATGGGCAATTTATGACATGGCGTCGTGGGATGAAGGAAAGCTGTATAGGAATGATCCCTGTCTGTTCGTTGCGACTTCCTAGTTGGGGTCTTAGAGATGGTGCTGCAGATCAGTGGCTTGATGCCTTATGCGATATGGCACAGAATAGAAAACAGTTGCGTTCTTTTAGAGTTTCTTATCATAATCTTCAGAAAAGTATGGTAGCTTCTCTTAATAAGAATGAAATCTTATTGGTGTTTCTACTCAAACTGTATCTCCTGTTGTTCAATTTTCCAGCTGTCCTACTGAGTCTTGCATTTTCCCTTTATTTGCCCTTTTCCACCATTTTCTTTACAACGTTACCTTCGTACTTGTGTAGCGCATTTGTTTTTAGTGCCATTTGGTGCCAAATTTTGTGTCCAAATAAATAAGTAAAATACCACCGGGCAACGTAATCAACAAATAAAAGAACGCTTTCCAGCATAGTTTGGAAAAAGTAAAACAAAGTGTATACATAGCTTCGTCTTAACTCGTCTGATAGATAGCAGTTACACAACTAGGAAAGAAAACTAAATCGTTTAAAGTAATATACCATGTACCACCAAAGCTTCTTAATATAGTCTAAGTTCACTTATTACACGTAAAATGATTCGAACCAACAACCATGGCTTATGTGTTCAGTAAAAATATGCGACACCCCTTAACTCTTCTTTGCCCAAATAGGGCTTAACAAATGATTCCATCATCGTGTATCATGTAAAGGCTGTTGAAGATCTAATTAGAAGGAATACTGTGGGCTTACATGCTTTTTTTAAAAATCTAATATGGTTGAAAATTATACTAAAAATCCTTCTTGACCTTGGCACTATGGTTTTCAGCTCTAGTGAATAAAGTATATTTAGAATTTTGAAGAAATCGATTCCTTCAATATGATCGTAACCTGTTTCACCCAGCTTTCACCCAGTATGCAACTGTTACCACTGGACTATTTAAGCTGTTACAAATTCCGTTTGTCGGTTTCACTCATTCCTTCAATCTTTCCTTCTTTTAGTTTGTAATTTCGGTTGATTTTATTATTTCTAGATCATTGTTTGTTATTTCGGCTTTTTTATTATCATACTTGTGATGATATGAAATGTGTTGGTTTGAACTAATACATAATTGATCTAAGCCTTATACTGCTTTCAATTGTTTATTATTCATAATATTGATCTTTCTGTAAAGGTATAAGCAACTTCAAACAGATATTTGGTATGATTAAATCCCTTATGTGGTCGTGGTTGCATACTGCTTGGGAGTTTGGGATCAGAACAAAATACCCATTCACATATTTTCAGGTTTTAGATAATTCTCTCGCTTAGGTGAAATTGATACACATTTTCATGTGGTAATCTCATACAGAGTCTGTTTAGTTAACATAATTTCTATGATCCCACCTCCATAAAACCACTTGATGTTTGAGTAAAGCTAGAAAGCCACTAACTTGAGGAAACTAAACTAGTTTCCGACTTGATATTGTATGTGTATATAGTCGCCAAGTGGTCCTTGGTATAAAGTAATATCTCAACTTTAGAGAAAATCGACTTCCTGGCAAGGGCCTTTATCGTCAAGTAATTTTACATAGATGATGTTGAAATTTTATCAAGTGAAAATGCTAGGAAAGTGTAGTTTTCAGAAAAATAGGTACATTAGTGTGCTAATTTACCTGGTATTTTTGTGGGGGGAATAAATTTTAGCTGTTTGGTCCTGGGATCAGACTTCATAAAATAGAATATTACGTGAACTATCTGTTAGTTGGCTAATTCATGTTGTTTAGATAGTACGTTGTTGCTGGGGAATGTGGAAAAAAGTCTGCGAATGAGTGAAGCATGTGAGATAATTCCTGCCAACGACTTCATAAACAGTGCATTTACAGTTAGTGAACGTTCCCGATAATATTTTGTGATGTACAATCATGAAAGACCTCGTTTGTACGCTATTATTTACCATATAACTCAGTTGTAACAAACACGTTCATTTACTTGGTTTTGAGTCGTACTCTAAGTATAAGGGTTAGTGATGTGGAAACGAAATAGATAGAGCAGGGTTCGAGTATATAACAAAGGGGCTGAAATTCGGACATGTTAATTACTGAGTCACTGTTTCGCGAGTTTAGGAACATTGCAAATAAGGCTTCGAATTAAACGCTGCAAGATGGATATTGCATATTCTACGTCGGTTTGACTTAAAACAAGCTACGTCTTACTTTAATCACATAACGCAACGTATACCTGTAAAGGAATTTTCCTATCCAGTAATGTCCGATGCGATTAAACATTTCTAGTAAAAGTTATTTGCGTGTTATTTGAATGTTGTATAGTATCCACCAGTCAACCAATTATAAACAACGCAGAACCAAGCACATATTTATATCGGTTCTAGTTGTCATATAACAGTAGAACGACAAGATGAAATTATTAAGGTGAATACTATGGTAATAGAAGTAGAAATGTCAATCATAATAAAAAGAGGATTACTTATGAAGTATATGGTTTGAAAAAGAAGGATAAACTTATTGAGTAAAATACTACAAAATAATTCTAAGATTGCGAATCTAACCTAAGACAGCGAGTGAATTTATGTACGCCATTGGGATCGATTCTGTACGACACCACTCACCGTTTGCGACTACTGGTTGCGATTATCGAGCAGATCCAGGGCCTTGCAAATCGCACCTACCAACATGGGTCAGACTAAATGTTATTGACTTTATGAACTAATATCACGTTTTAGTTTTGTCACTTCTAGCTTTCTTCTAACCTACTCCACACCAACCAACATCACGTGTCGAGGTAGGCGGTAGTTGGATATGGTATATCAGATGGAACTTTGTCACTTTCCAATATCACCTCTATACACTTGTATTCAATTCTTTGCTTGTGATTGTATTATTTCGCTTTTAATATTTGTAGGTACGTCGAAGTATTACATTCGCAAGTCATTTACGTGATATTGGTGATCACTATCGCGGTGCTTATTTGCATTCTTATGATGTTTCAGATCGTACAGTACCGCCGTTAATTGTCGAACATCTCGGTCCTGGTTCCGGATGGTTACGTTCTCAGTGGCCACTTTCACCGGCTGTAGGGGGACCATATGTGGCCGTTCATTGGCGTCGTGGAGATTTCGTCACAACAAGCACCAGCACCACCGTTACTACTTCTACTAGTAGTCGGTCTCCCAATAGTGTTTCAGCGGCTCAACAAATCCTAGATGCTATCAAGATATTTAATCAATATGAAGATCGTCATATTGACACTGTTTACTTAGCTACAGATACTGATGAAGAAGGTTAGTTTTTTCTTTATAGTGTTTTTCTATATCAATCAAGAAACCCATTTCGTACGACATGACCTCGTTCTGCTAGGCCTAAGTCAACAGATTCGAAACCCATGCCTACTCAGTGACATTAGAAAAGATGCTGTGATGTGCCTTCTCTTATTAAGACTCACACACATCAGTTAAAAGACTATGTAGTACCACTAATAATATATCAGAGCAAGCGACAAACTGTAACATAAATAGTACAAAATGTGACGAAAAGATTTGTTGTAGTCTGCGAGTTTCATTTATTGGACTGATGGACATACAGAAACTTTATTGGGATAATAGATCTTATGCATAGTTTGTACGGTAAAATCAAGAAGTAGTTTTGTGTATTACGTCGATATTTTGTATTATTCTTAACACACACTCTAGTACCTACGCAAAACGTTCCAAACAAATGAAACGATAATACTTTGAAGAAATCCAAGAGGAATGAAATGTGTACACTCAATATATATACTGAAAAGGATCATATATACTAATGTCTCATGCTGCATAGTTGCACGAATTCTAGGACGCCAATCAAAACATATCGAGTGTAGGATATGTTTAAACCTACAAATAACCTTTCAAGAAATTTCCGAAAAACTGTCGACTCAAAGTCAAAACATGAAGAACTAGATATAAACTGATATCTGCTTCTAAAACGTAAACTAACACAATTAATACAATGAAGTAGTCAATATAGTCAGTCAAAAAGGCGATAGAAAATCACATACCTCACAGTGATAGGTAATGCGTCAAAATGAAGGTTCATGATTATTAGTTATGTTTATAAAAAAAATAGAGTTCTATGGTTATTAAACAAAAGTAGTCTATACAATCAAACTGAGTTCAAGTGGTGGGCGTTTAAATGGATGGCATTGGTTGGCTTAATTATAAACGTAATTAACAGCGAGGGCTTACATATTATGGTTCAATGTCATAGACTAATCACATCCAGTTACTTCATTCAGTTCCCAAATCGTCATTCAAACAGATCAAAAACGATGAGAGCTTGGAGTAAATGTACATTAGCTCAACTTGTCATACCATATTAGTACGACGAGATGAAATTAACAGGATTATTACTAGAATATAATTCGAGAATAGAGAATGAAATGAAAGCATGTGTGGTGGAATGATGGATCTAATGATGTAGAGGTAGAGGATAAACAGTGGATGGACAGTGAATATCTCCAAGGATTGGTTATGGTGGATGACGATTTAGTTGTCTGAGCCTACTGACACGTCGGACCAACAGTTAATGGATTTGTGTATTGATAGCACGTTTTAGTTCATCTAGGTCTAGTTTCATTACAGCCTTCTCCTACTGTAGATAGCATCATGCATCGAAAAATGTAGCTGATGGTTACGAATGCCTAATACATGTCCCATGAACCCTAGTTGATGAAGATTCACAATCTGATCAAGTGACTAATCATTTTTGTCTAGTACTCTGTGCTTAACTTAAATATTGCTCATGTTGTTGTCTCATGATACTTAAGCAATTATTCAAAGACGTCTGTAATGAAAAACCTGCAGTCTACGCCATTATTATATTTTCGTAGTCCATGCTTCACAACTGTAGTTTATCAAAAACACTACTGAACAGTTTACTCGTTCTTTGATTACCAACTGTATATTTCAACGACGCTAAAACAGACGAATGTTGACAAAAGTAGCTTCATTAGACTCCGATTCACCAGGTCTAATTAGACTGCCAAGATAGGTTGAATGACCAGTCATTTCACTACGACATTCGCGTATAATCAATTTGAACAATAATGCAAACCAGTTGAGAAGTTACATTTCACACTTATATGTAAAGAAACTCATCCCTTACTTGTTTGTATTTTTACTCAGAGAGACATCGCTTATTGTCAACATCTTCAGTGAATACGACTATATCATGTTCATATTCTATAATCATAAAAGTCACCTAGTAGGTGATCAGTTCCTGAGACGCTGGTTGAATAAAGCGTAATTTCTAGAAAGATATCTTTGATAAAATTAAGTAAATAGTGGGGTTGAGGCTGATGAGGGGAGGTATTTCAACGTGGAATTCACTAAGACAGCATTAATGAAATCTATCTAAAGCATCAAAGTTGGTGTTTTAAAATTGTGATATTGATTGGGCCTGACTTGTCCTTAATTTAGACGATTTCTGATTGCTAAATCTCAGCTTGACAATGGTGACTGAGTAATACATGGCCATTAATAACAACCAGGTACTCTTGTCGCGTTGCCACTGTCTTAGCCCCGACCCAGAATAGGGAAGAACAAAAGATTACCATACAGTCTAATAATATGGATTATCCGATTATTTTATACCACATACAATCATTTACATATACATGTAATCTGGGATTGCGCAGCAGACCAATTAGTTTAACAATGTCAATACAAGATAAAGGCATTGGTGATAGAAAACCGTAGTAGTATACAATTAATTAGTCTTAGTTCATGAGTGGAAAGTAATATAATAACAGTTAATACATTAAGTGAAAAGTTAGAATCGGGGGTAATATGAAAACGATAGAAACACAATATTCAATACATATTCGATCTGTTCTTCAATTTCGATCATTTTTATTAACACAACCTTTATTATAAAGCTATCATTACTTGCATAGTGGTCACCGTATGTATTCATTCCTTTGGCGATAGAGATTATGGGACACAGAGTTTTTGAATATTCTTGCTTTTAGAGGGACAAGGTCCCATAAGTATTAGCTTTAACAGACTAAAATAAACTAGTGGAATTTGACTACTCAATGTTGCAATTTTCAATAATCCGACAACTTAGTGTAATATGCTCTCTGTGTTGTTCCACAACGCCTTAAGGATACAGTTAGTAGTAGTATGTTATTCTTGATGATCGTTTATGTACTATTTACTCTTTTATACTATATTTACTCCATTTGTAGAACTTGAAAGTTTGAAAAGTTTACTTTATCCATTCCAAGTATTTCATTACGAACCAAATGAATCAGAGTGGTTATCTTATGGACCAGGAGGTTCAGCGCTTATAGATCAATGGATATGTGCACATGCCAGGTATTTTTCTTATCAGTTTTCCATTTTCTCTAGTCTTCTGATAATAAAAACTTAAATCTTTTTTGTTTTCATTACCTTACTCAATCGGATTTTTGTGTTTTGGAAGAGTATTTCTAGTGTAAATGAGTTTTTATTATATAATTTATATTAAACTGCCAATTGTTTAGTAGTTCATTCAACTTCTCTAATGGTTTTGTGTGTAGTAAACAATTTTGCTTTTGAAGGTTTTCGTTGAACTGTTGAATTTCTGTCTTTCATCACTGATTATTCCTGGTTAAACAATCATTAAGAACAAGGAAGCTTTGTTCAACTCTTACTTTTTAGTAGGGGACTATTCAACAGTGAACATTCATAGCCTTATCAAGCATCGAACTCAGGACCTTCAAGCCTCATAGTGAACTATTAAACACATTTCTAATTTAAGACAATTCGAAAAATTTTACGTATATCGTCTAATGTCATTGAGGATATTTATTTCACGTTTTACATGAAGGTCCACTGTTCGATTTCAAGTGATGTTTTGGATATGCACTATTGAATAATCACATTTTGATACAAAGCAGTTGTTTAGTACTTCTTGGTTTCTAATGTTTATCTAACATTAAGTTTATTGTCTACGAGATTTTGATTCATAAGTATTTTTATTGAAAAAAGCTTTCAAGTCGCATTCATCTTTCTAACTTTATCTGGACAACTTTTCATTTTTTATTTTGAGGTAGGTGATACTCGTTACGAATCGATTTCATCTGACGTGCTAGAAAAAATCCAGTGAGTATAGGATACACGTTTTATCATCCTAAGGGACTTCTCATTACCTCAGTACCTGCACCTCCATAAAACCTTTACATCAATAGTATAATAGTCAGCTATCTAGTGAATTATTTCGAAATGAATTCTTTCGATTTTATTAGAATGCTTCAACTGACTAGGTTCATATATGTCAGAAGTGAGACATTTATTACTAATTGGATCAGATAATTTTTGTTATATATATCATTACTTGATTGACGTTGGAAATATAGTTAATTAGATTTCAACTCACTGCCCTTGAGATTAAACTTATATGATTGTGAAGCCTAAATAACCATGGATCAATCTCCAGTAGGGTCGTGTATAACATTTCTGAAGAATCACTTACTATGACGAAGTAGTTGTCCATTTTTATTTAATCGACATCAGTGAGTATTCTGAATACCCTATTTACATTTTTGATTATTTTTTCTGAATGTTTTAAATATCTATCGTTCGTTTATGTTACCGTTAGTATGATGCACAATTTAAATGACGTAGTTTAGTCACTATACTGAAATACTTGTATACTAATTGATTCTGAATATATATATATACACGGATAGGTCGTTTAAGTGATTCTTACGTTTGTGCTTGCGATTTTGGGTAGATGAGATAGTTTGTTGTTAGGGTGTTAACGATAGATGTGTTTTGATGTATTGACCTTTGACCAATGAAGCCAAAAGATCTCACCACTTCGTATTCCAATTTATTTGCCTACTTAAAGCAGATAATCTTATTGGTTATTTTACATAACTTTTTTCATTCTAGACCAATCACTATAGACCATTTTATTCTTTTGTGATGGAATTATTATGTTGGTTTAAAAAAACAACCATTGTATTTTATGTTATCTGTATTTGTCATAGATTGATTTTATTCAGGTACCATTGAAAATCAAGGAGCACTGGAAAGTTGTTCAGTCTCATTACAGAACTTCTCAGTGATGTTATAATCCTATGACATGAAGGTTTTGAGTCTGATCACTGATGTAATCGTATGCGCTCACAATCATTAAGGCGTCCCCATACTAAAATGAAGCAACTTTTCAGTTCTTTATTTTCAATAACATTCACATGGGATCAAGCTGTGACGTATACTAGGCAATTAAATAAAAGTGATATTCACAAAATCATTTCATTTTATATATTAAGATTCCATTATAGTTGTTTTTATACTTATTGATTGATTTTCTCTAATCTTAATAATATGGATTAGTGTGCAGTTTGTTTCTGATTGTATTTTGTTATTTCAAAGGTATATTAAAACATATAAATGTCCTAGATATAGTTACTACTTGTTCTTAGATTAAATAGTTAAGACATTCGACATTCAGTCAATAAATTGTAGGTTTGAACTCTAGCCTGATGCTTGGAATGTAATTTGTGGTATGTTATGAATGTGGATGGTCGAATTATACTTGCGACTAGGTAGCTTCTATGTGACTTAACTTTGTCCTATACTTTACTCTGACACAATAATCCAACTGACTGATTGAAAGTCAGGTGAGTCAGACAATACAGGCACATTTTACAAAGATGTCTCATGATACTTTAACAATTATTCGAAGACAACTATAATAAAAAAACATACAATATTGTATTTTCATAACCTATTTTTACAACATTGGTAACTTATGCTTAGTATATTAAGATTTATTAGTAGTACAAGTTGGGCATTCTGGTTTGGATGTAGTGAAATCTCAAAATCTGCCCTAACTTTTTTTAAATTTATGTCTTGATATATTTAGTTACAGTGGACAAATTAGTCGTCTGTTATTCAAAGGATAACACATGTGATAGCTTTGTATATGTACACTAAGCATAGTCCCATCGTTCATTTTTCCAGCAACAATATTAAGAAAGTCATCATCCTAACTAAACAATGCACTATATTATGTAATACCTAGCAAATAAACGAATGGTAAAATAACCAGAATTGTCGAATAAAGTAAATTTAGTGAACATTACAATCGTTGCAGATTACCCGCCCTTAACTGATAATAATGATAATAATTCTGTTCTATTAACATGAAGTTATGAATTATTGTGTGTTAGGCAATCACCAAAAACCAGAAAGCACTGGACATCTGTTTTGTCTTAGTGTGTGTATGTGTGTATAGGGGAGTGGACTGACGATTGAACACGTATATCCCGATTAAGGAGCGAACCAAGGACCTTCAGGCGTAATCGTTCCACCAGCAATGTGATATTAAAGAGTTGACATTTTTGGCTTTTGCCAATTTGCTACATGTATATATTTATGTATTTGAGGTTGCGTGATATACACTGAGTAGTTCCATTGTAAGATAAGGCAGTTGTTCAATAATTCCTGGCTCCCACTTGTTATCTAACTCATCTCATCGTTTAATAGCATATTCAATAATCTCGAAAACATCCAATCATAATGAACGACTATGAAATACAAAGTCTAAACAATAATACTACTTTCAGTTAATCTACAAAATGTTATTAAAAAAACAAATTTCCTATGAAAAAGTTTTTTTCATAATCTCATCATCATCATCACCAGCAACGTAGAACCGGGCACATACGCCCGTAGATCCAAGTTGCCGTACCACATTAGCACTACGAGATTACTGGGGTAACGTATAGACAGAATACAAGAGGGAAGAGTAAAGGTGTGTCGCGAATAATAATAGAATTCAAGAACTAGATGAGGTTAAAGAGTGAATACACTTGCGCTACTGTGACTGATTCTGAGCCATATCGTCTAGTGTATCCAGACATTTATCGCGACTATCACGCGGATCCCAACCAGGCAATCTACATCTAAATATATGGCCTATACCTATACTCAAGGACTTCATGGACTGATGCCATCTTTTGGTTTGGCCGCCCCTATCCTTCTTTCATCCCACTTCAACCCTAGCCAACATCGCGCGACGAGGTAGACGGTGGTCGGGCATGTGCCATACATGTCCCAGCCATCTCAGTCGATGTAGGTTAATGACCTCTTCGACTGATTTACCGTGTTTTCCAAGAACCTTTTGTCTAACCTCTATATTACTTATTCGACTATTCCAAGATATACGAGCGATGTTTCGAAGATTCCTATGGTCAAATATCTGGAGTCGACTCAAATCTTGGGTTTTCGTGGCCCATGTTTTGCATCCATATTTTAAAATGGTGCGGACTGCTACGCAGTACACCCGGCCTTTCGTTGAGACATGGATATCTTATCTGCGCCACAAGTGGCGCACAATATGGGTTAACTAGAATATTTTAAGTGCATATACAATTCAAGGCAATTGTTATCCAGTATGTTAGTAAGTTATTTCAATGTATTTAATTGAGAATGTCTAAATTTTAATTAAAATAAATTCTAACTTTATTCTTAAATCACCTGATAGCATACTGGATAATCAGTGTCTACACTTATAACATACGAATTTCTATCATTATAGTCTTAATGTTATGATTTATAACTAGTCATTTCACAACTAATATAAACAATCTAAATCACTAGGATAAGCTTCTATTTTCCCGTTGGTTTGTAATGGACTGAAAGTGATCCGACTCTGTTGCCATATGTCTATCCTGAGCGGATTGCCTTGATATAGCGATAGTACACAAGTAATATTTTAAGTTGGATTGTCACTGGCAAGCGGAATCCATGATGCGTGTTTCGTCCTATTTTTGGACTCATCGGCTGGATGTACCTGCACCCCAATGTTGATGTTCACACTGGGATTCGAACTTAGTCCGAGCACAGTAGGCTAGTGGTGAACGCGGTGGTGTTTGGCAAGAAGCGGACTAGGTTATTATATTTCAATGTAAATTTGTTACATTTGATTTATCTTTGCGTAAAATGTCACAGAAATGAATTTTGTTAACAATCCTAATGATGTCGATTAATTACAAAAGCCATAGATACACAGTAAATTCTGTCCATAAAATAGACCAGGTGAAATTACACTATACAAATGAACTAATCAGATTAAAGAGCAGTGACTTTTGAATTTTTGTACAAAATACAGTACGTTTATACTTTCTTTCTTCAAATTCTTTTGAAATAGGTGGTAATAAGAGAAATTTATCCATATGTTTTTTTGTCGTAATGAACAATTAGTTTGATAGAGGGATATTTATTTAGAAGACGGATAAGTTAATTTTAATAGGGCTTTTATTCTGAGATCACCGACTCTACTTATTTCATCCCTCGCCCTAGGAGAATGAGTTTCTTTTCAACTATGTCGTACTTAACTTCATTTGTTTAAGTATTCTCAAACTTAGTTACGAACTTTTACGAATAGGTATAATCACTCAGACAATCTATCAATACTATTAATTCTTCCTCAATTCTGTCCTATATGCACAATCTTTAAATATGGTTAAATAGCGTATTGACTAAAGCTTTTTTTTATGGCTTATTCGACATAAGCTATTGAAAGTTGAAGATTTGATTATAATAGTGTAGGTGAATTTACTATGTATCTTCTTCTTGTTCTTGAATTTTACTTCTTCATCTTTTTGTTATATAATATTTCAATTTCAACTAGTTCACTGAGCTCTGCTTTCTTTTTTACTGACTGATTATATTTGTCACCGACCATTTTTCCTTTCATTCACTAGTTAAGTGCTCCATATTTCCAGCATCAATTTTAATGAAGATTTTATTTCAAGCTTCACCTTTTTTTGCAGCTCATAACCGAAATATCTCACTGCTCAATATTCAATAGGTTTTGGATAACTTTAGATACTTGGTGAAGATTGAATACATCACCAAAAGCCAATGATGAGTACATCATCATTATCAGATATATGATAATATTTCTTCTGTCTCCCACGTATGTTCCTTATCTCTTACGGTTTCTATTTATCTATTCTATCCTAAATTTCTTCTTCATTTGAATTGATGTTCAATGTTAATGTTATTGGTTTCGCTACCTGAACTATTTTCGACATTATTCTTTCTCTTATAAGTAACTGTAATATTTGCTTCTTATAAATTATGTGTCATACTTACAATGTATATTCACAGTACACTTAATTCACCATGATTCTACTTTCTTCAGTTATATTTTGTCTGCTATTTAGAGTATAAGCTTTGTTATATTATACTTCATTGTATTTTATCGTTGGTACATGTAATACTACTACTACTACTACTACTACTACTACTACTACTACTACTACTACTACTACTACTACTACTACTACTACTACTACTACTCTTACTACTACTAATAATAATAACGATAGTAGTTTCTTATTTCGTTAAGATTTATGCAATTCATGTATTATGCTTTATTTATAATGTCGTAAAGTAGAGTATGTATGTATGTATCTTGTTGACTGTGTTGTTCACAACACATAGCTGCTGTGTTTCATAAAATTCACAAATTATTCTAATTGAAACTTTACTGTTGTTTGTATTCATTGGAAAGTATGTGAAAAGTTGTTTTTTTGGATTGGGTAAGATTTTTATAACACGGTGAAAGAAAATTCAAGTTGATGCAAATCAGGTAGACTGATACACACAATTAAGTATGTTGATTACACATTACGTCAGACACAGTATTCAGATTATTGTTTGAGAATCAGAAATGACAATCTGTTTAGTCTATTACTTGTGCTACTGGGGACCCTATAGTGATGAACTGCATTTGGTTAAACATTCAATATTTTTATTGCTTAGATTGTAAGCTATTCACAGACTCACTAACGATCGTTGTATGTGTTTTACTTTACAAATTATTGGAACCTTATAATGATCCTGTTATCGTGAACCCTGTTCACAACCTTCCCCCCCCACCTCAATTTAGCTTTTATTGTATTTTGTTTTTCCGGTTAGTAATTGGTTCAATATGTAGTATATAAAAGTGATTGTTTTTCTCAATAGATGACTTGGCTATAGCTCTTGTTTTTTCTATCCATACCTCTAGATAGGTCTTTGGTTACTCAAACATCGTGCCAACAAATCATCGTTCCCTCGTCTCTCCGGTAGTAGTCATATCATAAGTTCTTTTTGGCTGGTTTTCCCTAGGCAACTGCAAAATCATATCAAAATATGCAATAGTGGTATATTAATACCAATTATAACGAAGTCTTACACAACAGACAGTGAAACAAATGATACTTAAAAAGCACCATGAAAATATACACGTTACAGTTCTGTATTCAGTCATATGTGCTAAGTTTCCTGTCTATTTGTGCTGAAATTAACCAGTCATGGCTCACATAGGCCAGCGATTTCTGAAACCAAATCATTTTAACTTTACTTACCTGCGATACATTTAAGATAGGATTGCTAGATCTCTACTGTATGCCACTGCTTACAGTTTTCGCCAGTCTTTAGAATTAGATTTTAGGAATACAATATATTTATCAACTTATTGACTACATCTGACTGAGTCAAAAAGTGGCATTAACAATTCATAAAATATTTGACTATTTATAATTAGAATGTAGCTGTATCTTACCCTTGATTTACCATCGTTTGTCACGAAGCAAACTGAGTTCGAGTTACGATGTGAACATTAACATTGAGTCCCAAATAGGACGAAATGCGCCTCCTGGTTTCTGCTTTCCAGTCAAAATACAACTTAAACGATAGTTGACTGTTTATTTGAGCTATGGTGGTTAGTGCAGACCATGTGGCTGGAGTCCTCAAAATTACTTTAACCAACTTTTAGAGACATTAAGTGATGTGCATCAGAATAGATCTAAATGGCGCAGAATTATTTACTCTATCACGACCCAGATTCTTTTTTAAATATACTTTATGCCTCCTATTCTTTGAATTGATTCCTTTTATTATATCTTCCAATGCCTAATTTTTTTTACTACCGCTAGTTTTATTACTATTCCCATTTTAGTGTTCTCTATAGTGACTTTGTCTCATTGTGCTGTTCTGGTATAAAAACCTTACTCGATGTTGATATACAGTAAATTATGCTTTGCTCATGATTGATTTATCATAAGCACTTGATCTCAAACAACTAGCTCGTGCGTTCGAACCCAGCTGCAGTTATCTTGTAAACTGTTAAGTCTTCTAGCTTTCATTTATCCTTTTGCTCATAATGAGTTCTTTGAGTTAAATAGTTTAGTTGTGAGTCTTAATAGACAACAGGATCATTACTTAACTTCAAATAACAGTATACTATTTCGAATATTTTACAATTTTGTTTTGATGATCTTTGTCATTGACTGTCTATCTTTATGAGTTTTATTATTTTCATACGAACAAACATAACCTTTGGAAATAATACAGTATGTAAGCTGACGAATGGTTTTATCAGTAGCCCATACAGAAACAGTTTAATCAGAAGCTGTGATTACATCACAGTATGGTTTGTAAATGAATTGTCTGTATATATGAACAGCATAGAACCTGGTACATTTATTTTTTGGTCCAATTTACCATACCTCAAAGGCACAGCAAGATTAACATCGAATTAATAGGAATAGTAGCTACTTTAATGATAATAATAACCGAAATAAAACAAAAACGCTGAACCTGTAGAATCTGATTCAGAGAGAAAGAATTGGTGCTTAGATAGTAAGCTATGAGATAATTTCAAGCTCACGATTTAAGTAAGGATAAAGACTGAATACACCTATGCTATTGTAACTGATTCTGAACAGTATATGAATTACATAACATATTTATGAAATAATTACTTCCCTATTTGTTTACTTTTATTTTAAGATATTTTATTGGTACAAGTTCATCAACATTTACATTTCGTATTGTTGAAGAACGTTCAATTATGGGCTTCTTGAAAAATACTACATTGAATAATTTATGCCCAAATGGACCAATTCATTTATATAAACCTAATCATTATAATATACAATCATCTACTTGTGAATCATTAACTGAATGGCCAGTTATTTATGAGAAACAATATACTATTTCCTCTTCGTCACCAGTGAAATCATCAATGACTAGTGATGAATTACTTTTAAATAGATACATTACAGATGAATTATGATAATGTTTAATGTTTAGTAAAGTGTTGTTTATGGCAATTTTGTTTTATCTTCTTATTTCTCACCTGTATGTATGTATCTGTTAATTGGTGCTTCCCTTTTTAATTAGATTACTATCTTAGTTACTATTATTTTGTGTTTTTCTGTATCACTTAATTTATTTGTCGAGATTTTTGATTTACCTAACGTGAAATATATGCATATTCATTTGTATCTTAAAATACTTTCTAATTGATGTGACTCATTAAACCAGGGGAATTGTCTATGGTGCAGTTAGAGGTATAAGGGAAGTGACCAATTCCCGTTCACCTACACAATGGAAAGGTTATTCTAAAAGATAAGCAAGATTAGATAAAGGTTGTATGGATCCTTGAGAACAACTGCTTGAGGCTCACCATACATGACCTATTTGTCAGTATTTTATATGTGTTGGTTTTGTACATATAATGGCCTTACTGATAGAGACGGAAATCTGTGAAGTGATGTGAAATGTTAATTTTCAAGGCAGACCGTTTCTAACCTCATCTTTCCTGTTGTGAAAATGCAGCATAACCGCAACGGTGGTTTTTCAAAGGGATTGCCTTCATACCAATACACGCCTGTACAGTCGGTAGTATCATTTCGCTTTCGAACCTTGTGTTTAATGCTCTTTATTTTACAGCTCTAACCGACCTATTTGGGATGGTAGGACCTAGTGCGATGGATATTCCAACCAATATAACTAGGTTAAGCCATCATCGTAATGACGTCAAGGTAGTATCTATGGCTAGGCACTGACAGAGTAAAGTTTCGTGTGCTCGGTTTTGGACCATACTACCCCAGAATAACAAGATAAATATCAAATATTAGAAACTGAAGCAATATCTATGGTCATAAAAAGAGTAAGCATAGAGAATGTGATTCAGAAAAATGTATTAGTTCCATGAATATAGGTATAAAATAGTTCTGAAGCTCAAAAATTAAATGAAGAGAACGACAAGATGCTCTCGATCCATGATGCCCAGTGTTTTAAACAATTGGTTACGATAGTCGCGCATCACTACCAATATGGCTAGGACCAATGATACTCAACAACATGGACTAGTATTACTTATTCGTTCCATTGGAGCGGGGAGAGGTCTTTAGCTTAAATCTATTCGACCATTGTTAGTTAGTTAGTTAGTTAATATTACGCATCTTAGAACTTAACAATTAGGTTGAAATTCAGATTTTTTAGCCACTGAGCCCTAGGTTAATGTTTTTAACTGCATATATAGCACAAATGATCCACGTATATTCCTAAAAAATTCTTGTAGCCAACTCACTTATCTAGCTAAATCATAAATTGACCGTCGTCTCACAACTGGACGCCACCGAGTAGTACTGATAGTTAAACGTTTGATGACTGACCTGAAGGTCTTAAGTTTGGTGTATGGTGCAGTCTAAGGGGTCTCACAACAGGACAAAATATTGCCGTCTAGTTTCCATCTGAGATTAATCTTCAATGAATACAAGTCAACGAAAACCAGTCTACAAAATCACATCAAATTAATTCGTGTGTCGTAAATGCTGCGAAATTCATTTAGTTATATCAAACGACTTATTTTTACTGACATGCACTTGTATTGTATGATATCTGTTTATCATGCAATTGCGTCAATTATTCGAAGTTTATATCTAGTTATCATTTGGCAATAATCAGTTTACATGATCAACTCCAGTCAATGCATCTCTCACAGTCATAAAAATCTTTCTTCTTTATTATGACAATATGCGATTCTTAACATTGTGATTAAAATACATGGAACTAACATAATTTTATCGAATAGATTATGCTCTTATTACACGTCATCATGTTTCGTTGAAAACAGACGGAAAGTGTTTTCTTCAGACTTTATTGTTTTAGAGCATGAAGAATATGTACTACGGATAAAACTGAGAAATTTATGAATGTGGAAAATACCTAAAAGTCGATAGTTACTAGCAGAAAACTAAGGATTGCTACATGGAAGTAGATACAGTTTTTTTAAGGCAAGAAACAATGGATAAACACACTGTAAACCTTCCAAATGGATATCTCATCACTATCCTTCATGGTTATCTAAGGGATGTTACAATTCGAACAACAACTCCAGGAATCAGCCTACAAAATCATTTACATCGTTACAGTAACTGGTTCATAGGGAGTTATGGTCAGTAACTCATGTACATCTACGGGCTGGGGGAGGGCAACAAATTAAGTATGTCCAATCTTTGATTACATCATGATTTTAATGCCTCCCTCCTTCATTTAATTTCTTATTTCCCTTGTTATTTCCAATGTTCTAATTGTTTTAGAAGTTATTATCATGACTTATAATTTATCTTCTTATTATCCATCGAGTTAATAATTTCCTTTCTGTGGCAGAGAACAAATCAACCAATATTCAGGTGATGAATAAATTACGAAAATACGCTGGAGATTGATAGAATATACATTGAGGAAATCATGAAACTGTGTCACAAGACAAGCACTAACTTGGAATCCACCGTCGAGTTGGACCAGGCGGTTGTCATGTTAGACGATGTCGCTCCTTATGTTTAAAGTTCCTGTTGGCTAGAAATAAACTATTGTGTGAGCATAGTTGAAACAGACTGTCGCCATTATCTGTTCTCTAAGGTGGAACACTGAAGCATCCAACTAAATGTCTTTCAGACTGGTTCAAGCTACCTAATGGGGTGTTAAAATCACCAGCTATAAGTACCAAATCTGAGTGTTTGGCTCTATGAAGAAGTCCAGAAAGTTTTCTGCAAAATTCATCTTTCACTTCATCCAGGCTACAGTCTGTGGGAGCGTAGGCAGAAACAACGAAAAGTCAACGGCGTGTGTCCCTATCTTTCCAAGTTCTTACTGAACCATTTAGTCGGACAGCACATAAGTGACTGTCGACAGGAATCCATTCAAGAAGCGCCTGTTCTCCTTTCATACATAACGCAATACCTACACTGGCGAGCCCACGAAAAGTTGCTGTTGAGTTGCCAAATAAACGAAGAGTGTGTCCTGAAGGTTCTTCACTCTGACTAGGTGGAGTCAAGTGAATGACTACGCTAGGATCCTGTATGAGTGTTTCGGAGACACAACATACATCAATGGCGCGGGATACTAATGTCCTAGTTAGGGAGGCTTGTTGCCGTATTTGACACAGGAGTCGTGAAGTTTGGAGAGTGGTCTTAGTATACTCGGGACATTATTTCGTGGTCTGGAATCGTTAGAACTGATGACAGAGGAGAAAGCTGAAGATAGGGATTTAAGCTTTAAGGTAGGAGAAAGATAAATATTAAGAGTAGAAGGAGTCTGATTAAAATTACGGTGATTTGTTTTTCTGAGGTATGAGGGCGGTTATCTATTTCCAGTTGACACGTTGTGGGAGGGTTCTTCTTGATGTACCTGAAAAGCAAAATATGTTAGGGTTGGTGTGAAAGAACTGGAATCGTGACCACAGTGCCCAAGAAACAACTGCTTGAGGCCGGTCGCACACGGCTCTTTTGAGAGAGGTTTTTCCTGTTGTAGCTCCATACTTGTTGAGGCCTTACTGCTGGAGACGGGAATCCGTGGCGTAAGGTGAGACTTGACATTTTTAGGGTCGGCCCTTTCTAACCCCACCCTTCCTTTGTAGGAATGCAGCATCGCTGTTATGCTGGTTGTCTGGAGGAGACACCTTACTGCCACCACACCTCTGTACATCCAGCAGTATGACTTCGTCCTCGGACCTTGTATTTGTTACTTCTGGTCTTACTGCTCTTCAACCGACCTGCCTGGTATGGTAGGATCTTGAGGAATGATTGTTCCAGCCAGTATTGCCCGATGGAGTCATCACGATAGGCAAGCAACATGGTCGGGTTGGTCACTGTTACCTTCCATCCTACGTCTATATCAGTCATTATCGCATGTGGAGGTTGTCGGTAGTTAGGCATACGTAACGCGCGTCCCGGTCACATCAGTCAATGGGGATTTGCAACCTCATTGGCTACTTTACTATCCTTCCCTAATGCACAGTGTCTAACCTCATTATTACATACTCGGTAATCACAGTTAACGTGAGCGATATTTCGAAGACAATGATGATCAAATACCAATAACCTACGAATGTCGTCTACTATTAATGACCACATTTCACATCCATACAGTAAGATGGAGCAGACTGCTGTTCAGTATACTCCTCCTTTCATTGAGATGAATATCTCGCCTATGTCACAGGTGATGTAAGTTGGCATAAGCGTCGACATATAGCCTATCTTCATCCCCTTACAAACTAGTAACGGTTGAATAGAATGGTAAATCAATTTTAGATTAGTTTCACTAACGTGTACAATTTTTCCCACAGCTTGCATGAATATATGACAAATGAAGTAAGTATAATATTACCCCACAATCGTTAACATTTATCCAGCTGCATTCTATTCACTACAGATGAATAAATCGATCTTCGTAAGCAACCACTTCAACTTAAGTACTTAACTAATATTTCTCCGCTGAAACTAGCTAAAATACGATGAATCATCAAAATCCAACTATGTGCATCATGATTAGCTCGTAGTTACAGTTTAATCCTGGTGTATCATGGAGTAATAATACTAGAGGCATCCCCTCCCTGAGAACAATAAAAGGAACCAACAAAAAAAATAAAGGGTAAAATTCACAATTTAAAATACACAGGAAATTTTCAATGTACAAGAAATACAAGAAAAACGACTGAGGACGTCATTCTGAAGAAAAAAACAAATTTCAGATGGTAATTCATACCACTTATCAGTATAATTGAAATTAAGAATGAGTACTTTTGTTCGTATTTCGGATAGGGTTAAAAAGAAAAAGATGAAAAATGACTTTAATACGTTAAAAGATGACTAAAAAGCTTCAGTAGCTGTTTAGTCTTATCGAAATACACATAAAATTACTTGTTTAATTTTAGCTACTAATAAGTAGTATAAAATAACACTGTCTTATTGTTAAGTGGATGAAGTCAATAGATACACTCTCACAAACAAATTAAGACATATATGCATTTGAAAAAGGTGAAGACTGTAGAGCAAGCAAAATAAAGAGGCACTATTAAATCTCAAAGGGAATCTAACACACAACTACTACCATAGATACATTCGTAACAAACTATGTTAGAACTTAGAATTTGAGTAATAGGAAAATATAGGAAACCAATAGGTCATCATTAGAAACATAATTGTGAGTTGAGAAGTCGGAAGGTTATGTAATCGTTTTTCTTTTGTAATAAATCTTGATACATTAATATATAACTATACAGTGCAAAAATGGCAGAAGACTATAATACTTGTAACAAAAGATGAGTACTACGTCATGAGTGTGTGTGTTTGTATGTTGTGTAAAGAGACGAAAAGAGGAATACAGATATACATAAACAATATCGTGAATTAAATTAGATACATCGGAATTCATTGTTTATCTCTATTATTTGTTGAGGGTGAAGTGAACATCCATGAATTTGGATTAAACATACCGACTACAGGATGTATTTGATGAGTTGGATTAAGTGACGTGAATGCAGGGAGTTGAGGAACGTTTGGATGTACAGGTGGAGGAGGGGGCGGTGGAGGGACTGAACTCATCAGCGCCCAGAAATCACTGGGTGGAGGACGTTGAAGAGCAGTCGATTGGTCGACCCCTAATGGTTGTGTCCAGTTTGGTGGTCCACAAAATGGTGTCGTTGGTAATCGGACATTACCCTGTGAAACTGCTGCTGCCACTGTTACTGGACGTGTTTGTGTTGGTGGCATCAGAATCGATCCAGGCACTAAGGGTCTAGGAGTTATGGGCATTCTTGTAGGTTCATAAAACATCATGCTGGAATGAGTTAGTCCAGGGAACTATAAATATAAGATCGAAACATGATAATGTTAATAAGGGATTAAATGGTAAGATATAGGGTAAGTGTTGAGGTTGTAGCTAGTTCTCGTATTATAACAGTAGGTAGACAATAAAACTATTCTTAGAAAATGCCTTACTGTTAATATAAGTTGTGTCGGGAATGTGTAGACTTTTGAGTTGGACTACATGTGTTAATACTATTACTTGGTTAGAAATTTCAGGTAGTATTCTTTATTCACTCTCTAAAGTGTCATCCAGTCGGTCAGTTGTGTACAACGCACAGACTGGAACAAATACGAATCGCTTTGAGTTGCTCCCCTCTACTTTGTTGGTACATTAAGAATACTGAGATAGTTGGAGTATTAGTTAAACGCATAATACATGAACTAACCACCTCAATCGGTGAGGATCAACAACTTGATTAACTGATGTACCATCTCTCCTCAATACCAACTGTCTTCACAAGGTTTATAGACTTCTCATATACATCTTCCAATCGCCACATGACCTCTCGATCTACGGAGTCAAATAACTGTTTTCAAGCCAAGAAATGTGATTTTTCTTCGACAGCCGTATGTCCGTTATCGAGAAACTGACGAAAGGTGACGACGATGAGATCTGAAACTAGCCTGGTATTTCTAGGTTTGCAAACCACGAAAACTAATATTTTATAAACTATATTAATCAAATTTATTACTCTATGGCTCAAAATCTATTTAGAGTCGCCTATCGAAACTGCCTTTTTCGTCACCTACACATTTGTTGCCCGTTACTGCTCACAATCGATTTGCAGACTTTTTTCAGTCTGGATCTATGTTGTCTCTGCTTCCAAAAGTGTTCGGAAATTGGTCGGATTTGTTTCCGACAGTCCAATAATTCAGCAGAAGCTGCTAAAGTCCACTGATTTTTTCTAACCTTCTGTCTGAAGTCATCAATAGATATAACTGCCGATTTCACAGCCGTTTGGATATCTCACCAGGCTACATCGGAATAACCATAGTTTTCATAAATGACTACGTGTGTCTTTGGATCTGCCGAGGTGTCCCAGTCTAATAATGACAAGAACATTACAACTAGTAGTTACGACCACCATATTTGCATTCAAACATTTGAAGAACGTAGGAAAGGTTACTTCAAAACAGACATTTCCCAACATCATACTTCTGATGTAAGACAGGATATCCTCCAAATTCTAGTTGTCGCAAAGGTCGAGTATCTGCACAGTCAGAAGTAAGATTTAAGCCTAGAGCCCTAAGAGTGCTGCAGTTTGCCTTAGCGCTCTTCAGATAACGTGCCTGATATATTAGGGTCTAAAGGAACAACTGCTCTATTCAGTATATACTAGATGGATCGTCACGATAGGCAAACAGGGTGGATATACAGAATATAGTCCAGGGAGAAGGAATAAGCTCATGCGAAGAAATCTATGAAATAAATTAAGGCTCACAACTTAGGAGAGGGTAAGGTACCTCAACTGCGATCGGTTCTGAGTCATATCATACAGTTTCTAACGATTGGCTAAGATGTTCGCGAGGACTCCGATTAGATAGTCTATATCGACCGACCCTGCTCATATCAGCAGTCAGTTACTTTAGGGGCTGACGTCATGTTTCAGTTCGGTCGCTGTTACCTTTCATCCTACGACTGTATCAGTCATTATCGCATGTAAACGTTGTCAGTGGTTAGGCATACGTAACGTGCGTCCCAGTCACCTCAGTCAATGGGGAGTTATAACTACTGATCTCCAGGTTCGAAACTCTCTCACCTACCTTGGTTCGGGCAACTTGATTGAAAATATAACCGATCAGTACAGTACAACAAACTAACTTAACTAACCTTAAGGTAAAAAGAAAAGCCATCTAAAATCCATACAATTTGATCTATCTGGAGTATGGATGACTTTCTAGAGTCTTTGATTTCTAACCTCATCGTTGTAATGCTTGAATACCGTTACAGTACAGTAAACCGTACGACTTCAACCTCGAATTCGTCTGGCTCGTCATGAAAGGCCAACAGGACTATCACGTCAGCGCAGCAACTACAGTCAGTTCTAGTCCTACTACAATCCTCATTCTATACTTTCACCAGCTAATTAGGAGTAACAACCTCAACCCGTCAGCAGTAGTACCACGTCCCATATTTTAACTAAGACTGTTTGATGACATTAAAGTCATAATAATTAGAACTAATAATAATGTTACTTTCATTTTAGCAATTTGCCAACGAGTGAAAGGTATCATAAAATATGATGCGTGTTCAAAAACGTGGTCTAAATATTCCTTAGGTTGCCACATTTTTTAAACGAAGTTATCAATCAACAAAAATCTTCAACATACCTGTGAATTTGATACAGGTAAATTGGGATTATTATTTGTTATAAGCATAGTTGGCCTCATCATGGATAGTTGTGATGGAGGCATGTTGATAGGATTGACAGGAATTGAAGAAGTATTACTATGTGCAGAATTTGAAATACTACTAAATGGTAATCCATAGCTCCGTGTTAATGACGGTATAACAGAAGTCTGCGACGTAACACTATGGGGAATATTTTGCAAAAACGATTTTGGATCAGTTGCATGACACGTGCTTGGGATCAGGAAATCAGCTAAACTAGCTAAAAATTGAAAAAATTGAAAAAAGTGACCTGATAATCACATTTGTATGCTAATAATAAGAACTATTATACTACGCATAAGACTTAATATGTTTAGATTATTCTTTATTTGGAACCAGTAAGATACCGACTGACTGTATGGACAACTGTATGAAAGCAAATGTCATTTATACTACTTATTAGCAAGTAGAATTAGTTATAAATAAGTTACTTGAAATTTGAAAGGTTGAAAGGAAGTGATAAAGACTTTTGTTATAATTTACAATTTGATTTCCAATTATCACTGACTGTTTTTAGTAGAATTAATTAGTAACAATTGAAATCATATTGGAAAGTATGATTAAAAGTTCTTAACATTATTTTTGGCTTTTCCAATTGAAAACAAATTGTTGTCGAACACACAAAAGGCGGTTTGAAATATCGTTAAGCTAAGGTTTCAACAAACCTATATATACGCATCAAATCAAAGTATACCTATACACAAGGACTGACATTATGTCAATTTTGTGGTTTGTCTCAGAGTATAGTTGCTGATATGACATTTAACGGCTGCGTAGCACATCGTTCGATTGTTAGAACTCTGCTATATTTACTTCGGTTTGAGAAGCGCAAGTAAGCTCTCAAGTAAAATGTGTCTGAAAGTCTAGTACATGAATCTTAGTTGGCAAACGGCTTACAACGACATTCTATGGATGGACAACGTTTAATGTGAGTTAAAACTGAAAAGAAGCTAAAGTCTTTAGTTTATCTCTCCTGTAATATAACAGCCATCATTCACACAACTAAAATGAAATGCAAAATCGTTTAACAGTATACAAGAGCGTCGAGTCTAGGTAGAGATGTATTACTAGACTTGTATAAGTACGCTATTTATACTAATAGTGTTTTGGGCGTTTGTACCCATCCCCGAGCCACGTCTAAGTTATATAACTAAATGGCACAGTACTACCCATTTAGTCTAATCCAAAGTAGGTTTTGAGCCCTTAATTTAGTGGAGGAGACTGCATGCTTAAGCCATAAAGCCACTGCTTTGTCATGTGAGTGCTACTAATATTATCCAGTTGTCAAAATCTGCCTATGTGGATGATGGCTGGGATTCAAACTTAAGAGTTACTATTTGTTGAAAGTCAAATGATTCGAAGGCTCCGGTGTGCAGTTATAGGGTGTATGGGAACGGTCACAAAGTTCTAAAATAAAACCAAACAATTGTTCACTATGGTCGGTGATTTATTTATTCTAAATCAGCCGGTACGTATGCATGGAATGCAAAATTATCTTAACTATCATTTAACCTCCAATTGCTTTTGGTAGCATGCTACTATATTTCACTCGTGCAAATACTGTAACAAGCCATAATGTTTTGGATATTTGTTTGAATTAAATGTTAACTGTATGCATGAGCTCACAATCCACTATAGATGGAGCATAAATTATTACTATGGTAAGTACTAAAAGCATCTTGTGGGAAATACTATAGTGGAGGGGAAGCTTTTATTCTCTATCTGACCTTTAAACAAAAACGCGACATTATGGCTGTTAAAATCATTTGTAAAATATGATTAAAGTTGGATTGAATTTGACAAGTGATATCTAGAATGCACGATTCGTCAGTTAAGTGCATCTGCGTATCTTAGCCCAGCAGCTCAATTGATTAATGTAGTGATATTTGACAGGAAGGAACTGGGTTAGGGTCCCGATGTGAACATCAACGTTAAGATGTGATAGGTACATACATACAGCCGACGAGTCTTACATAATATGAAACGTGCGTACTGAATGCAAGTTATCAGACATAATCCAGCTTTATTCAAACGTGCAAAGTAACTCTGCAACGAGGCATTTCACTTAGGATACAAATACAGCATCAGAGATTGATCAAATACAATACAAGGAGTAACAATGAAAGTAAAAGGTTACTTACATGTTGGTGTACCAAACGCATGAAATGACATAAGAGATCGATCTTTATCATTGCCCGATAATAAATCATCTTGTCTTTCGTCTAAAGTAGGTGTCTCGCCACCTACAGAACTATTGCTATCACTGATACTATTACTTCTACTACGTAAAAAGTTATCGTTGTTAGGACTAAGAGATTTTCGCATTTGTTGTTTATCTTCTTCTTTGTCAGTACAATGATCAACTATGTTAGTTGAATACTTGGAAATGGATGACTTTTCACTTGTTGAAGATGGAAGTAATAGATCATCAGAACTGGTCGATGAGATAATACAAGGTAATAAAGTGGTCTCGACAGTGTTTACAGCCAATGATGTTGTGGAAGGTAAAATGTTATTATTTTCAACATTTGTGACAATATCAGAAAATCTAGAGCGTTTAGCATGTGGAATATATGAATTCGTGGTAGATGTTGTTGTACTTGTCGCTGAAGTCATTATTGGTTGGAGACAATAGGTTGGTTTGAGATCACTGTTGACGGATGATAACGACAACGAATCATGAATAACATTAGTTTTACAACAAGAATCAGAGGAAGTGACGGTAGGAGTTTCATGACAAGATTCTGGTGGAGGATTAGACAATATTGGTGTCATTGGAAGTGTAATTAAATTTGATTGGGTTGGAATGCTATATACATACAAAGACGAAGAAAAACAATATTAAAATGAATACCAATCACAAGAATCAATCATGTTCACAGAAAACAGTACAATTCTGTGGTTCCTGCTACCTTGAGATGACCAGGCTTGCCTATCGTAATGAACCGATCGGTATATGCTGGCTGGAACAATCGTTCCTTAAGGTCTTACCACACCAGGCATATCGTTGAAAGAGCGATAAGACTAAAAGCAGCAAACTTAAGGTCCGAAGGAGAGGAATGACTAACTTTCAAAACTGACTTTTAGAAGACTCATTTATTTTTAGCATATGTAGATCGATTATTTTATATTTATTATCGTCATATTCCCCTCACCCTAACCTCCCACTAGACCCACAAAATGTTATTATATCATTTTCCATTCAGCAACAAGCAACTAAGTAACTATGTATATGTTTCCTCAGTTCTTAGTCATTATTGTCCTTCTTTTGCATAAATGTCATTCATTTTATTAGTCAGCTGTGTGGTAATGTTTTGTGTGTATATAAGCGAATGAATGAAATATAATTTAACTGGTTGGTTGTTGGCTTACTTATTTTGTGTTCTTCCGGCTTTATGGCTAAGAATCATTGGGTAGGCGTGCAGACATAGAACAATGATGTCTAAGTTTGGGTGGTTCTGATCGAGATTACTGTTTCGTATATCGTAATCGGCCGTAGTTCACGTCATAATAATAGTTAAGATCTGGGATCTCTCCGTAACCCCACCCTATTAGTCGCGATCGCCGATAGTTCCGGCTTATAAGAAAAGGTAGAAATCTTTTTGTGATAACCGCAGAGGAATCAGTCTGACTAACAAAGTGTTGAAGATATTAGCCTCTGTAATCGTTCAGCGTTTATGTGACGCTTAAGAACAACAAACTAAGGTAACCCAGGCTGGTTTCAAACCTGGGCGAAAATGTGGTGGTCAGATATTTACCCTCCGTCAGATTCTAGAACACATGCATATAGTCCAACGTCCAACAATAGTTGTATCCCATGACTTGAAAGTAGTGTTCGACCTTCTAGATTATGAGGTTCTGTGGTAGTGTTTGTCATTAAAACGCGTACCGCAAGAGTACATAAATTCATTGATAGCTCTCTACTCGAACACCACTAGTCGAGTTAGAGCTTATAGCAAACTATCATCAGGTTTGTCAACTTTAAATGGTGTTCGTCAGGGTTTACCCTTGTTGAATTAGCTTACGTTGTCGACCAAGCTATTCTTATTGCTTAGTACTCTTCGGATACTGGATAATGCCCGACTAGTCAACGCTCCCCCAAATCAGGTATGCAATTATATTCCAAAAAACCAAGTAAAATGGAAAGAATCACATCAAAAGAAACGTGAGAATATTTATAATTTTTACACAAGAACATTTCCCAGTCTTCTCAAGATATTCATTGGCGCTGATTGGCTAAGAATGTGCCAATTAGTGTGCTTCAACGTAATTCTGCGTTGGAAATGCTTTAATTCAATATATGCCCTGCTTTTTTGATTTGACGTCGTCACAGATATCCTCCTAGAAGTTAAACATTATTAATATAGCTCACAGAAGTTGACCTCAGAGTAAACTCGCTTATAGATTTAGAATACGAAGCCGATATAGTCCTATTCGGTGAAGACGCTGACAACATGCAGTCTCCTGAACGCTTTGAGTAACAACGCAAGCATATTTAGGTTGACCTTCTCATTTTCTAAATGCAAAATGTTACTTAAGGAGTAGTCTGTATCATAGCCTAGATTGGTCATAGAAAGTGAAATAGTTAAGTGAGTTGATCACTTCATTTATTGTGCAAATCTGATCAGCTAGCTCTGGTGGGTCAGCGATTGATGAAATTTCAGTGTGGATTCAAAAAGTTGGCCTCGCTTTTGAAGACATACATAATTCGTAAAGTGGGAAAGATATCTTTCTCTCAACGAAAGGTCGAATATAATGCGTATCAATCCGATCTATTTTAATCTATGAATGTGAAACATGAACTCTGAAAATAGGTATTCAAAGGCTTCAGGACAGTGGCCACAGAAATCTTCTAAGTTTCTCCCGTGTATCATGGAATGATCGAATAGGCAATATTGAAGCTAAACAGAGAGTACAAGCAAAAAATGACAAACCAGTAAATTAGGTTGTGAAACTTAATCGATTGAAGTAGTTGGGATACGTATTACGTATGCCCGACCATAACCTGCCTCATCGCACAATAATAGCTAGAGTAAAAGTGGGATGGAAGAAATCTAGGAGCGATCACACCAAACAGTGGTTCAGTTTGTGGATTCTTTGACTATCAACACTGACAGATGCAGATTACCTAGTTGCGGGTCCAAGTGATAACGGCGATCAGTAACTGGATACACTGGATGATACGGCACAGAATCTGTCACAGTGGTGCAAGTGTATTCACTCTATTTTCATTATTCTGTCGCACACACTTTTGCTTTATTTATTTCTGTTGTATTCTATTGTTATCTTGATTCCGTAAATTTGAGATCGTTGTGCTAATATGGTACGGCAACTTGGAACTAAGTTGCCCGTGACTGACTGATAGGTTCATTGACAAAGGCAAACTGTACTAGCGTGAAACTGAATCCAAATGGTGGGCACTTAGTTAAACATCAATTTAGTTATATACGTGCTTAACACAAATGGCTCTGGTTAACTGATATGTTGTTAGGATAGTTAGATGTGTTGCGTCAGGAGTGTCTTAATTGCACATGAAACCAATTTACCTGACAATATACCGGAGAACCGGAGTCTATTTAATACACGGCTAGAAGCGGGAACAAGAATATGGTTTTGAATATTCAGACAGACAGACGGACAGTTACAACGTAGAACTTGGTACATGCGTACATCAGTTCAAGTTGCCATGCCTCAATTAGCAGATAGAGATTAAATTGTCTGGCCAAATCCCAGAGTACGGCAGGTAGTAACAGAGTTATTATTAATGGAAGGAAATAGAGATCGGAGATAAGATTGAAGAAAATATGATTCAGTAGACAAAAAATTATGATAAGTTCAGAAACTTAGAATTTGGAGGAAGATAAGGAGTGGATGCACCTGCACCATTACCAACGATTTTGAGCCATATCACCCAAGGTCTCTAACCATTTATTACGATCGACACGCGGACCCCAACCAGGTAGTCTGCACCTATTAACAATGTTCAGCCCAACTGTCAATGACTTCATGGACTCGTGCCGTGTTTTGGTTTGGCCGCCCCTAGCCTTCTTCCAGCCTTCTCCCACGCCAGACAGCATTACTTGTCGAGGTAGGCGATGGTCAGATATACGTAACACATGTCTTAACCACCTTAGCTGATGGAGATTTACTACTTCATCAATAGACTTACCGTATTTACTCAGTACTCGATTCCTAACCCACGTATTGCTTAATCAGTGGTCCCAGAAGACACGACCAATGTTTCGAAGACATCTGTGATCGAATATTAGGAGCCTACGAATATCCTTAATGGCCATGTTTCACACCCATAAAGTAGAACGGATCGAACTACTGCGCAGTAAACGCGTCCTTTGGTCAGTAGTCAGATGTCTCGCCAGCACCACAAGTGAGCAGAGATTTCAGAAGACACCAGACCGTCAGGACTGATGAGGCTCCTAAGATAAGTGAAGCGGTCAACACTTTCAACTGCTTCACTCCCTATCACTAACTTCGGTGCCAAATCAAGCCAATCCTGAAGTAACATTTTGAATTTGGGTGAAGAAAATCGCATCCCAAACATCCTTACATTCATGTTTAAGGTAGTCAAAAGATTCTGCGTTTTATCAGCATCTTCACCTAGGAGAACTATATCATCTGCATATTCTAAGTCAGCAAGTTTATCTCCTGGAAGGAGGTCAACCCCGGAGAAGTCAGATGATGACAAGGTTAACTCTAAAAGTATAAGAAAAAGTAAAAGAATATTCAGTGCGTCGCAGAGTAATTTAAAAATAGGAATTACTGAAACTGGGATTAAGGCATACTTTTCTAACATGTTGCTAAGCGATTAGGACGTGTTGAGCAGAAAATATATATGAATTATAATTCATCTGAATTCTCATTATGCTTGAATTGCATGGCAACATGCTGGATAAAAAAAATCAGCTAAGGAAATAAATTTCATACTATTTACGATGAGGATGCATACATATGTCAATTCAAACAGACCAGTAAATCGTGAATATCACCAACAGGAAATTGTAAACTTTACACTAATAGATAATTACTATTTATTAACTTACTTCTTCATTAAATTTGACAATCCAGTCAATCGAGAAATAACAGCAAAAGGATCTTCAACATGTTTACTTGTATTTTGTTGAATGGTATTAAGTTCACATGACGAAGATGAAGCGGGAGCAGAAGCATCAAATTTATTTGCCATTGGTAAATTTGTTATGCAACTTAATGTATTCATCATTCCTTGTTGAATATTGGATAAGATTGGAATATTACTACTACTACTACTACTGCTACTACCACTACTAGGCAATAAACTCATTGCATTCTCAGTAGACGATGAACAAGTGGTAAGTAGAGTTGTTGATGCAGTCACTACAAGATTAGAGAAAAGACTGATTGAAGGCGACAACAGCAACGACGGTGATTTTGAAATAATTGGTGGTGGTTGAAAAAGATTTTTTAATAGATCATTGGGTGAATAGTTTTGTGATTGAATCATTTCAGAAGAAGAATTGATACATGATTGTGGTTGTTCAATAGCCTTCGCCGAATCATTGGTAGTTGGCATCATCATCATATTGATTTGTTTCAAATCCAACGGTACATGTGGTATCGTAGGTGCTACTGGAGGTTGTGGAATGAATAAATCAGACTTTTTGGTCAAAGGGGCTTGATAAGCTAATTCATTCAATGTTGAGGGAAGAGGGGGAGGTGGACTGAATGAATATGGATCTAGTCCAACGAGAGGTGGAGGTGGCGGAGGAGGAGGTATTCGGATAGGTGAAGCAGTAGGCAGTCGTGGAGGAGTTGGATAAATCAATTCTACTGAACTTTTAGGCGATAGGTTAGGAATGGGAGAATTGCTATTATCATTATCATTAGCAGTTGACGTATGAGGTAACTAGGAAGAAGGAAATGAAAAGGAATGTAAGGAAGGAAATATTCTCATAACTGAACAGAAGTCATTATTGACAAACAAATAAGCAAAACATTGAAAAAGTTAAACATCCTTGTGAATGTAAACTACTAGGTGCGGGACCCAGTCTTATGAAAATTATGCGTCCAGCTACGAGACCTGAATGTCCTGAATTATAACTATAGTGGGGTCATGGAGGTGCACTGGTGCGGAACCCAAATAAGACTTAACAGCACTCTAGTGCGTTTCGGTGATGCTGCCTAACAAAAGAAAGAAATTAGGAGAAGTCGACTCTGGTAATGGTATACCTTACCTTGTTCCGTGGATCGCAATCGACAAAGCCATTTAAAGCTACGAAGTTAATATATCCAGAACTACTTACAAAGAGGTTATACATAATAGGCTTCAAGCAATTGTTCGATGGGCTCTGCAGTCATTATGGTAAGGTACCTCGGGAATAAGAACACTTGTCCAGTAATCAACCTGCAAATGACAACTGCCATTATATCTTTACTAGCATTTGAAATATACTATTTTCCTTTCCCTCTTCACAATATTATCGCTTTGTTTGTTTAATATGAATTTCGCTTCATATTGTACTAAGATTACGGTGTTTTAATAAACAAATAATTCAAGAGGGAAAATAACTTACACAACTTGCTGATTTTATGTCATATTTTACTTGCTGAGTCAGTAAACGCCAATCTTTATCAAGTTGTGAGCATACTGTTGTTGAGATGGGCCTGTTTTTTATATCGACTTTTTTATCATCCAGTATCCTATCGTCGGCATCATTTGCATCAGGTTCATCACCGTCAGACACTTCCATGTTATCTTCTTCATCTTCAATAATGGGATGACTTGATTTATCAGGAGTATCGTAATGTTGTGAATGATGACGACCAACAAAAGTATCTTTTACATTCATGGATGTTGAATAAGTTTTGTGTACATTTTTTGACTTATCTGAATAATTGGTATGAACAGTACAATTGTCATGATGATTCATTTTTGGCTTATTGGATAAAGAATGAGTAGGACTAACTTCGAAAGAATTGAGATTATTAACTACTGAACTCTGTGATTGTGAAGACTGATTCATTTCCAATCTACATGAGTAATCAGAATGAATTTTTTTTTAATACTGTAAAGTGACAATCTTTAAGAAATGAAATGTTAAATTACATCAAGAACAGCTGTACCTGCGTTACCCTAACTTTAGGACTGTTTATTAGTGTGCACTGATAACCTCATGCATGGTTACCAGTCACAGTTAACGCAGTCAGTCAATCATAAACAACGTAGAACCTAGCTTATATGAACACGTTCAATTCTTCATACTACATTAATACGACGAGACAGACAACTAATGTTGAGCTTGGTACAAATGCTGAACAGCCCAAGTTACTGTACCAAAGCAACATGATGGTCCAAATTAATAAGGTCTTAGTAATAACGTTAATTATATGAACTAACCAACGAGAATATAATCCGATAAGATAGAATGGCAAGGTACGCATGAAAAAAATGATAGGACTGCAGATCTAAAGGATGATAACGAGTGAGCGCGACTGCAGCACACTGTGACCGATTCTAGGCCACGGAACTCAATGTCTCCAGACATGTAGGTTGTAAAAGCCGATATAACTCGGGTCAACAGTCAAATACTTCACTGACTGATGTTTGGATTCAGTTTGGTCGCTCCCATCTTACCTCCAACCTACTCCTAAGTGAGATAACGTCGTATGTCGAGGTAAGTATCCTAGTCACCCTAATCGATGAAGATTAACAGCCACAGCAAGCCGTTTGTTATCTTTCCCTAGTACCCTGAGTTACTGAAGTGAGGACTTTGAGGTCTAAAGTTCCTCGTAATTAATCAGTGTGATCACGAGTGCTGTTAGAGTTGTGAGGGCAGTTATTAATTTTTGGTTGCCTACGTTACGGAAGATTTTCTCTTTGAGGTATCAGAAGGGGAAGACGAAGTAGACAACCTCTTAATAAGTAGCCATAGATGTGTTGCTTCATTACTTGTTAACGTCTTATCGATGGAGATGAAAATCCGTACAGTAAAGTGAGATGTACATTTTAAAGGTTGGCAATTTATAATCTCGTCCTTCCATTGTAAGAAGGTATCATCTCTGTAGTACTACTTGTCTGAGGAAAACACTTTACTGACAGTATACCTCTGTTCCTACGAACCAATTTTAATGTTTATACTGGGGTTTAAACTCAGTGGCTTTCACTGCAAATACTAACATAATATACACTGAATTCATATAACCACTAAGTTGATCAACATGCGTGAAAAGTTAACCCTAAATCCCACTGTTAATTACATATCAAATACAATGACAATTGTGACATAACACTATGTTGAGGTAATCCGCACAAGATGCATACATAGCAACGTAGATTGATTAATTAATTACGATTTAAAATATCAACAACAGGAAACCACAAATCTTTAATAATATCACCATATAGTTTTTATGGGTGAAATATATACTGAATAAGCTAGTTTTTAAAATGCATAGAGTGAAAAAAATTCGTTATGAGATTACCTTAAATTGTCACCATTACTAGCCAATTGAGATAATGTTGGATTCAACAAAACTCGATAATCCACATCACCAGAAGCATCACAAACTGGTTGAAAAATTGGGAAGCCGAATGGTGTTGATTTACTACACGATGACTGAAGTGTATTTAAATGAATTGGTTTATCAGTTAGTTTTGCAGGTGAGTTATTATCAGATAAATTGAAGATATTTGTGGATTGATTACTGATGCGATTGGCTAGACTATCTGTAGTAACCTTTTGGGAAATATTATTCGGTGATTGCTTAATTTTGCTACCATCTTTATGCTGATAATAATTGTTGTCATCAGCATCTTCATTACCGTGGTGGCTAACGCCACCATCGCGTCCAATATCATCATTATCATCGTCAGTATGAGAAAGGCCTCCCTCTAAATCATCATAATATTCATCCCCAGAGTAACATGGTTCATTTAGAGAGTTTTCTTTATTATATTTTGTTGACTGTTTCAGTAGTGCTGCCTGTTCGTCATGATCATGTGCATTAACATTTGACTTCGCTTGATGTTGACTTGAAGTAGTAGTATTGGTTGGTGATGATATATGGTCCTTATGAAACAAATCATGTAGCTGAGACAGCGTCTTTGTTACACGTTTTCCGTATGTACCATAAGCCTATGTGTATATATAAAATGAAAGACATAATCAAGTAAAACCGATTAGGATAAGAATATGAGTGAGCTATTTTGTCTAGATAAAAATCAAATATCATATATGATAAATTTTCTTTAAATTTAATATATTGGATTAGTAACAGATTAATATTAGTAGGGTACCGATAAAAACCGGGGAGCATTAGACAGTTATTTCGTCTTAGTGTGGGGTTCGTCAGCAGTGGGCACTCTTGACCTTATCAGGGTAATCGAACCCAAGGCCTACAGGTTGGCGAACGCCTAGCCCTCTGCACCATTGGAGCGGTGTTCAGTGATAAAATTCCCACTTCTAGCAATATTGCACGTTCTACAATGGTAGGGAGAGTCCACTTTCCAACCCAAAATGCGTTTAGTGTTTGGTAAGAAAGTTCTACTCAGTGCTCCCATGTAGTGACGACAAAACAGAAAATAAAACTGAAAATGGGTTGGCAAAAATAGTCCACATATAGTAGCCGGAAAATTCTAATTCCAAACCTATGGTGTACAAGGCGACCCCAGTCCTAAGGAACGAATGACATATTTGCTTATTTCGGTCACTGTTTACCAAAGGATTGAAACTGTGAAAGCAACTTTACTGCATCTTCGATTAGACCTCTATGTTAAAGGGTTCAGGAAGTGATCAAGTACAGTGTGATGAATTTCCGATGCTCTGTTTTACAGAAATTTACACGCTTATAAAAACAGATACACCTAACTGTCATATATGACCACATCCAACATACATTAAATAACAGCCATGTGAAGTATTTTAATTTGTTGGTTTAATGTGATGAGAGGTGAAGACTGCGTAGATCCCACAACTCGACACTTATTTAGAATCATAATATGACGCGACTTACAGAATGCTTACAAGTTTCAATACTAGGTTTCCAGTCATGCTTTAATTGTGTAGAGGCTACTCAAAATGACGTAGGTGGATGAAAAAATTTCAATCACCTTTTTCATCATTTCGAAATGTAAAAAGAAATACATAATTCTGCTTAGTAGTAAGTAATGTAACATGATATTGAGAATCTGTTGTTATTTTACTGTGGTACACAACCACAGCTTTTGCATACCTCGGTTAAAATTTGGCGAAGGCACAGTAGATCCAAAAATAATATGTTAAAACACATAGGCCCCATCAGATAGTCTGCATCTACCAATAAAGCTCATACCGACACTGGCTTTATGAATAGACATGAAATTGTAGCACAGTCAACACTAGCTTTCTTTAAGATTACTCCTGCACCAGTCATAATTATGCATCAAGATTAGCGGTATTTGACTAAATGTACTAAATGGTTCGACATGCGATAATGGCTGGCTTAGAAGTGAGGATCAATATGTAGCAGTAATGTATAGGTTTAATGTACGTGCCCCTACGCTACACATTTTATTTGAGGGCTAGTCCCCCAAACGAACTTTATTAGAGCAGGATTCGAACCTACAACGTAACTCAAGCTACTACCAGAATGGTTGGGTCAAATAAAAAATATCATCAATAAAGTAGTAAAAGTAATTAGAAAAACACAACAGAAAATGTAAAATAACTTACATTCACGACAACAGCAACTTCCTTTAGCTGTACATTATAATAAATTTCTGCTCCTTCTAGAATACTTTGTAGTGTACTCATTTGTTCCAAGCGTTCTTCATATTTTTTATGGATAAATTCTAAGTGTTTACAACATTTATCAACCTAGTGTTTAAAATATTAATAGTAATAGTGTTACTGCACACTTATAATTTTAAATAATTACTCATCGCCGTATATGTAGTAATTATCTCCATGCACCGGCAAATCTTTTATTATTAGAAAATATTGCCAAAATTAGTTATTATTTACATGGTAACGCCATGTCAAGGAAAGATGCAAATCTCAGTCACTGTAAAACTTAAATATTTATTGATCTAGGTTTTTACACTACATCAACACAACGATTGATGATGTTGTGAATTTTTATTGGTTGATGGTAGCTGGGACAGGTATTACGTATACCCAACCACTGTCTACCTTGATGTGTAGGAGTTGGAAAAAAAGATGTGGTGAAACTAAAACCGTGCATCAATCTATGAAGTTAGTGAATATTAGTTAGGTGCCGACAATATTGTCAGGTTTTGAGTGACTGTATTGACCAATAGTTAGGGAATCGAAAGATGTATTCATGAGTTATCCTCCTCTAGATCAGCAGTTCCAGAAGTCGCCTAAACATACCTTTTCGTCCCATCTTCACGTACTATATTCTAAATGTCTTATCATTCACATTGATTCGACTCTCACGATCCGGTTAATTTCAAATGTGTGCTGGTATACATGTGTTAGAAGCTATATGCTGACTATGACTACTTAAAGACAGACAGGAAATTATCAGAATGAATAGCGCAGAGGTTGAAACGACATAAGGATTAGACTTAACTCCATATAGCCATATTATTGGTAGCAGTGAAAATTAACACTCTTCAATACTTATACATCTTTAGAATCACTATTGATTAGGATAAAGGATACTACATCATAATGAATCTGGATTGTGCGTCAATGTCCACTAAGCTATTCGCGCAGCAGTTAGATAATTGTGATAAACATGAGCTGCTTCTTATAGAGTCAACTTTACAAAGCAATTAATTAAGAAAATTACTTGTACCGAGTATAATTATTTAAGACACAATTCTGATGCAGCGTGAGACTACACAGTGAACACATAACAGGAGTAACCACCACTTTTTTAAGAAGTATAGCCCGTTCACTCTTGATAAATTGTAAGATAGAGAACTTAGAAAATTACTGTTGCTCCGACCAGAATTAGCAGTGTAAATGCGTAAGTATTTATGAAGAATATGTATTTTTGAGAATTAGCAGCTGGAGATGTAGGTTTTGGCATTTTGACATAAACTTTACGCAAACAGTTTAAAAAATTCCAGAACACTGTTTTTAGATAGCTTTCTGGTTGATTATAATCGATGATTTTGGGAATACATTGTGGGATTAATTTGATAAGTATCTCAACTAACCCTTCGTTTCCGTCCAAAGAGCTAAATAGCGTGTTAAATAATTCACTCATCGATAATTAATTTACTGACAAAATGCATAATATCGAGGGAGGGGAGCACTTCAAGCGTCGATATTTATTCGACTGTATTAAATAGAATTATCCTAAGACCCGTTAGATTGCGAAATTTCTTTAAATCAAGTCATTTTTAAAGTTATACCTTGAAATGTGTTTCTGAATTCAAATTCTCCTGTACCGAATGATGTTTAAATCAAATGGCAGTTTAGCCAGAGATAGCTGACTGAGAGTGATATTTATTTGAAACATACGTGAAGCGCAGTGGAACCGTATCACGTAAATAATGATTGACCGTAGCTCCTACCTCCTTATAGTTTGACTCTAAAGACTTCTGATATTCTGCTATTAACAAAGAGCTATGGATTACCATTTAGTAGTGTTTCAAATTCTGCACATAGTAATACTTCTTCAATTCCTGTCAATCCTATCAACATGCCTCCATCACAACTATCCATGATGAGGCTAACTATGCTTATAACAAACAATAATCCCAATTTACCTGTATCAAATTCACAGGTATGTTGAAGATTTTTGTTGATTGATAACTTCGTTTAAAAAATGTGGCAACCTAAGGAATATTTAGACCACGTTTTTGAACACGCATCATATTTTATGATACCTTTCACTCGTTGGCAAATTACTAAAATGAAAGTAACATTATTATTAGTTCTAATTATTATGACTTTAATATCATCAAACAGTCTTAGTTAAAATATGGGACGTGGTACTACTGCTGACGGGTTGAGGTTGTTACTCCTAATTAGCTGGTGAAAGTATAGAATGAGGATTATAGTAAGACTAGATCTGTCTGTAGTTGCTGCGCTGACGTGGTAGTCCTGTTGGCCTTTCATGACGAGCCAGACGAATTCGAGGTTGAAGTCGTACGGTTTACTGTACTGTAACGGTATTCAAGCATTACAACGATGAGGTTAGAAATCAAAGACTCTAGAAAGTCATCCATACTCCAGATAGATCAAATTGTATGGATTTTAGATGGCTTTTCTTTTTACCTTAAGGTTAGTTAAGTTAGTTTGTTGTACTGTACTGATCGGTTATATTTTCAATCAAGTTGCCCGAACCAAGGTAGGTGAGAGAGTTTCGAACCTAGAGATAAGTAGCTGAAATTTCAATGTCCTGACTACTGAGCCATCTCTCCACTCTTTATCTGAGTGACTATGTTCTTAAATTTACACATACATACATGAAATCAATAACACGGTAGATTAATGCCTTTTTAAAATAACCTAGGAGGAGATAACCTCTTACCTGAGCTGTTAATGTTCGACTTTCTTCTTTACTTTTTAATGAACTAACAGTTGACATTATTGGCGAACCAAATCCAAGTGGGCTAATATCGAGTTTCCCGTGTGATTCACAGATTTCATCTAGTTGTTTTATTCTACGTAGCGTGTCAAGTAGTTTTTCAGGCTATATTTTAAAAAAAAAACAATAGGATTCTATTAGTATTTAGGCCAATGTAAAGAATATCCTCTTGAAATTAATAATAAGCTATAACATGGAAAGCATGACTGATAATGAGAACGTGAAATTCGGATTTTAATCCAACAGAGTATGCTTCCCCCTCCCAAGATTGCAGACGTCTTGTTGGTGAGCTTCCTGTCAATCCATTTCAGCCATGCAACACCAAAAATATAGTGTACGACATCTAATCACCTAGATTAGTTACTGGACTGATTGGTAGATAAAATTCGATAAGCACCATGGGTTAGAAAAACGACTGCGGTTATTACTTGGTAATCAATCAGTTACGAACCCCCCCTAATACTGATTATCAAAGAAATTAAAGTGGTCTGCGAATGTAATAAATGTACCATAAATGTTTAACATTCATCACCTGCTTTATTTTAAACTAGATTAGCTTAGAGTATGAAGTCTAAAAAATATTTTATGGTTATAAACTTGATAACTTACACTGAAATTTTTGACTATATCGTCTGCATTATAACGTGATAATGGGGTCACATTCTTCTTGTCGACCTGTTCTGTGGCAGCTAGGAAGCAAAAACATACCTGAAAGAAATCATAACATACTTAGTCTCTGTAAAATCTGCTCAGTAAACTTGATATCAAATACTTTTCGATAGGTCCAATAATTAATCAACTTTGTCAGTTTAGATATAAACTGCCCAGGTCTAAATAACAATGCTCAACTTAAGTAAATGACAAAACAGACCTTAAAAATTGTGTTGCTTGCATTACAAAAGGCTTCAATGCTTCACCGAATTCAGAGACACCATATTTGGGACTTTTGGTTAGGATTTCATTTGCCACGTATAGTAGAGCTAACTGAAAGCTTGGATCATTTGCTGCGACAAAAAAAAATCAATGAACGTAAAATATGTGATATGCATAAGACAGTTACATTTCAAAGTAAAGTATATGTCATGGCACCCGTTCATAAAACCAATGACAATTGGGCTGAGCCGAGTTGGTAGATGAAGACTACCTGGTTGAGGTCCGCATGATGATCGCAACCAATAGTTAGAGACTTTGGGTGACAGGGTTCAAAATTGCTCATAATCGTGCAGATGCATCCATTCCTCGTCCTCCTCCAAAGTCTATGTTTCTGAATTCATCATAATTTTCCTTTATATGAATTATATTTTCTTCAATCTTATCTACGATCTCTAATTCTTTCCATTAATACTCACTCTATTACTACCTCTACTACTCTGGGATTTGGTCAGATAATTTCATCTCTATCTGCTAGTTGGAGCATGGCAACTTGAACTGATGTACGCAAGTACAAGGTTTTACGTTGTAACTGACTAACCGACATGTCATGTTGATTTAAAATGAAAATAAGTAGATATAAGTAGTTAGGGTAGTTTTTACTCAGCTTTTCAGTGTGATATTGGTAGAGGGGAGTGCAATCTATAGGGTTCCGATTAGGATTATATGACCCAACTAAAATAGCATAGGAACCTCGTGGTTTTGTGCTTTATATGTGCAGTTAATCATGCAAAACGAAGAAACTAGAACGTATACACATCAACCCAAGTTTACAAGCCACATTAACACAACAAGATAAAATTAACAACAATAATATCACAATATCCTTGAACCGGAAAAAGTGAAAATGTGTATAAAACTTCATATTTGCCCTGAAACTTTGTCGTCTTTTTTCAAATTATCGTCTTAGTTCATTGTTATAATTGTTACCAACATTATATTCTTTACTCAATATTTATAATTTCCAATTTTAGTGTTTGTGAAAATAACAACGCAGGCCAACATGAGTTTTCTGCCTAGTCTTCCTTAACAGGTGTTAGTCCAGTTCAAGTTGCCATGCCACAATTAGCAGATAGAGATTAAATTGTCTGGCCAAATCCCAGAGTAGTGGAGGTAGTAACAGAGTTAGTATTAATGGAAAGAAATAGTGATCGGTAGTAAGATTTAGGAAAACATGATTCAGTAAACAGAAAATTGTGATAAGTTCAAAAACTTAGAATTTAGAGGAAGATAAGGAGTGGATGCACCTGCGCCATTACCAACGATTTAAGCCATATCACCCAAGGTCTCTAACCATTTATTACGATCGACACGCGGACCCCAACCAGGTAGTCTGCACCTATTAACAATGTTCAGCCCAACTGTCAATGACTTCATAGACTCGTGCCGTGTTTTGGTTTGGCCGCCCCTAGCCTTCTTCCAGCCTTCTCCCACGCCAGACAGCATTACTTGTCGAGGTAGGCGATGGTCAGATATATGTAACACATGTCTTAACCACCTTAGCTGATGGAGATTTACTACTTCATCAATAGACTTACCGTATTTACCTAGTACTCTATTCTTAACCCACGTATTGCTTAATCTATGGTAACAGAAAACGCGAGCAATCCTTCAACGACATCTTTGATCGAATACTAGGAGCCTACGAATATCCTCTATCCTTAATGGCCGTTTCATATCCATAAAGTAAAACAGGTGTAAACATTTTTTATGTCACATAAATATGAATGTCTTTAATTTCTTAATTCTATACCTATCTATTTACTCCTTCTTAGACAGCATTCTCGCAACAACTTTATATCATCTTTATTATTCTTAAGCAGTGAACAAATATGATACTAAAACCTGACCCCATACTTTACTGAAAAAGGTTTCATGTTATTTCAGTCACCTAGTAGTTTAAGTAGATCGATTTCAATTAGTAGATATGGCTTAGCAAAATATACCCAGAGCTGTGGAAATAAACGTAACATTCTTCAGGCACTTAGACCAAATGGTTAGGAGAACCAGTAGATTTCAGCAACGTCCATTGAGCCGATGGAGTCCCGCAAACATATCCAATCATGCTCCGAACACGATGGGCGTAGAAAAGTAGATGTAGTCTAGTAAAAAGCCCTCGAAATGACTTTGAGTGGTGGGCAGTGTTTGTTGGCAAGAACTGTGATACTTTTATGTCAACATCGGCTTGTTAGAAGCAGCGTGGGAAGTGAAGAAAATGCGAACCTGAAATGCCACATTTACATAGGAGTAGAACACTGATAAGAACTATAATGAGTAGAATGCCTTGAGGGGACAAAACAACCATATTAAGTCATGACTATTGTCAAGAATATCAGTGAGATAATAAGAGCAAGGGTTTAGAGTTATGATAAATAAATTCTTGATCAGAATTAAACCTATTATTACGTAATTAGTGGACACAATAGCGAAGCAATTTAAGGATAGCAGTTATGCAAATACCACACGTGCTGAAATTAACGATATGAAAGCTTAATGCAGTTCCATGAAGTAAGAAAACGTTAAGTAACAAAAACGGAGTGAAGCATCTTATAATTTATGTATTCAAAAGCTCAAAACATACTATTTCTGAATATCTCTAACCACTGGCTTGAGATGAAATCCGAGTGCTCTGCTTGCGTTAGTAAAAACGATGCTGCATCTTTTACATGTTTAGATGACAAGGTAACTTCTGCTAATTTGTGACGTATTTGGTCTTTAAGTAAAGAATTAGGGTCCATTGGCAAGCATTTGATAGTTTTAGAAAATTCCGCGTACGTTTATTGCCTTGAACAGTATTAGATACTCAATATCAGTTTCCGTTTATTAGGGCAAGAGGCTGGATTGGCTATGTCAGTCCTTGAGCTGAGAAGCCCTTAGTTGATTTAAATTTGTTGAATGTGTAGACTTATTGGTCTGCTACCATGTGTTGAGGTAGAGAGTTCAATTCGTTGACTATTCTGTGGGAGAGCTGGTAATGAGCTGGCAGATAATTCATTCTGAGCTTATGGACCATTATTAAGTGTCCTCGTAAATTCTCTTTCTTGAAAGACAAGAAGAATAAGAGTATTTCAAAGCTAAATTCGCAATTTAATATTTTGTAGGCTGTTATTAAATCGTCACAAGTTCTATATGATAGGGACAAAAATTTTATTTTATCCAGCCTCTTGTCGTAAGAAAATTGTTGGATTTCGGAGACTACTGTAACTGCAGATCCAATAATCCGGCATCTTATATTACACAAGGACTAGATGCTTGTATACAGTGTTTAAGTTTTGATCTAATAAATGCAGTACACAGCTTGAAATGTACCTTGAGGCTCTGCATGTCGATTAAATAGTTCGGAAACACTCAGCATCGGTAGTACTATAGTTTTCGGTGGTTATAAAATCGTCTCTAATGCTAACTGTCAGATTAATATACGTATGACAAGGAGCACAACGTTATTCGTCGTGTATGTATTTGTGCCTTGATGTCCATTGTTCATCATTATGCACTTGGGAGGGGGGAGGGCATTCATTAGTAGTTTTTTTAATGTTACATTGTTTTCTTGGTGTTATCAGATCCTATAGGAGTTACTAGCCGTCTCCTCTGTTGTGCATAGCTCTCGATATCTTAATGTTGTCAGCATACAACAAGACTGGTGATAACAGATTAAGATGACTATGTTCGTACATAAGGAATAACAGCTGGTCCAACACCGTTCTCTGAGGCACTCCACTAAACACTGTTTTCCTATCATTACGGAATAACTGAAAGTCATAAAATGCAGCTCTGTATCAGTGACTTCAGTGTTGGTCCAGGTTTTGCATAAAGCCATCAAACTAGGACGTTTGACGAGTGATAGCTAACTGATCTCCAGTACTTTTGATAGCAACCCCTCTCACACTACTGTAAAAACAAACAAACGGAGGAAAGCTTCCATTCTTTGGTCTGTATGAGGTTAGGCAAACATTTAAAGGGGTAGTGATCCTTTCTGGTAAGTCAGCCCTCAGGAGGCTGGCCTCAATAATTTCTTCGAGGATCGTTTTCGTAGAATTCCTACTTTGTTGTGGAGTATCTCGCAGTCCGGATACCCGTCCGTCGCTGTAAGTTAAAAATTTGGTAGTTGATCTTTACAATCTAGCTGCTGAATAGCCAGTTGTAAGGAGGTTGATAAAGGTTCTCTTGTAATTCTGTCCCTTATTAATGAAAATTTAGGCTTAACTTCGTTAAACCTAATTTTTTAGAGAGACATGAGACCTGCTGTATCGGGCCTACACCCTGACAGTTACCATTTATTCTTTTCCCAGGTTAAAAGTTGTGAAGTGTGATGGGATCTTGATATCACTGAACGTTGTCTAGTTATTATAGGTCGACATCGGTTCTGGAACTGACTAAGAGAATGGTTTGTATTGCTGCTAGGAGTCATTATTTACTGTGAACTTTGTATGGTCCCACTATCAGTGGTGAAATTATGAATTGTATGATCTTCTCTTTTGTCCCAACTTGCTGATTTGAAATGACACGGTTACGTTCAATTACTGTTGGGGGTTCACCCTTGGTCTAGAAGAGGACTTATATAGTGCTCAGGGGTTTCACTGTCTGCTCAGTCGTAACAAGTCGTCTTAGCTAATTTGACATAAGCAGTAACCTAAGTTTAAGGAAAGAGTCAAATGAGCTGGTGTGAAGATAAACCATACGTCTATGCACCAATTGCTAAAGATACACCCGAAGAGGATTCAATATAAGGTCTAATTATAGCGAAACTGAACGAGAGTGAAGCCCAAATAACGTATTTATTGACCTGCCAAGTAAATAATGTTCAGTGCAATAAATTATAAACGGGTCTATGAGAACTATGTTTGAACTAAATACATATCTAATAAGTTGGAAATCAAGCAGATGCAGTGTGTAACTTTCGATCTGAGTTTATATGTTGTTTCTGAAAATATTGAATGATAACCCACGAACCTGACTAAGCATAAATCAAAAGACACTAAACACGAGTGAAGGTAATATGTACTTTTAGAATTCAATCGGCGCACAATACTACTACTGTTTCATACAATCACTACAATTTAATCACACAGTGAGCATACAACAAAGAAGGGTACGATTAATACACATAATGAAGATTTTGATTTAGGCTATAATTTGGGGGAATTATTAATCTACACTAATGTCAAGTAAACAACATTTGGGAAGGAGAAAACATACACATTTGAGACTATGTAGAATAAAGAAGCAGATCAACGAATCAACTGCTAGTAGAAGTATAGACGTATAACCATATTATCGCTGTATTTAAACAGTATTGGCAAAATATATATTAACAAGCCTATTAATAAAAATCTAGTACACGAGTAACTCATTAGTAATAATAACAGTAACAATAATAATAATAATGGAATTATTTCCAAGTAGCCTTTTGTTCATGAGTGTGTGCCAGTTTACAGGCATGATCAGTATGATATAGGTTTATTTATATACGAGGATTTTAACAGAATCATTGATTGGGGATTCACACTGTATGAAGGTATTAATTAAGACCAACCATATCAAAGTTCACAGTACTAGTGTGCCAGAGTTACGGGTTGTTGTATAGTGCATTTTTGATAAACAAGCGAGTGCCTTACGTCCCTGGAGCTGCGATTCGAACAGCCGGCTGAGAGTGAAAAGAATGGGCCATACAGCATATCCAGATACGGGGTAAGGCTAACAATATCTGAAACTCGAATAAGAACTACAGCCAAACATAAAAATTGGGGGGGGGGAATTCCTCAGTAGCCGTGGAATCTTCATAATAGTAACATTTAGATATCACCCTGGAGAAATATCCTTATAAGCAGTTTACACGAACTTTCATGGTATGCTTAAGTTACCGATGATAAATAAGGATTGCTGATTTTATTAATGGACTACTAACATCTCAATAACAGATATATCTGTATCTGAAATACTTTTAGTACTACAAATTTAATATGAGGAATCCCAACCGTAGCTGCTACCTGGACGTGGTGTTCGGGCTTGCCTATCGTGATGACCCATGTTCCTCTGGATCTTACCACACCAAGCAGGTCTTTTGGAGAGCGACAAAACTAAAGGCGGAAACCTAAGATCTGAGGGCGAAGTCGTACCGCTAACTGCAGTGGGGTGTGACAGCAGTTTGGTGTTTTCCTTGGATAACCAGCATCTGCAGAGATGCTGCCTTCTCACAAAGGAATGAATGGGTCAGAAAAGGTCCACCCTATGAATATCACACCTCATCTCACTCCACGGATCTCCATCTCCGGCAGTAAGACCCACTAAAGAACAGAGCTAACACTTCAAAAACTCTCCACAACCTTTGGTCGTGCGTGATTGGCCTCAAGTAGTTGTCCCTTGGGCTCCGCGATCGCGCTCCCGGTTCACTATGACCAATACTAGTCCAGTTTCCTTTTCGGGTACCTCAGAAAGTAATATCTTTCCATGGTGTGGGTAGACAGGAAGTGATAACCGCCCTCATACCTCAAACAGCACACGTGATAATCTTGTTCGAGGTCAAATCCCACCCTCAACTCTCTTATCCCCACGATTAACCCTTTTAGTCTAACTTTACCAACTTACATCTCTAATGCTAATGGTTTAAGTTCACGAAACGTTATTCTTGGTGTCCTGAAACCTTGCAGTAAACTACATATCAGATCTTTTAACGTTCGAACCTTAGGCTAAATAGGACAACAAGTCTCTCTAGCTATGACCCCAGATTTTTGTTTCCTCGATGTCTGCCGCATCTCTGAAACGCGAATACAGGATCCAAGTACAATCATACTCTTGACCTCACCTTGACAAAATAAAGAACCTGCTCAATTTACTTCGTTTTTTTTCGGAGACCCCACTGCTATCACTCGAGGCCTTGCAGGTAGGTAGGTATAGCACTAAGTTCAAGAGCTGAACAGGCTCTTCTTGACCGGATTCTTATAGACAGTCGCTTATGTGCTGTCGGTCTAAACGGGACAGTAAGAACTTGTAAAAATAGGGACATACGCCGCTGCCGTTTTGTTGTCTCTGCCTACGCTCCCACTGACTGTAGGTCAGATGTAGTAAAAGATGAATTTTACAGAAAGCTTTCCAAAGTCCTTCGAAAAGTAAAGCGCACTGATGTAGTGATAATGGCTTGTGGTTTTAATGCCCAACTTGGTGGATTAGGCGAACCTGAAAGGCACTTAGATGGATCCTAAAGTGTCGAGGCTTGACGAATAGATATTGGCGACCGTTTATTACAACTGTTCAAATAACCGCTTATTTCTCACAGGCATTAACTTTAAGCATAAGGAAAGACATCAGTTGACATGGTAATCCCAACAATCAAATCAACTCTGGACTCAAATTGACCACAATGATATCAGCCGTCGTTTGAAAGGCTTGATAAACAACTGTTGCATAATTTAAAGTTCAAGTTTACTCTCAGACTATGCTTTTGTACGAGCGCGTATTAGTCTGTGCCTTACTGGACGTTAAAGATCCACGGAAAGGATTCCCATAAGAGTTCAACTTAATGATGAAAAGTCAAAAATGCATTTCAAGAACAGCCAGAAAACCAATTAGTCAACTGTGTAAGCTGTACCCACTCCTAATCATTTTGGAACGTCATCCAAAAAGCCGTATAAACAACAGTGACAATTACCAGTAAACAAAACTATAAGGTTAAGAAGAATCAGTGAATTTCAGCTGCATTTACTGAACTAGTAGATGCTCGACAACGCATCTCGTCTGGCTCTAAACACGGTGAGGAGCGAAGGCAACTTAAACACAGACTCATTAAGGCTTACTCAATGATCGTGAGCAGAAGTGGGTGGTGAAAGCTATAGAGATAAAAAAAGGCAGCAGCGATAGGTAACAGTGGGCAACTGTTCAGACTTATCAAGGAAACGGGTATCAGAAATACAACTGTAAGTGAAACTGTCTCAGATAAAGATGGGAGTATTATTCGCTGTCAATCCAGAAGGTTGGACCAATGGGCAGAACACTTTAGGGGACACTTCAATTGGCCTTCGGCCTCATCCTAGTTGCCCACCATTCCCAAGCATTCTGAATGGAAAATTAATATTGGTCGCCCAAGTCTTAGTGAGGTTGAGAAAGCTATAGGGGAGTTAAAGCGAGGGAGAGCACTAGGACCTGATGGGTTAACTCTCGAGATATTTAAGGATGGTGGTCCAGTTTTAGCAGCGAGAATAACCGGCATCCTGTCTAGAATCTGGGAATTGGGCGTAATCCCATCTGACTGGTCTCAAACACTAATCGTTCCAATCTATAAGAAAGGACAAAAGTCCTCCTGTGACAATTACCGAGGATTCAGCTTAACGAATATAGTGTCCAAAATATTAGCTTCAATCATGCTTCGACGCCTAACGAGAGCCCATGAAGTACAAACTCGAGAAAACCAAGGTGGCTTTAGACCTGGACGTGGTTGTATAGACCATATATACACACTCCGCCAGGTTCTACAACATAGACACACTTTTAGACGCCCAACAATAGTTGTATTCCTTGACCTTAAGGCGGCATCCGACACTGTTGATCGTAAGGTTATGTGGCAATGTCTGTCATTGAAAGGCGTACCAGAGAAGTATATTAACATTACACAAGCTTTCTACTCGAACACCGCATGTCGAGTATTAGCTTATGGTGGATTGTCGTGGGAACTGATTACCACCTAAAGCGGTGTTCGTCAAGGTTGTTAGCTTTCCCATTTTTATTTCATTTTATAATTGACACACTTTTAGAGTTAACATTGTCACCGTCTGACTTCTCCAGGGTTGACCTCTTTCCAGGAGATAAGCTTTCTGACTTTAAATATGCAGTTGACATAATTTTCTCAAGTGAAGACGCTGATAAAATGCAGAATCTTTTGACTACCTTAAGCATCAATGTAAGCATGTTTGGGCACGATTCTCTCTATCAAAATGCAAAATATTGCTTCAAGATTGACTTTTTTCGGCACTGAAATTAGTGATAGGGAGAAAAGTAGTTGAGTGAGGTGAACCGTCACACTTATCTTAGGACCCTCATCAGGCCGAAAGGTCTGGTGTCTGGTAAGATCTCGTCTTGTGCAGATGAGGCTCTAAAAGCTTTCGGTAATCTGCCTCACTTGTGGTGAAGGCGAGACATCTGACTACTGACCAAAGGACGCGTTTACAGCGCAGCAGATGGATCCGTTTGCTTTGTGGATGTAAAACATAGCCATTAAGGATAGAGGATATTCGTAGGCTCCTAGTATTCGATCAAAGATGTCGTTGAAGGATTGCTCGCGTTTTCTGTTACCATAGATTAAGCAATACGTGGGTTAAGAATAGAGTACTAGGTAAATACGGTAAGTCTATTGATGAAGTAGTAAATCTCCATCAGCTAAGGTGGTTAAGACATGTGTTACATATATCTGACCATCGCCTACCTCGACAAGTAATGCTGTCTGGCGTGGGAGAAGGCTGGAAGAAGGCTAGGGGCGGCCAAACCAAAACACGGCACGAGTCCATGAAGTCATTGACAGTTGGGCTGAACATTGTTAATAGGTGCAGACTACCTGGTTGGGGTCCGCGTGTCGATCGTAATAAATGGTTAGAGACCTTGGGTGATATGGCTTAAATCGTTGGCAATGGCGCAGGTGCATCCACTCCTTATCTTCCTCTAAATTCTAAGTTTTTGAACTTATCACAATTTTCTGTTTACTGAATCATGTTTTCCTAAATCTTACTACCGATCACTATTTCTTTCCATTAATACTAACTCTGTTACTGCCTCCACTACTCTGGGATTTGGCCAGACAATTTAATCTCTATCTGCTAATTGTGGCATGGCAACTTGAACTGATGTACGCATGTACCAAGTTCTACGCTGTAACTGACTGACGTTTTTTAAATAATAGAAATAATAGCAACGTTATTAGTAATAATCGTGATAATTAATTCCTCGTTCCATGAGCAAGGTATTTTTATGTTTAAGATCGACGAAAACATACCACACCACACCAGAAATGTGTTTTTATTTAAACGAATTAGACTAAGCTAAATAGATGTCTGGGCTTATAGTATATGTTAATGTGGTAATACAACCAAGAGTGTAGATGATTGTCAGAAATATAAAGGTATATGTACATGTAGATAAACTGGCTGAACGTGTCTGAATAGCTACCAGAAGGCTTTGCGAAGTTTACTAGAGCCTAGAAGGTTCCAGAGACATTCATATGATGACTGTTTCTCCATTAACACTTATGTAGTATGTGAAAGAGGAGAGTTTCGTAATTTGTTGAATTTTATTATTTTGAAAGGCGAACCTATCTTAGACGGAAACTGAAGGCAAGAATAAAGTGAACAGTTGTTTGTCTCCAATATTGAACCCAACTACAGTAATTGTCAAGAGTTTGACTGAGGAATTTTAAACCACGACAAGGAGAAACTGTGAAACTACTAATCATTTAAATTGAACTGATGAAGACAAGTGATGGCAGGACTACAATATAGGGACGGCCTTGATATTTGCTAGGCGATCATTGATATTGAAATATTAGTTTGTCACTTCTCTTAGCATTCTTTCAAGGGCATGGACGCCTCACAATCACATTAACATGTTCTTTGAGGTAAATCTTCTTCTTGTAAATGGCTAACGATACGTCATCATTGTCAAGCAGACTGTGAGCAATGACCTTGAGATAAAAAGTCGCGATTTCATTGGTTCGTCCCTATATTATAGTCCTGCTCAAATGATAATGATGAAATTATTGGATGCCTTAATATAATTACCACCTAAATTACAGAACAAAAAGCCAGAACATCAGGGCAAGAGTGAAATTCCTGGCTTATGGGCAATGACAAATGACCAAGTAAAGAGACTGACTATAACTGAAGTATCAAAATCCAATTAAAGACAATTGTATTACCCAAAATAGCTTATGTAGGGTTAAACTCTATTTACATTTCCCGAAAAACCTACAACATGACAAAGGCTGATCCCAAACTCCTTAAGTCACTTTGTAAGTGCCATTCAGAGTGACCACTTATTAGCAGTAACTTTTGGAGTCCAACAGGTAGGGCGTGGAATGAAAATAACCAATAGGAGATGAATGATGGTTAAATAATTTATCTAAGTGACTAAACTTGTAATACAAAACTAATACGTAACCAACTTGGTGATTTGAATGTTAAGAAATAACCGCAAAACCTGAAGAAAGTGGCTCATAACGTGATGTTACTAAGAAGTTGTTCATAAAAACTACTTATGACATGTATACGCTCTCATGCCTACAAAGTTTTATTCATGTGTTTCCCTTGTCCAGTAATCGTAGTTCACGCAACTTGCCACCACCTTGCAGTCGTCAGTTATATTAGTTTCATATTATAGAGATTAATCAGTTTTACCTGACATTGTTACTGTCATCACCTATGCACCAAAAGGCTGAATTCAGTACAGTATGAGATGTCGAATAATTTGCCTAAAGTAGCAGGGTTGCGACTCTTACACGTAGATATAATAATTGTTATAAATTTTAGAAAGGTAAATTTAGTCTCTCAGTATACCGTTGCCACTGAACCATTCATACGAGGACTGCACAGATCCCATTTACTGTGTCCAGATTTTGATTCCAGATTCACCATTTCCATCACTATTACAACAACCAATCTAACAACAATTCTCTGACTATATATGACATTACCTTGACTTTAAATTTTTATCATTACTATTATTTGGATTCAATATCATGCCATATGTTAAGCAATCAAATTCATGTTCAATGATTTCCTCAACAGTTACTCATAATCAACAACAGCTTCTCGCTAATGATTAACCTTAGAAAGTAATTCCGGAGATCTAGCGAGATGTAATCAGTGGAGTTTAGCTATGTCAGGAATATGGCCATTAGTCGTCGATAGTAATGGATAACTTTGGATACCAATATCATACACTTACTGAAGTTAGGAATGTCAACCAGTGGATGACACTTGGGTCTCCTTACAATTAAATATTTGCAGTGGAATCTGAAGGCTTTTTTACGTAAAAATATGGCGTTATAGCGGTAAATAATCCCCAAAATAAATAGTTGCATAGGCTCTTGATATTAATGCTGACCATGTTTGTTTTCGCAGACACGACTAGTCGAAGGCGCTCGGTTAAGCATCATTACCACATCACGACACGACAGAACGTGGGAAGCATTTCCCTCTCTAGTTAATAAGCCTAGACGTTGCTATCCCATTGACGCTAGACATAAGATCAAATAAAACTTATCCTCCATCTTTCATTACCTTCTGATTTATTCTCGTTCGTAAGAATGGGTTCAATCGTTCGAAGTTGCTCTGGTTATGCAATAAATGTAACTTGGTCACATACCAGTTGCACTTCAGAGTACTCACTACTGAAAAGCTCAATACCAATACAGAAAAAAACCTTGATTCTTCCTAGTTTCAGTTTTTGGCTAACTTATGTCAGTTCATGGTATTTTTCTCTAATCCGACAATGTTCACATCACCTAATGTCTTCTTTAAAAATGAATCATAGAAAAAGAGTCCTACTACTTATGATAACAATATCCATTTTACTTTTAGTGCACTAGAAAGTACTTTATAATGCAATTCACTGGGTATTCTTAAAATCTTCTTTCTTCGTCTTAACTATCTTTTAAATATAATAATCTGACATCATTTATTTCATTATTCGATACAACTTAACACCTCAAAACAATTTCTCTTAATCCTTTTGTAAATGATCATCAAACTTTGTGAATAACAAATTTTGAACGTTGAGATTCTTTTTTCAAGGTGGATTTTAATTTGTGGTTTTTATACATTACAGGTGGTTGCCAATGAGGACTAAGTAGTAGTAAACGGCTATTCCATTCTGTTATGAAACACATCTCAATGATAATGCACATCTACAATTCCACCAGAGTTGTGCTATATTACAAATTGATTAAACTGAACATTCTAACACTGAATGCTCGTTCAATGATACAAGACTTAAAGGATCAACGTTCAGTCACTAGAGAGATTATAAGCATTTATTATCAATATACAATCTTAAACCAGAATGAAACCATCACCTAGAGCTGTTTGATTTTCATTATTATCCAACAGAAAGAAGTCTATATTGATTGCAAGTAACAAATTAAATAGTAATCAGTGTTATTGCTAACCAAAACAACTTAGATCACAGTCTAATCCACTTACAATTTTGTTTATGTGTATTGCGTTTAGTAAACTGTAATGAAATATACGCATAAGTGTGTAATTTTCAGTGCTTGATGACGAAGTAATTGAAAACATTATTGTTTATATAAATAACTTACTTGATAAGAATCTATAGATTATTAATAGTAGTTTATAAGTAGTTTCATGATGATAACTTGAATTATACCATCAATAAAACTAATGAACAAACGTATGTAGTTTATATTACTTTAATCATCCTTATAAGTAATATCATTTAAATGACAAAAAAAGTATTGCATTTTTTTAAGTAAGAAAAATACTGTTAAGACGTATTTCAAAAGTTTTTGACATTACAACATTGTGTCTGTCATACTCATGCTTGTTTTAACTACGTAATGTTTAATTGATAAGTAAATGATTAATGAATTAATCAAATTGGTCTGGATGTGTTGTATCAAATAACTATGTATGCTACAACTCTACATAATTACTACTGTAAGTAATGTTTTAATGTAAAATTACCAGTTGCTTGGTTATATTTCAAAGAAGCGATTGATTCTATAATATAATTGGAATATATTTGGATCTCCCGGTTAATTTGTTATGGACTGATACTGGTCAGGCTTTGTTGCTGTATGGGCATCTTGAACGGATTGCCTAGATATATCGATTATTTAAAGACTGTTTGATTTGGATTGTGGCTGACAATCGGAATCTAGAACGCATGTTTCACTCTTTATAGGACTCATTAGCTGGATGTACATGTATCTCAGTGTCCATGTTCACATCTGGACTCGAACCCAGTTCGTTGTTTGACAGACGCTACCATGTTTACCACTAAGCTACTGAGTCCAGACAGCTACGCTTGTGCACAAGTCCATGACGACATCTGTGTAGGACGAAACGCGCTTCTTGGATTCCGCTTGTTAAACACAATCCAAATCAAACAATGATTCTATAATAATAATATATATACTCACAAAGATGTTGTTCGTGCAGGGCCTGATGAACTGACTAAATTATGTCCAAAACATGATAAGCAAGATGTTTTTTATAGGTTAACGGAAGATAGTTAGTTGGCATTCATTAATAAAGTGTACGTACTCTCTTGAGGAGACTATTGTTCAGTTGAGGAAACAATCCTAGATCATCAAGTTTCACAATCTCTGAGTTTTATAAAAACGTCTTATACGGAAATGGGACCTGTTTATTTACTAATCTCTTAGCATTTGCTAAAATAATGCTTATTTAGACGTCTTTAATGCAGGTAGATTATTGTCTATTGAGATGTAATATGGCCCTTAGCTCAAGTGGATCAACATTGTGTACATTCTGTTTTTGTTACTTCGTAATAGGTAGTCAGGAGTAAAATAGTTGTCACACAGTAAATGGATAATATAGACATCAATATGGTCAATATTCTTTGATTAGTTAATTTATAGTTTAACATCAAGCGCACCGCTTTCTTGTGTTCCGGTTGTGCTGATGGATTCGTCACTGCGTTGATTTCAACAGCTATATATATAATATCTGTAATTTACCTTCGTCAACAACTATGATTCAGCACATACAACAGTCGCAGAATATGCGTGTAATCAAGAAGGTCAGAACAAAAATGCAGCAGATGCATATTTGAACCCAAAGAAACCAACTTTACAAATCATATAAGGTATCAAAGTTCAATAATACTGTATACTTTGAGCTTTAACAAGCATATCATCAAGGAAATATACATTACATAGATCATTATGTTAAGGCTGGGGGGGGGTTGGAAGATAACCACTGTCTCTACAAGAGCTTTCGGTGAATGAATAAATTTATTATAGGTCACTTAAGTAAGTCTTTTAACAAATATACATATCTATCATTCTCGTATTCTCTTAAGAATGCTTTCTCTAGTAATTTTGTATCTTATTAAAACCTATTAATACGTACTTCATTAAAAGTAAGCATCCTATGGTTGATATTCAGTATCGTGTTCAAGCATATACACAATAACATTAAAATGGCCTTTATTTATTCTTGATCGGTTCAATTATAAAGTTTAAGTTTACTAAACTAATGATTCTTGTATGATTCGAACCCACATTACTCAATATTAAAATCTATAATATGAAAAATAGGCATATTCAAATAGAGATTATCCTCTATTAAAATAAAAAAAACATTGAATAATCATTTATAAAAACTGAATTCCTTGAATTAAGATGATTTTGGGGAGATAAGTATTAAGTTTAACTGACTGATGTCGATTGGGTACCACTAAAAACCAAAAAGTATGAGATACATCAGTTTCGCTTGCCCAAGGTTTGTTAAGTGGAAAATAATTATCACCAGTGACGATGGATGATTGTCATGATATATCACAAACAATTATGTAAATGAGATTTCTACCTTCAGATACTGGCCAACTCAATGGTGTAGATTGTTAAACGTTCATTGTGAGAGCTAAAGACTCTCAGTTTGAATTCATGGCAGAATCAAGGGCTCTCACTATTGCCTTTTAAAAAATAAAACATCTGTCCAGTTCACCCTGCTTTTTACTGATACCCAGCCAATGATCAAACTATAAAGACTACAAGTATCTAAACAGAATTCATTTAATCATTATTATTTATTGTGATGTAATGATTGAATACATTTTTAATATTTAGTTATTCTAAATCAATTGTTTACATTAATTTGTAAATTATGTCAATTATTAATGAAGTATACTGTTAAATTCTTTTTTAGGTATGTAGTACTCTTAATGTAACTATAAGTAGTAAAGACTAAGTGATGAAAAGAAAGGAAGTACTACTTAGTAATTAATTGAATCTTTTTAAAATAATTTTTGTCTATTTCTATTAAGTATATTTTTTTCAATACAATCACTTCTTAACATGATAATATGAGTAGTGTGTTTCTTTTAGTTTAGCAAGTGTATTAAAAAAACAAGAATTCAACTTTAACACTATGTATAATGAGAATGAATTTAGATCTTCTCGTTGATTTGTTTGTGAACTGAAGTTAGACAGTTTCTATATAGTTTGGATTGTGACTGGCAAGTGGAATCCAGGACACGCGTTTCGTCCTATTTGGGACTCATCGGCTGGATGTACCTGCATCCCAATGACTGATCAGCTTCAGTCTATAACAAATCAACGGGAATATACAAGTTTTATTTCCAAGTCATTGTAGTTGTTATTGTAATTTAATGAATACAAAACAAAGAAGTCATCATCATCATCATCATGATGAATGCTGCCAAATTTTGACTGATCAAAAGACATGTATGAATGTAAACTTTATTGATTGATTTAAAGTCTTATAGATCAACCGATATTTAGGTTAGGGTCAATTTACTTCTATATATAAACGACTAGTAAAAGTGGCAGTTAATAGGGGGTTTATTCTGTTGTAGTATGGAATTCTTCAGTAGAAATAATTTAAGTCTTTAAAATAACTCTTGAAAAGTGTTTAACATTAAAACTATATAACTATACTCCATTGGTGTAGATTTCTATTGTCGCTTAACTTAAATTGCAATGCCCTACATCATTAAACGTGATTCATCGGTAAATGTTATATGTTAGACATGATTAAACGAATTTGGTTATACCGTTGCATTAAAGCCCTGAATTAACTTAACATAGTTTAAGTTGTAAATCATTGGATTTTGACTCACTAATCTAAAAGTGAGTATTCATTATAAAATATTAAAGATTATGAAATTGATATCTACATTTCTAAAGAGTTAAATCAAAGTTTCTTTCAGGTAATACTTACTTATGCCCGTTACTTCTCACTGAGGAGCATAAGCCGCTCACCAGAGTTCTCCATTTAACTCTGTCCTGAGCAATCCTTTCCGGCTACTTCCAGTTGCTGTTTATCCTTTTAATGTCTGCTTCCAATTCGCGACGCAGCGTGTTATTTCGCCTTCCTCTTTTCCGTTTCCCAACAGCATTCCATGTTAATGCTTGTCTCGTGATGCAGTCTGACTGACATTCAGTATCTTGCGTAGGCAGTTGTTTATAAATACTTGTATCCGTCTGATGATGTTTGCAGTAATTCTCCAAGTTTCAGCTCCATACAGCAGGCCTGTCTTCACGTTCGAATTGAAGAGTGTGACTTTGAGGTTAGTTGATATTTGTTTTCAGTCCCATATGTTTTTCAACTGTAAGAATGCTGCCCTGGCTTTGCCTATACTTGCCTTTACATCTGCATCGGACCACCTCCTTGTTCATCGATGATGCTCCCCAGGTACGTAAAAGTATCTACTTCCTCCAGAGTTTCTCCAACAAGTTCAATTGGGTTGGTGCTCTCTGGGTTGTATTTAAGAATCTTGCTCTTTCCTTTATGTATGTTCAGGCCTACTGATTCTGAAGTTGCTGCTACGTTGTTTGTCCTCACTTTTATTTGTTGGTGTGTATAAGCTAAAAGAGCTTGATCATTTGCAAAGTCCAAATCATCGAGTTGCATCCTACTTGTCCATTGAATTCCGTGCATCCCCTCAGATGTGGAGGAAGAAACGTCGAGAGAAGGCAGCCTTGTCTAACTCCGGCCCTCACTGGGAATGCATTTGTCAGTTGTCCTCCATGCACAATCTTGCACTGTGTTCCGTCGTAAGAGTTCCGGATAAAATTGACGAGTTTCTTTGGTACGCCATAGTGTCAAACAAGTGTCCATAGTGTTCACCTGTCTACACTATCAAACGCCTTCTCATAGTCAATGAATTTGGTGTAAAGTGACGAGTCCCACTGAATTGATTGTTCCACGACGATCCGTAGTGATGCGATTTAATCTGTGCACGACCGATCTTTACGAAAACCAGCCTGTTGATCTCGAAGTTGAGCCTCCATTGAATCTTTCATTCTGTTCAACAATACTCTGTTAAAGACTTTTCCTGGTACTGACAGTAGCGTGATCCCTCTGTAGTTGTCACATTTGCTCAAATCTCCTTTCTTTGGTATTAGCTACACTAAAATAAGTGCATAACAATAACGGAATATACGTTTAACTTACTCCTTCTACATCTTTATACTTGTTATGTATTATAGACAACCACAATGTTAGTTATAACGGTTTGACAAATCTAACCAAGAATAATCTATGATAAACAACAAAACTGAATACCAATCTCTATATAATCACCTCATTTGAACTGAAACAAAGTGTTATGTCGGACCACTGAAATCTGGAGTCTGTTACTGTAAAAGGTGAAGCAGTGTGGCGGCGCGTCTTTGATTTCTGGAAAGACGGCCATATTTTCACCCACTGATGTATACCATTTTCCATGTTTGCCCAAACAAATTTGTCTGATATCAACTTAACAGTCGCTTTAATGCCTGGATGTGAGAAGTTATGGAATCTTTTGAAAACTGAACGTCTCTTGAATGGCGGTACCACAGGCCGTGGCTTCCCCATAGACATGTCACAAGTACGTGTTCCTGCACCACCTTAGGGTAACTGCTGAAGTTTCAGTTACGTATGAGACTCTAAAAGCTTATGTATGCCAATATCATCTTTCTGCATTTTGACATCCGTTTGTCACTAGTGGCTGACTAAGTTGTTCAACAGTCTGATATTTCGTTCTTTCATAAACCCGATCGGCATTATCTACTAATCTATCAACATTAACATCACCATCACCGTAGGCCAGTATTTGTTGAATATTTTGGGGCAAGCGTTTCAACCATAGTTGATAAAATAGCTGGTTATCGACCTTTCTGTTATCTAGCAAGGTTTTCATGTGATTCATTAACTGGGAAGGCGTTCGGTTACCTAACTGTACCGTGCTTACTAACTGGTCGGTAGCCTGATGATCTGGGGTGGCTTTTATAACTGCTCGTTTTATTACATCGTAAAGTGCTTTCTAATGTTTGTTAACTAATGTGTCCCTAACGTGACTGGCGATGTCGTCAGGTAGCATTGTACTAACGTACCCATACTTTACGTTTTGTTATACAATATGATGTGCAAGAAAATAATTCTTTATACGAGAAAACCATAAAACCAGATCAAGAGAATTAAAAGGTACATTACGGCTGATGGCGCCTACAGACTCCGTATTAAAGTGTAAGCAAAGATCAGAGTTAGTGGACATTATAGAACAATGACGAAACCACGGAAAAAAGTGCATTAATGTATAACGTGCGATAGAGAATGAACACAAACAAAAAATAGGTGCGGATGAATAAATAAATTCATTAGCAGCTGCACACATGAAACCAGATATAAGCTGAATACATGAATGAAATATATAATCCTGGCAAGCGAATTACATGAAATGTTAAAATACGTCGTTAGTTGGATGGAAACTTTAATAATCCGTTGAGAAAGAAAACACGGTGAAGTGCATCTTGGTCATTATTGTTATGAGAAATGAGAGTCTTAATAATCAGTATAAATTGTGATACAAAACGTCAGACAGTAGATGGATCAGATGAAACTGAATAATTCCACAGGTACTGTTGCAATTAAACGAATAAGATGGGTAATATCGACGATACGATACCAGTAATCCAGAAAGGTTTTAACCGGGATAGAGTGTTCGCTGCGTCAGCTCATCACTTTGTTGGTAGCAATTTATACTTTTGTATTTATAACCTTGTTAGATCCAATAATTATATATCTTGTCAGTAACTTTGTGTTCGTTAATAACAAGACTCACACACGCACAACAGTCGCAAATTACGCGTATGATTATGAAGTCTGGAACGAAGATACTGTTGACTGTATTGTATAATATCGTTATTAAGGCATCTAAAGTTCCTACGTATATTATGTATTAATACAACAGCATAGTTGTCGTCAACAATCGTTTAAAGCTGGATTGTAAGTGGCAAACACTACGATCGTTTCAACCTATTTTGGACTCGTCGGCTGGATGTACCTGCATCCCAATTTCGATGTTTTCACCGGGGTTAACACACATTCAAATTATCGTTAACAATATGTGCTTAATCCCATTCTGGCATCTCTACGAGTCACTTGCATAAATCAATCATGGTACATTTAAGGAGCTAGAATTTCTGACTAGAATTGTCATTGTAATTCTACTAGAACTACTGTCTGATCAAGATTCTTGGAGTTTTAATCTTTACAATCATATTCTTAACTCTAAATTCTTTCATCGTTGACAACAACATCATCATCAATAACATCATGGAATGGACTATTCATTTCTTATTTGAATCATCTATTAAAGTTAACTCACTACTTATCAATCTATTAAGTATATTTGTTTTACTCAATTATATTTTTATAAATGTAAATAATAATAATAATAATAATAATAATAATAATTATTATTATTATTATTATCCAACATGTAACCATGACAACGCAATACAAACACAAGACAGATTAACAAATATGTAATTAATTAAAACAATAAAATTTGACAATTGAATAATGTTCGATTATTATTTTGTTACATAGAAACAAATAAAATTTACTCAATGTATTTAATTTGTTAATAATGATGAAAATGATATTTTCATGTAAAACAAAGTTATCTATCAATAGTACGAGTTAACATAAGAATTGATATAATCAAATAAACTCCTTGAATAATTGAAAAGATGAAACATAATGAAATCATTACAATGATGCATTGTTGTATATAATCACTGAGAACATCAATACAACCCTATGAATAGATAGAAGAGAAAGTAAATGAAATAAAATGTTGTAAAGAAAGGAAGGAAAAAAAAAAAACAAAACATTCATAGTAGTAACAATGTAATCAATGGAAGTGGTTATGACTGAATTAGAAATCATAACTGTTTGATACTGGTTTGTTGATTGATTTCATGATTCAGTTCTCGGTGAACAATTCTTGTCAATGGTTGTCTAGAGTAGAGTTTTAGCTTAGGAAGATAGTGTTAATTAGTAAAACAAACATAAGAAAACTGAAGAAATAAATATACCGGAAATTGAATTATACCGATCAACTTCTTAATTATTATAACAACAATTTAACAGCATACAAAATCAACTGAGTGGAAAGTTTATTTCAAATGGCATGAACAAACTGTAGTAATATATTTAAGTTGAATTGTGACTGGCAAGCGGAATCCAGGACGTGCGTTTCGTCCTATATGGGACTCATCGGCAGTGTGGGGACACTGTAGCCTAGTGGTGAACGCGGTGCTGTTTGACACGAAGCGGACTGAGTTCGAATCCCAGTGTGAACATCAATATTGGGATGCAGGTATATCCAGCCGATGAGTCCCAAATAAGACGAAACGCGCCTCCTGGATTCCGCTTACCAGTCATAATCCAACTTAAATATATAACTTGTGTAATAACGGTATATCGGGGCAATCCGCTCAGGATGCACATATGGCAACAGAGATTGACCAGTTTCAGTCCATTACAAAGCAACGGGAAAATACAAACTTACCCTAATTACAGACTGTAGTAAGTTTATCACACAAAGAGAAAAAGTTAAATATCTAATGACTGTTCTCTAAATGAGAGATTATCCACTTATATTTATCAGGAGCAACAACAAACATATAATGAAATGAAACATCGATACTAATCAATTGATCATTATACTATTTATGGAAGTACATCAGAAATTACAGATAAACTATTGAGTCAATAGAAATATGCGTCGCATACAAAAGTCAACAAGTTCACTACATTCAGTTTTATACAAAGTAAAAGATAATATAACAAAATGAAGACAAATCTAACATTATCTATGAAATGACCTGCTTGCATAAACATTAAATAACCAACAAGATAGACGCAATGTATTAACAATTAAAACAAACATGTAAAACTGATTGAATAACATCAACAATCCATTTTTGATATCATGAATTGATTTGAATCAGACAACCATTGATCACCTAGAACCACTGGACAGCTGTTTCGTCTCGGTACGGGACTCCTCAGCAGTGTGCATCCACGACTCCATCGGGGATCGAACCCAGGACCTTCTGGCTCCGCGGCGAACGCTTTACCATTCGATCACTGAATCGGCTCCTAACGGTTGATATTTCCAATTCGGCCAATTCCTGATACGTTGCGCGGCCTCCTCTATGCCATTGGTGAGTTACTGCCTCACACCCGACACGGTTGAACTCTAACGGTCACGTGTTCACACTAGAACTCCAGGAATTACCTCAAGGAGCTAGTCACTAGTGAGCTCATGTTAATTACAATTAGGGGGTTTGTAGAGAAGAAGCGGAAGAAGCTACTAGTTACTTGTAAATTATATTTAATTGTTCACTTCAAACAGAAGTTTACGCCAACAAATTCAGAATAATGACAAAACGCTCTTCATCTACCCAAGAGAACTCACTCAAGCTAAACTGGTTGTTTAACTCATATCAATTTAAAGAAATCAAAGAAAATAATCATTTCAATGAACATTAGTTAGGTTTTAGTCTATGAATTCATGCAACTTCTCTGTATTGAATGAGTGTATACTTAGTAGTATAGTTAAATTCTAGTAAAAAAAATTGTCTATACAATTCAACTAACATACTATAGCATCATTTTAAATTGTTAGATGGCATATAATAAGTGTTACTATTAACTATGTCCATATAGTCTGATAATCATTACCATTCTAAACATCTACTACATCAAGAAGTTCTATTAATAGTTATCTTCAATGATCTAAAAGCATTCACATGTCTATAAATGGTACTAGTGAAATAGTAGTGAACAAATAAAATTTATGACTATGTTCATAAAATCAAATATAATCAAGTTGACTAGAACAAGTACATTCATGTATCCATCCAATTTTAGTATGAGTAGTTTACATAATTGTATTAATATTCAATACTTCATACTAATTGATCAATTTAACAGAATGAGATATTTAGTATAGTGAAATGTATTGTTTTGTATTAAATACATCTTTAACATTATCATTTATTAAGATGAGGTGATTAATGTTGGTTTCTAGATGACTGTCAAACTTAGAATCCTTATCTTCTATTTCTTTATTATTCAATAAGCAATTGAAAAGAGTAATATTAAAGTTGGATTGTGACTGGAAAGAGGAACCAAAGACGCGCGTTTTGTCCTATTTGGGACTCAGCTGCTGGATGTACCTGAATCCGAATGTTGATGCTCACACTGGGATTCGGATCCAATCCTCTTCGTGCCAAACGCCGCTGCGTTTATCACTAAGCTACTGTGTCCAGACTTGCGCATTATCGCCATATTGAGGTAATCAGCTGAGGATGCATATATAGCAACAGAAACTGACCAGTTTCAGTCCATTACAAATCAACCATAAAGTACAAGCTTATCCTAACTACAATTGAAAAGAGGTTTACATAGATAAGCAGTATATCATACATGATAAGATTGTAAGGTAAAAATACCTTTAGATTTGAATAAACTGAGATTAGGCGTCAGCTGATTAAATTCAAACCGTTCAAACATTCTAAACACATCACCATCTCTCCCATTTGAAATCTTATTTCATCATCAAATATGAAGAAGTTCATTAAGCTACAAACACTGGTTTAGTTCAATCACAATATTCATTATAATTGTGGTGAAAATGTCAATGATCTATTGTGAAAAATATTCATGGCGAAAAATGTCTCTCAGGTTGTTATGAAGAAGCAGTAACAACTAACTAGAAGCTACTTCTGCTGACCTTAAATTTGAAGGTTGTTGTTATTGACATTTGTCCTGTCAATTTTTGCAAATTTATTTTTAGTCCATTCCTTTTTGTCACTTGGTTTGTTGTATTGTAGTAGTTTTTCAATTGATTGATAATAAGTAGTTATATCAATATGTTTACTAATTCCTGATTGTTCTAAATGCCAATCTTTCGAAATCATTCGGTTTCCTTTATATTTCCTCTGTCTAGAATTATCATGTATCTGTTTTGCAGTGAAAATCATACTCTATGGTCGATGTATGAATCCGATTAGTCGATATGGCCTCATATGCACGTGGTCACGATAACAACTCCAATGTTTACCTAGTCGGTCCATGTATGTCTATCTGATGCCTATTTGATCCTGGGCTAGAATAGGAAGAACGCAAGCTGATGAATCAACCAGATACAATCATATTATATTTCAGGCATTCCTTTATATATGCTTAAAATCAGGCCACACAGCAAACCAATTAGGAATTTAACATTATTACGCAACAAAGGAGGTAGTGGCAGTTAGTAGGGGTAAATTGTACACAACCAATTAACTGTTGTTCATAATAACAAACAATATTCAAACAGCAAATATATTAAACGGGAAGATAGAGTAGGAGAAATGTAACAATGATAGAGATGAAATGTTTCCACTACTCACAGTTAAGGTATTCATATAAGAATAGATACGTCGTGGCGTTCGATAACTAATTGATCATGTAGTCCAAAATGAAGAGGTTGGTCATTTTGTCGTATGTAATGCCTGTTACAGATAGCACAGTTCATTTTGTTGTCGGTGTTCAGTTTACCTTGTTTCGTTATTCTATCTTTTACTATGCACAGAATTGAACATAGTGAGTTTGTTGACTTGTGTGTGACGTTAGTCTGGTTGTAATTCTTGATATCTTCCATAAATGGTATGATGATTAGTTTGTTGGTCCCGACTTCTGGTTTTGTATTTGTTAGTTAGCATTTAGAAATAGTTCATGATACACTTACAGTTTACAATTATAATAAATGAAGTATCAATCAATAAAGAATAAGATCTTTCAAAAAGTAAACAAAGTAAAAAGTTAAATGTTTCAAGGGTTTTAGATAAACGATTAGATTAATAGTTCTAGAATATTCACGATAATATGATTGCGTAACCCACTACGATTACATCTATGATACACTGTAAAATGCTCAATAATAATACAAAAATAGGTAAACAGATACCTGTCATATATATAATATATGACTGCATAGAACAATATACATGTACGTACAAAAGCAGATAGATGTATTACAATGTACATTGACAAATAATTCTTGTTCTGGATGATAGCATAGTATAAGGAGATTGACAAAACGGTATCTTATAAATACTTAGGAGAGTGAGGATACAGTGAAAATTTATATCTGACCTGTGTATTCAAGAACGTTAACCTTTAGCTGCACTAGTAACATAAGTGAGTGAAATATGTTTATACATCATCATTTTTATTTTCTATTTGATAATAATCACAATTCAATGAATTTAACTAATACACGTAAGTTAGATGCCTGTAGAGAAAGTTACAAAGTGCCAAGTGAATTCATCGTCTTATACTAATGATGTTGTTCCTGTTATTTGAGCTAGATTGTAGATGACAAGCAGAATCTAGGACATACGTTTCGTTCTGTTCGGGACTTGTCAGCTGGGTGTACCTGTATCTCAGTGTTCATGTTCATACTGGGATAAGAACTCAGTTCATTTCGTAGCAAATGCTACCGTGTTCACTAATAGGTTACTGAATTCCAAATGCATCCTAATTATATATACATATCTGTTGCACAAGTTATGTGTCTAGGCTCAGTTACCTGATGGTAAACTGGTTGACATTTGTAACGAAATGAACTAAATTTACGTCTCGGTGTGAACACAAACACTTGGATGCCGGCTGGTGGGTCCTGAATAGAACAAAACGTACTTCCTGGATTCTGCCTACCAGTCACAATCCAACTTAAACAATACTAATGATCTGTCGCCATGTATAGGCAATCCATTCAGGATGCCGATATAACAACAGACTGTCCATTTTCAGTCCATGACAAATCAACAGTTAGTTCCAAATTCATCCTAATTGTATGTTGGTCCTACTTCGTTTAACAACTGTTCACTTGTATAGACTGATGAAATTTTATGAAAATGGCTTCTCTGAGAAATAGCACAACAACTAGACGTCTTACCTAGTCGAATAACACAAAATGTTGATTAAAATATATTTGAATGTAAATATGAGTTATGTATGAAGTTAGTTGTTGTGCTAGAATAACTTAATCGTATTAGTGAACAGGAAAATGAGTTCAAATCACACACTGGAACATATCAACACTCTTCAATCATAAAAGTAGAACGAGATATAAAGCAATGAATATTACGCAATTGTCATATTGAAATGGTGTTGTAGTGTGTTTATTACAATCAAACTATACTTGTAAGTTAATATTTACTCAATACAAATAAGTTGTTTAAATTGTTTTACAAAAACATTCATTTACTCGTTAAACTATGCTAACGTAGATTGAATACTACTACATTGAACCGACTAATAGACAAATTTATTGATATATTCTAGTTAATCACTTCAGGACATAACTAATTTTAACAGTCTAACAGTTAGCATTATGCTGCATTACATACTTCATGATGACTGTCTGGATTCTGTAGACAACTGTTAACATTCGAATAACAAATACAATGGACATTATTATGATAAAACTCAAGAAATATCGTTGTTATCAGAATATGTGTGAATAAATAATGCAACTATTATTTCACAACAACACACAACTGAACTTACATAAGTCGTAGTTTTATATAAACTAATTATGCAATCAAATTACTTTTATTCTTATGATCATTTGGTGCTATTCTAACCTGGGATACAAATTCATCTCATTCATGTATACAATGTTTTATTCAGTCCTTTTAGCATATTCCATCATTGACTGATCTTTGTTAGTCGTCGACTATTAAAATCTTGAATAACTTCTTCGTCTTATTATAAATCTTTTGTTAAGTACATATTTACTAAATCTAAGATACTTAAGTCACTTGAGGAATGTAATTCAATAAGGTTGTATTTCTAACTTCAGTGCTACTATCAACCATTGTCTTTAAAGATGATTCTTTCATTTCCCCTACGGTTATGTATCATTTCTCCCAAATCGTTAATTTTGTTTATTTTTAAATTAGTGTATTTAAGTTTATGTACTAATAAACCGAATTGTTTTCATCAAGTGTAAATAATATAAATTGATTTTCATTCGTTTGGTTCTCATCAGCTACATTACAACAGTAATCTCTTATTGAATTATAACATGAACTATTTACAATAATCAAATAGTAAAATAAGTATTCTAGAAGAACTAATATTCTACTTTAATAATCAATAGCAATCAAAAACAACTCAAGAGAATATATCGATGCTGACTTACTCTGGCGTAAACTAAACGACCGACTAAACAAGTGAATGGTATATTCACTGCTAATTTTCTATAGTCCATATAAGATTTTGCACCACAACATTTGAACTATAAAAAAGAAAAATTGTAATTAATTGCCAATGTCGCAAATGAAGTTATATATACATGGATACTTAGTTCGAATCCTTTGTTTATTCATGAACATATCTTTACTATTACTAAGTCTTTTGATTTTTACTCTATATTTGCGAAAATTTTTCTTTGTCTTAGATGTTGAGGAGTTTGTTCTGATCATTTTTTTTATATTATAGACTGAACGTAGTTACATAATAAGTGAAAACTACAATAAAGTAGAGGGATGATTCATTTTATTATAATATTCGTTAACCGCACTCACCCACGAACCTTTCAAAAGTCAAACTCAGGACCTTAAGGCCTTGAATTGAACTCATTTTTAGCATACAATATTTTTTGTGACTAACTACAGTTCCTTATACCAACTGATGTAATTGATTGTTCTTATGGTTCTGAAGGTTGTTTATTTCAATAAATAATGTTCATCGTCAACACATCTTTAATTTAACTTAATGACACTTACGGTTACTTTATTACTGGTTCATGCGTTTTCCACCAACTGAATCTACATTTCCTTTTAAGATGATGTAATCAGCTTTTGCATCACAAGTAAATGAATCCTACTCAACATAAACTTAATGCTGAGTAACGTTAGACAGACAGAATGAACCGGATAAATGTTTTGTTTTACTGCGAGATCCCTATACATGATTGAATCTTAAACACTTTTTCATAGGGTTGAGCTCTTAATCTCACTTGTCTTCTAATGGTTGCCATTTTTAATTTCATATCTGCGTTAATCAAAGTACTTTGAAATAGCGCCTATGCACTGTGTTACCTTTTAGTGTAGTCATTTTGTTTGTACTCATTATGTGAATACAAAATACTTTACACAGGTTGGGTGTCACGTTTTACTTGTGAAATATGTTTTCCTCTTGAGTAAAAAAAATAACATTATTCTGCATAAATTAAAGCATTAAGTGAAGTTGTGTTAGTAAACTGATTTAGCCGAATATACTCGCAAACATAAAACATACTTATATGGTACCAAAACACAGTCACCACGGGCAACCCAGCTCTTTACTTCCCAGTAAAGGATAAGGTACAATGAAGAAAACCGTAAAACGCGGTATCACAATATGTACATTGGGCTCATCCCGCCTGCGTATAATTAATAGCGCAAGACACTGTCATATTTGGCTACGCAAAGTCTGTTGCCTTACAAAATGCCTTCTTATGTTTGAGTTTATAAGATGCCAAATATAAGGTGAAAGTCTTTGCATAAAGAATGAATTGCAAGAGGAAGCTTAGGAGAAGCAACTGATTCAAAGGATGTGCAATGTGTCATTTACCAGTTCAATAATGTACTGCAACACCAACACAAATTCACCAACTTTAACAATTTTAGAGGTCTCTAAGTCACCAAAGTCTTCATGATAATACGAAAAAAACAAGAGAAAGCATTGTGGCATCAAGAATTTAGTGGAATACATCAATATAGTGCAGCGAATTCCAAATTCTGTAGCCAGAGATTAAGAATGCCGAAAACTCCCTCCTCCTTCAGTTTGGCAAAATCAATGAGTGTGTTAAGGTAATCTGGACGAAGCGAAAACTGGATCTCGAAGAGAAAGTACAGTGGCCTACTACGCAACCTCAAGTAAAAGAGGACTTCAGGGTTATTAATCTCTATTTGTCAGATAGGTTAGTTATTTACCATAAATTGGAGGGATTTTCAGATACGGAACTGAAATCCAGGTTTGCACATGACTTAGGCCTTATTAAGTCTATAATATACAAGCTGCTACGAAAAACAGAAAAAGGATTAACTATACACAAGCTCTATAATTGTTCAGACTTTGTGAGCTGAAGGTCAGTAGGCTTTCGTTGGTCACATCAGCTGACACTTAGGAGCTTGCTTCTAAGAAAAGCATGCTAAGTTAGAGGATCTCGAGTCTATGTTCGTGCAGACCGTAGCCTGTATGCTGAAAATTCATATTGTACTAAACATACTATTGAATATAGTTATTATTATTATTATGTGATCAGGTGGAATTATTCTTTTACTTGAATGACTGCTTACCTATACGCTCTGTGGAATTGGTTGCACAAGACATTAGGACTAATGCATGCAGTTTGAAAGTAAGTTCAGGAAACCGAACTAATTTTAGTATGTCGTAGTCCAGATCACAAAATGAATGGCTCCGTTATTAACAAACTGCAATCGTGGTCCAGCATGTACAGAAGCCTTATAGTGGATGGTTTCAATAAACTCTCTACAAACTGGAACGACTTTGAGACACAGTAATCTTAAAATTTGATTGACAAATAGTTTTTGAATACTACGACTTCACCGGCCTTGACTCAGATCATCATAAATCTTGATCTGTGACATTCTTCGTTGTTGTTTTGTCTAGTCCAAACCCATAGCAGATGATGTTACTGAAATTGGTTAACTATCGCCCTCTGTAAAAAGTGACCATGGAATCATCATTTTCAAGTTCAACGCAACCGTGGTATATTAAGCAAAGACGCCGGCTTACCCTAACTTACAGAAAGCTAACGTGAAACAGTTAAATCAATGACTGTTTATGAACACTGAGTCATTGACCTTGAAGCATCAGTAGATAAGGCGTGAGTCACTTTCTCTAGTTTTACAGCGAGTCATCCCAAAGAAGATAAAAGAAAAGACTATGAAACGTATCTCTAAGTCATGGTGCAGCAAAAGCAAGGGATCTCTAGAAATCTGTCCACCAAAATCCGTGTCTTTCGGAAATTAGCTTACGATAAACGCAACCGCGCATCCGAAGGGACTGTTCTCGTTCAATAACTGCAGGGGAAAGCAGCATAACCTGATTGGAGAGAATAAAAAGTCTCTGGTGATCGATTAAGACCAGGAAAAGGGGAACCATGGCCATATATTTTGCAAATGTCTTCATTGTTGAGCCGTCTTTCGACGTAAGAAAGATGTTGAGAGTAAAGTAGGCAGACCGATTTCTCGGCAAAGATGTCAGTCAAGAAGATATCTTAACTACATTGAGTTGGATAGACGTACAGAAAACAACAGGTCCGGAAGATCTACACCGTCGATTACTGTGATAACTTTCAGTGCACTCAGTTACTCCACCTGCATTGATATTCATGATTTCTTTCAACGTATGTACTCCATCCAGAGACTAGAATGATACAACGGTCACCCAAATTCATAAGATAGGGCCAAGGAAACATTCGCAAACCCTCGTCCTATTTGTTTCATTAGTACCGTAGTAAATATACGGGAAAGAATCAATAAGAAGACCATTGTGATTTTACTAGAAACGCATAAACTTCTAAACCGGTTCAGTAATGGTCTCTAGTGTAACACAAATATTATACTGCAAGAAAAGGCTGGACAGCATTGTTTAGCAACAAGTAATCTAAATGAACTTTTCTAAAGCTTTTGACAGGGTGATTTACAGCAGGCTTCAGTTGAAGTTAGAATGTATGGGAATTTCTATGGACCTCCTCAGGTGGATAAGAGACTGTCTATTTGATCGGAAATCAAATATAAGAATCAATTCTAGTTTTCTCTTAAAAACCAGTATTGAATGAAGTATATCAAAGCTGTCTACTAATTCCACTACTGTTTATGTAATGTGTCAGTAACTTCTCTCAGATCATCAAATACTCAGTGTTACAACACGCAGATGGTGTTAAAATATGATCTGAAGTATGTGACACTGCTATACGAGAACTTAAAATCCACCAGAATGTACTGGTAAGCTATTCCCAGTTGTAGTCAATCCATTTCAATGCAGCTAAAATTTATAACCATACGCACAACTGCCACATATTTCTTTCATCGTATTCACAAACCACTCAACATCATGATTCGCTGTATGTAACTTATAGCCATTATAATTAGTAAATAAAGTTATCACTTAGCTAAGTGTTATTAAATAAATATATATTTACAAACAACCTAAATCCCCTAGAACAGAATCTAGGGTGCTTACTGTTAAGCAATCCTATATAAAGACAAAACAACTATCCAATACTTTCTAGTTTTCAATGATACCCTGTCAACATCAATTGGTGACGTAATCAATCAATTAAATATTTATTCATAATTTGGTGAGAAAAAACTTACATCAGTTTGTAATTGATCTAATTCAATTTCATAATGTGGTTTTACATAAAACAATTTCACTGCATTTGATAAAGAGTTATTAGTAGCTGCATAAAACTATAAAAAAATATTAAAAGGAGAAAAATATTATTTTTAAAGTTGTTTCCTTAGTGATTGATATTTAATTTGTTGTTCATATTCATAACAAATTGGTTTTAGTTAGATACTATGGAAAACCAACTTGAACCGATGCAACACCTCACGACACTCTCGGAATAAAATGGACAACAGCGAAGCGTCTAGATGACTTGGACTTTGCAGATGACATAGCTCTTCTATATCACACACAACATCAAATGTAGATGAAGACGAACAATAAAGCAGCAGCCTCGGCAGCAGTAGGCCTTAACATACACAAAGAAAAAAGCAAGCTCCTCAGATACAAAACAACAAATACTAACCCAATTACACTTGATGGAGAAATTTTGGAAGATGTGGGAACCTTTGCATACTTGGGCAGCACCATCGATAAACAAGGAGGATGTGACGCAGATGTGAAGGCCCGGATTGACAAGGCAAGCGAAAGGCAGCATTTCTACAACTAAAGGAGCACATCTGGAACTCAAACCAACTGTCAACCAACATTAAAGTTAAAATTTTCAATACAAATGTGAAGACAGTTCTGTTGTATGGAGCTGAAACTTGGAGAACTACAAAAAGTATCCTTCAGAAGATACAAGTATTTATAAACAACTGTCTGCGTAAGATTATTCAGATTCGTTGGGTAGATACCATCAACAGCAACCTTCTGCGGCAGAGAACTAATCAACTTTCAGCCGAGGAAGAAATTAGGAAAAGACGTTGGAGGTAGATTGGACACACATTGAAGAAATTATCAAACTGTGTCACAAGACAAGCACTAACTTGGAACCCTAAAGGCGAAAGAAACGGAGGAAGACCCAGGAACACATTTCGTCGGGAATTGGAAACAGACATGAAGAGAATGAAGAGCACTTGGGAAGAGCTAGAAAGGAAAGCCCAGTACAGAGTTGGTTGGAGAATGCTGGTGGGCGGTCTATGCTCCACTTGGGGTAACAGGCATTGATTGATTGATTGATTGATGGGAAACCACTATGAGAAATTGTGGTTGGTGAAGTTTAAACTTGTCGAAATTGAGGGAATAATCACCACTGACGTTGGATGATCATCGCTCTATATCACAAATCGATGAAAGTAAGAATTTTGTCGTTAGACGCCAGCTAGGCTAGTAATACAAATGACTAAGCCTTCATCTTAAGATCTGAAGTATGTGGGTTCGATTCCCTGGTATAGTCAAGACAGCGTACTGTTACGGAGTTCTAGACTAGGATAAAACAGATATCCAGTGTTTGATAGTCTTCATTAGTACCCAACAAAGACTTATCTTTAATAAATATAAATAACTATAAAAAAATTCTAAATATTACCATGGTGTAAATGAGAATAACACATAAGAGAACAATATTGTTTACAATTAGATATGGACTTCCAATAAATATTGTTCTAACTTATTTTACGGCGATATTGTGAATTCCTCATGCATTTAAGGCACTCATTGAGTTCTTGAAGTCTAATGCTTATCTCAGTAAAGCGAAAATAACTTTAGACTATATTCATGATTGTATTAAAATTGAAGAATATCGAAAAAACCTATTGGAAGTCATCCCTAATTGTAAACAATCTTGTTCGTTATTAATAAAAAAAAACATCATCTAATATTCCAATGTTAGAATTTATTATATTCAATGAATTGATAACTAACCTGATCATGCATCACTGCAGATGCTGTTGCTATGATTATTTCTGTAAAAGTTACAATACTTAATCCAATAATATGCTAACAGAGATGAAATGAATGGTGAGGTAGGGAGGGGGGGAGAAGGAAAGGAGGAAGAGGGAGGAAGGGAAAAAAAGAAAATTCATAATGTTAAAAATCTATATGATATTTACCAGTAATATAATTAAATTCATTGGTTTCCATAATCTAATATAACCAATGAATGCTGATAATAATCCAAAACATCCTGTAAATATAATACTTGGAAAGATGACTGGTGCAGGATTTTGTAGAATTGTATTAAATTTCAATAGAATATTTTGTACTGTACTACCCAATACAACTAGAATAATATTAAATATCTTCATTGATCATGATGAATTAGGTGGAAATAAAGAGAAGGAGGTAGAGAGGGAGAGAAAGAAACAATGCAAATATCATTATGTAATAAGATAACTTACCAGAAACAATGTATTCAATACAATAAATACCATGAACCAATATTGTTTCAATAGGCAAATTAATTTATTTTTTCCCATTAATTAATTTAATGATTTTACTTCTAATTGAATGCTAAAAAACCAAAAAAACAAAAAAATAAACTCTACAAGTTATTACGTCATCAAAGAGAATTTTTGCTTATTATCAAAACTAATGTATATATAGATAGAGATATAATACTGAATATTTGATCAGTAATATTTTAACAATAAGACATAGTTATTACATGAAATCAATTGTGTTACTATGCATGTATAATAATCAAATCAACTAGAAATAATAGATAATTAGATTATGCAAGTGAATATGTAGTATAGAAAATTAGAAACGAAAAAGAAGAAGAAAGAAACATACTCACACACACACATATACACACACATATTATCATCATTATTCATTTGATTAAATACTAATTGTAATTCATTGGTAATGTAAATATATTGATTTATTTTGTTACTATGCAATGTGTAATTGTTAAAAAAGTCAATTTTTTTTTGTAATAATGATTAATAGAAAACAAGAAAACAATACATGATCAGGTAAATAAAAAAAAACAAACCCCATTCTTAAATGTAGGTAATAATTAATTATGCACTAATATACAATTAATGAAATATAATACAGTAAGAAGTAAAATGCATATTCTAAATAGGATAATGATACATAGAAACTGAATTAGACATATCAATCAGTTATATATTTAAGTTGAATTGTGACTGGCAAGCGGAATCCAGGACGCGCGTTTCGTCCTATTTGGAACTCATCGGCTGGATATACCTGCATCTCAAATAGGACGAAAGGCGCGTCCTGGATTCCGCTTGCCAGTCACAATCCAACTTAAATATATAACTTGTGTAATAAAGCTATATCGAGGCAATCCGTTCAGGATACACATATGGCAACAGAGACTGACCAGTTTCAGTTCATTACAAATCAACGGGAAAATACAAGCTTATCCTAATTACATGTCATTTAGTTGTTGTCAGCTGAATTAATAGTTTAATGGTTAAGTGTTCATCATAAATCTGAAAGATACAACGTTTGATTCCCTGGTAAGACAATGGATACACACTCGTAGAGAGTCACATACTATGATGATACAGTTGTTGAATGCCAGTTTCTAATTTACAATGGTAATATTACTCAGACTATAATGTGATATCAAAGTATAATTTAATAATTTCCACGAAACTTAATTACAGCCAAAAATGATCATTAACTGAATCAATTTGTAAATGTGACTGATGCAATCAAACACTGCATACAAGGCAACATTACTTCCACATTCATACTTATCAAGCTATTTAAACTTTGACATTGTTAGTGTTCTTACACTAACATATTCACCAATACACATTCTTACTACAAAAAGTAAACACTATGAAAGTATTAATAGTTTAGATGGCATAATAGAACATTGAGTGAATTCTAGATTCTTTTATTTTTAACATTTTCAGAATGAATCCTGATTGAAAATCATCAAAATTAAAAGAAGAAGACGAAATTATAATCCGTTGATTTAAGAACATCTAAGAATCTTAAACAAACATGAAATTTGTTGTTTGTATTTGTTACACATTGATGTTTATTTGGTACCATTGGAAAAACATGGAGCACTGAATAGCTGTTTTATCCTAGAATGGTACTCTACAGTAATCCACACCATCAATTGTGACAAGGAATTAGACTCAGGACCTTTAGGCCACAAACTGAACTCTTAACAGTGAGCATTACTAGGCTGTTCGTGGAATTCTAATTTTTATCAGATTTTTCATATAACACGATGACCATCAATTACCACTGGTGATAATTTATACCCAACATATCTGAACTCCACCAGTCACAATTTTTCATTAGAAATTCGGATACACCTTGTAGTTAGCAAACTAATGATTTAAGGTTCAGATTAGTACTTGATTTGTTGTGTGTATTTCTTTACAGACAAGATTCAGTTGAGTAACTGTTAAAAAAAGGGTGATGGACAGCAATTTTGGCCTAAAATGAAACTCTTCATAAGTTCATACACTTGATTCTTCAATTGAATCTTCAGGAAAGTACCGCTTTAAAGCATGAAATTTTTTCATTTAGGAGAAGAGATTAAATTTAGTTAGTTTATTCACTACGTTAATATTTTCAGCAATTGTAGAAGTAGTAATATGTAGAGTACCTAAAAGTTCTTACTTTACTTACTTACCTTCGCTCGTTACCCCTCACTGAGGAGCACAGACTGCTCTCCAGGATTCTCCATTTAACTTTGTCCTCAGCAATCCTTTCCAGTTGCTGTTCATCCTTTTAATGTCTGCTTCCAATTCTCGACGCAGCGTGTTCTTTCGCCTTCCGCTTTTCCGTTTCCCAACACGATTCAATGTTATTGCTTGTCTCGTGATGCAGTCTGATGATTTCCACAATGTATGTCCTATCCATTTCCAACGTCTTTTACTAATTTCCTCTTCGGCTGATGGAAGTTGGTTTGTTCTCTCCCATAGTAAGCTGTTGCTGATGGATTCTGGCCAACGGATATTCAGTATGTTGCGTAGGCAGTTGTTTATAAATACTTGTACCCTTCTGATAATGTTTGCAGTAATTCTCTAAGTTTCAGCTCCATACAGCAGGACTGTCTTCACGTTCGAATTGAAGAGTCTGATTTTGAGGTTAGTTGATATTTATTATGGATCCCATATGTTTTTCAGCTGTAAGAAAGCTGCCCTAGCTTTGACAATCCTTGCCTTTACATCTGCATTGGACCCTCCTTGTTCATCGACGATGCTCCCCAGATATGTGAAAGTATTCACTTCTTCCAGAGTTTCGCCATCAAGTTGAATTGGGTTGGTGCTCTCTGCGTTGTATTTAAGAATCTTGCTCTTTTCTTTATGTATGTTCAGGCCTACTTATGCTGAAGTTGCTGCTACACTGGTTGTCTTTGCTTGGTGTGTATGTGCTAAAAGAGCTAGATCATCTGCAAAGTCCAAATCATCGAGTTGTATCCTACTTGTCCATTGAATTCCGACCTAAATGTTCTACTGTGATGCAATACCTTGAATAACATTTGATATGACAAATACATCTTCATTCTAACTTGTTGTCAAGTGAATAAATAATTCTACATTCTTTCTAAACAAAAAAAGAAGATCAATAATAATTGTCAAAATTATGCATAAGTAATAGTCATAAACAAAATTGTTTAGATGAAGAGAAATTTAATGAACATCTATCCACGTGATGATGTTAAATACCAGAATAATGTAGAATATGGTTAAATCAGAGGTAAAACATTTTCCTCGAAGAATTGAAATGTTACATTTTAATCACATTCTAATTCATGCACAACTTTATGTTTCTCTAGTGTGTTGAAATGGTATCCCACTGAAAGAGATAGTTAACTGTACCAACAAGTTAAATAACAGTTACTCCTATGTAGATCTTTAAAGACTGTTATAAGATCAAACTTATAATCTGTATCAATCACATGTTTAAAGATAGTTTGTTGGACAAAGTAAAAATATTTGATTTTGTATACACTTAAGCATGAATCCTATCAATTTTGACTTAAAGGTCTGTTTACTTCATCCTATAGATTTACATCTACATAGGCATATAGATTAGTGAATGTTTGAGGATATGATGTAATCAATCGTAACAATATGAGGTCAATATAGATTTATAGGCTTTGAATTTTTAATGTTGATTAGTGTCGAAGTAATTTCTTCTCAACAGCCGGTTTCAACGTTTGTTTCAAAATATACACTTGGGACCTTCAAATGGTAACTCAATAAAAAAAATGTTCCCTAGAAAGAGAATTAATTAATGAGTTTAAATTAATTGACTTTAATAAATTGTAAAAAGTTTCCACTTAACATCATTAATCTAGTTATTTAGTTCATCCCTACACTAGATAGCATAAATCACTTTATACGGGCGATAAACCAACTATTTAGTGACTTCAAGGCACTGAATGAACTATCGATTTATTCAAAATCTAGCATAACGTGCGAAGTACTCGGTCCGCTTAATGTATGACACGAGAATGTAGACTAGATAACACAAGCATTACTTGGAACAATATGCCTAATGTTCTGTATTAATTACTTCGCGACTTACCACAACCTCAACTTAATCAGTGATGGTTCATATGGTTCTAAACCTTTAAACACTCTAAGCATGAACATTATAGTAGGAAAAATAACAAAAATTAAGAATATTTTGGTTTAAAACTATTCGTTTCACAACTACTAGCTAACTTCATTTATTTTTATTTCTTCCAATATTATATGTTCCTCTTTATCATCTCCCCGAGATTATGGACCGCTCTGATAGGGAATGGGCCTCCGTTACAGCAAATTACTCTTAATGCTGGTTGATAATGCACTTAATGCATCAATAACTCACTATCCAAATCAATTCGCGCAGATTCCACCGCTACGGAAGAGTACCCTCTATATTTGTGATCAGTTGGAGTCCTTATCCAAGTTCTAAATATTATTCACCTTACCCCGTATCTGGATATGCTGTATGGTTTATTCTGTTCACTCCCAGCCGGCTCTCGGAATCTCAACCCTAGAGACGAAAATGCGGACGCCTGTTTGTCAAAAATGCACTGTACTACAACGTGTAAATCTGGTACTCTAGTACTGTGAACTCTGGTGTCGTTGGCCTTGCGATTAATTAATGCCTTCATATAGTGTGAACCCTCTATCACTGACTATCAAAATCGTTGTATGTTTATATAACTATATCATTCTGATCATACCTGTAAACAGGTATGTACTCATGTACAAAAGTTACTTAAGAATAAATTTATTATTATTATTATATAATCTGCATAAGTGTCTGTTGTACAGATTTGTTGGATTCTATTGACAAGGCACTTTAACAAGTTGTGTACTTTTATTGTAATTGATACAACCTCTTTATATTAATTAGTTCAGCTGAGTTTCATGTACACTGATTACTACATTACATAAGTATATTTAACAATAGTAAATGATTGCTATCTTCTTCTTGATTCTGTACTATATTAAGACTGTCTAGGAGATGATGTACATTAATATACTTTATCACATATTATAAGTACACTATTCACTTATCTCCTATTCAATGAAATCAAATACAAGCATGAATATATTGACAAGTATGATTGTTGTTAGACTGTTATAAATACATCATCATAGCTCTTAGATCATCTCCATCTTCTCATTACACTATAAAAATTCTACTGTTGAACTTGTTCTATTTGGTGAAGTTGAGATGATCGTTCTATTAGTCTTTTGTGGATTCACCTCATTTCAGTAGGTCTACTTATTGATTTAAAATTCTCAGACGATATACCTCAATTCAGAGAAGACACTGACGATTTTAAAGGTCTCCAGTTTACTTTAAGTAGTAAGGTAAGCTTAATTAGAATACATTTTTCTTCCTTTAAATGCAATATGTTACTTCATGAGACATCAATGAATGAGACTGTAAATCTTTTTCAGATGAGAGGATTGGGAAATGAACCAACCTAGAGATGTTAGCTGACATGGGAATGGGATGGAACAAAGATAAGAATGACCAAAATAAAGCATGGTAATATTCGGTGATGTATTCCACTAGTGATGTAACTCGTGTTGGTAGATTAAGACTACCTAGTTGGTGTACACGTGATAATCGTCGTCAGTATCTGTAAACTTTGGGTGACAGAGCTCAGTGGAACAAGTGTATTCACCCATTATCTTCTTGTAGAGCTTATCTTCCATTATTCTTTCACACACACCTTTACTTTATTTCTTTATGCTTTAATCTATTATAGTGTTAATTTAGCTATTTGTATTTCGTTGTGTTAATGTTGTGTAGCATCTTTTACCTAAAGGCATATATACTATGTTATAGGTTGTTTACAACAGAACAACTGTTAAAGAATATCATTCTCCGATACTAAATCTATCTAATTTATCCCAATTCATATTAATTATCATGCTCAGAAGCTTCAAGTTTTCAAAAGAATCCTCCTTCCATTTCTTTATCTCTTCATTATTATAAAACTTATTGATTTAAGTTAGACTGTGACAGGTAAGTGGAATCCAAGATGCGCGTTTCGTCCTATTTTGGACTCATCGGCTGAATGTACCTGCATCTCAATGTTGATGTTCACACTGGAATTCGAACTCAGTCCGTTTTGTGTCGAACGTCACAGCGTTCACCACTAGACTACTGAGTCCAAACAGTCACACTTGTGCAACGGGCACATTAGTATTTGGATAAACTTGTATATTCCCGTTGATTTGTTATAGACTAAAGCTGATCAGTCATTGTTGCTATACATGCATCCTAAGCGGATTGCCTCGATATAGCGATTTTTTTCACATGTATTATATAAGTTGTCAATTATATTAGTACTAGATGTTCAATAATGCCTCTATTAAGTTTTCTGAAAGCAGAAAACATGCTATATATACATTGTTAACTTTATCTTTTCGAAACATTGAATAAATTTTCAGAAAATCAAATATTATGCCCCTCATTATTTTCATTGAATATTTATTGGATCTTTGACTAGTTTATCTTAATTATTGATTTCAGTTGTTATGTAGTAAAACAAAAACAACAAAAAAAAAAAAAAGAATATCAATTTATTTTGAATACAACAATTAAATATAAAACATATAAAATTAATCAATGTATTAAATGAAACTATTTTTTTTTTTTGCTGCATTGTCAATAATTAATTGATAATAATGTTAATGATAAAATTTTTTGATGAAATGATGTAATCAACTGTTTAATTAATGGTTGCCTTAGTGATTAATATAACTATCATTAAATTAATGAATTCTTTTTATAATATGATCTTTTTAATAAATAAACTGATATGAATACATAGATAATTTTAATAAAAGCAAATACATAACATAATACAATTAATACAATAATATAACGTTGTATATGATTATTAATAGCTTTTGAACAACCCTATTAGAATATGAAAAGAAAAATAGAAGAAGATTAATATTGATAGGGTATCATTGAAAACTATTGAAAAATAACTATCTTAATTAAATTATAATAATGAAGTTATTAGTGACTAACTCTAGGATGTTTTTGAAGCTCTAATGAGAAATCATGACTGGTGGAGTTTAGACCTATCGGGAGTGAGATAGTTATAACCAATGACAATGGATACTTATCACGCTACATATTACAAATTGATGGAAGTTGGAATTCTACGATTGGATGCCGACCCAGTGGTGTGGAAAGTTAGGCGTCTGCTGACAACCTGAAGATCCTGGTGCGGAATCTGGGGTGAGCACTGCTGAGAAGTTGCACTTACTTACTTACTTATGCCCGTTACTCCTCGCTGAGGAGCATAGGCCGCTCACCAGGGTTCTCCATTTAACTGTGTCCTCAGCAATCCTTACCAATTGTTTCCAGTTGCTGCTCATCCTTTTAATGTCTGCTTCCAATTCACGACGCAGCGTGTTCTTTCGCCTTCCTATTTTCCTTTTTCCCAACAGGATTCCATGTTAATGCTCGTCTCATGATGCAGTCTGATAGTTTGCGTAATGTATGTCCTATCCATTTCCGACGTCTTTTCCTAATTTCCTCTTCGGCTGATGGAAGTTGGTTTGTTCTCTCCCATAGTAAGTTGTTGCTGATGGATTCTGGCCAACGGACATTCAGTATGATGCGTAGGCAGTTGTTTATAAATACTTGTATCCGTCTGATAATGTTTGCAGTAATTCTCCAGGTTTCAGCTCCATACAGTAGGACTGTCTTCACGTTCGAATTGAAGAGTGTGACTTTGAGGTTAGTTGATATTTATTATGGATCCCATATGTTTTCCAACTGTAGGAATTCTGCTCTAGCTTTGCCAATCCTTGCCTTTACATCTGCATCGGACCACCTCCTTGTTCATCGATGATGCTCCCCAGATATGTGACAGTATTCACTTTTCCATCAAGTTGAATTGGGTTGGTGCTCCCTGTGTTGTATTTAAGAATCTTGCTCTTTCCTTTATGTATGTTCAGGCCTACTAATGCTGAAGTTGCTGCTACACTGGTTGTCTTTGCTTGCATCTGTTGTTGTGTATGTGAGGAGTTGCACACTAGAACGAAATAGCTGTCTAGTGCTCCCTGGTTTTCAATAGTACTCTGCCAACATCAATCTGTGATATATTCAATCAAATAAATAACCAATCTCCACAAAAATATCCGTCCCAATTAAACATGTTAATTTAAGTTAGTTTGTGACTGGTAAGTAGAATCCAAGAGTCGTGTGTCGTCCTATTTAGGACTCATTGACTGGATGTACTTATATTCTAATGTTGATGTTCAGCTTATTACAAATCAAATGGGAAAAATATAAACTTATCCTAATTACAAAAATGTTAGGATTTTTTCATTAACTCAGTAGTGATTTACATAAAGGTGATGTTGTATATTTAATGATAATACCTAATTTCAAGAGGTGAACTCATTGAATTTCACAATGAAGTCATTATAAATGAAATGTAATCAAATTAGAATTGGGTCAATTATCAAACGTTGGCTTGGAGCGTAATCAATGAATCGACAACTTACCGCTCAAGACCAGCCCACACAAACATGTCTGCCTTAACCAAATCTCAAAATACCAGCTTTATCCTATCTCTGGATAATCTCAATGGTTCATCCTGCTCTGTCGCAGCTATTCCCTAAGATTACAGCACCAGGGACAAAAAGCGCGCGGTTGTTTACTGGAAGTGTTCTGTAATACAAAATATACCTCTGGTACTTCAGTACTGTAAACTGTGAAGCTTAGTACCGTTGGCTTCCGAATTAATTAATATCTTTGTATATCGTCAATTCCATAACAGTAACTCTATTAAAACCCTGTTACAATTAAGCCATATCATTCTGATCATGCCTGTAAACTGGTATGCTCTCATGTACAAATTGTTACTTGAGAATAAATTGTTATTATTATTATTATTGATGTAAATTAGATATGAACATCATATAAAGTCTACATAGTCATTTGAAGACTTAAGAAACGACTAGAGGAGCGAAGAAATTTCTTTTCAATTCCTTTTTGTTTTATCAAAGATCCACACTAATGCATAAGTTTACAACAGACTGATTATCATTACCAAATAATTGGTGGTGTGTTATATAATAACTTTACAAATTCATAGGTATTTGTAAAATAATTACAACTAATAACCCCCTGTGGAGCCAGCTACATTTGGCGCACGATTTGGCAAGTACGTAGTAGAATCTCAGAAAATTACCCAGCCTGGATAAGCAAAAGTCAATTACGGCAAGTAAACTGCTGTGTACTTGCACATTTGGTTAATACGGAACATGAAGTAGACGTCAAGAGAGCTTTTAAAATCATTTTTTGAGATCCACCTAATCTGCAGGATGGTTTACTCATACGTCTTATACATATAGCGGAAGCCATCGGTATCTACATTCTCAAACCGCACCTGTGTGTACATAAAAAATTTGTACAGCCTCTTTCCTTGTCTAGGCCATCATAATAGCCAATGTTCAGATGCTTTACATATAACTTATTACATTCAAATTCACTCATTCTGATTATTTTTGTTATAAATACCACGCAATACAAATCTTTTCATAACTTCAAAAAATTTGGCACCTCTTTATTGTAGCTTAACTCATACGTAACCATCAGATTTACTATAATTACTTAATGATCGTCGCGCTATATATATCACAAATTGTTGAAGGTGGGAATTCTACGATTGGGTGCCGACCCAGTGGTGCAGATGCTTAGTCGTTCGCCGTCAACCTGAAGCCCCTGGTGCGGAATCGTGGGTGCGAACTGCTGAAGAGTTCCACACTAGAACGAAACAGCTGTCCAGTGCTCCCTTGTTGTCAATGGTACCCTGCCAACATCAATCTGTGATATATTCAATCAAATAAATAACCAATCTCCACAAAAATTACCATCCCAATTGAATTACTTAATCGGTTTCTTCTCAATAGATATTATGTAATCAACAGTATGCCAACCCATTCACTTATCATTTGGAAATTTCATGTCTTAATTACTTTGTTAATTAGTTGTAATTATTTTACAAACATCTTTTAACCTTTAAAATTATTATGTAACACACCACCAATTATTTTAATGTCGACAATTGAACGTTTGTAGTTTAATCTCTGATTAAGAACGTGTACATTTATCGAATAAAGTATTACGTAATATAATGAAACTATGACGTAGAATGAGTATAGTCTATTCTAGTATGTTACCTAATGAACAACAATTGAACATCATAAGTGTAATCAGAATTATGTAATCGATAAATTGTTTGAAGAATAAAAATTTGGAATATGAGAAAGAACTGTACAACCATTTAGAATAATATACAAAAATAACCATCCCAATTGAACCATAATAATGACTAACTCCCGGATGTTCCTGAAGCTCTAGTGAGAAGTCTTGACTGGTGGAGTTCAGATTTGTCGGGAGTGAGACAGTTATCACCAATGACAATGGATTATCGTCGCGCTATATATCACAAATTGATGGAAATTGGAATTCTACGAATGGATGCCGACCCAGTGGTGTGGAAAGTTAGGCGTCAACGAACAACCTGAAGCTCATGGTGTGGAATCTGGGGTGGGCACTGCTGAGGAGTTTCACACTGAAACGAAACAGCTGTCTAGTGCTCCCTTGTTGTCAATGGTACCCTACCAACATCAATCTGTGATATATTCAATCAAATAAATAACCAATCTTCACAAAAATAAGCATCCCAATTGAACATTTAGAATAATGTTTCCATTGTTTTGTAGTAATATTCATAAAATTTATACAGTGTGTTCAACAAGATATGTGCTATAGGACATATTCATGACATTCTAGGTACAACATACACAATGTAAGCCTACATTAATTATCTTCTATATGGTCTAAGGTAAATAGTAGTAGTAAATGGATATTTAGTTCAAACGGAAGCCAGTAAAATTTGTATTACAACATGGTACTATCTTATGTCAGTTAATGTTTCTATTCTACGTAAACGAATTGCTAAGTGTTTTGATCGACAATATAAAAGTTTATACAGTCATAATACGTAATGATAGTGATAGTCTCTAAATTTCTGAATTGTATGATACAATAATTAGGATCTATAAATAAGTTTCAGTAAAATTATGTTAATGTTAATAGGACACGGTCATACCGTCTAATATATTTTTGTTATGACATCTTTTAATAAGTTGTAAAAGTACAGGATAGAGATGTTGCCATAAACAATAACTTGGAGACAACTTCAAACTCCAATATAGTTATTGACGTTGGGTTTAGTATTATTGTTCAACTTACTGAGCATTTTAATGTATTAACACAAACATATTTCGAAATTGCGTCTTATGTATATGGACTACATCTGAAATATTTCATCCAACCAACAATTTAGTATTTTGCTTAGGAAGTAAATAAACTGAAGACTTTGGTATAAAGAAAGCAATAAGCCATTTCATCCTCACCTATGTTAAGTAGCTGAAACGCCTAATGAATTATGTAATCGGAATAATTTTGTTCTTGGATAATGATCTCATAGAATTTTATGCAATAACAATACAATTGATGGAGGACTACATGAAACAGGGTGGGAGAGAAAGCAAATTAAACATATGCCCGAAAGACGTTTTAAAGTTGTATTCCGAAGAAAATATTCTTAGTGGTGAGTAGTTAAGAAGAGTTTTTATTGATCCATCGGAATGAAGTGTACTAGACATACGTTTTTTGTTAGTTGAAACTCAACATCAAGGCGTAGATACAATACTAAAGGAACTACTAATTGTTAGCAATAACTAACCATAGATATCGATTTTCGAAGACTGGAAAATTTTCAGGCTATCTATTTGCATAGTTGGACCAATTTAGAGAGCGGTTTTGGGGAGAGGTTTTATATTGGGCGATTAAAGAAGAGTAACGAACTTTCAAAACTGTATTTTGGAGGACTATTTCAATTATTTTGGTTATGACTAGAGTAAACAATCCATTTCTATTATTGTTACGTTCCTCCTAACCCATCCACTCGTTTACTGTTAGTATGTTGTTTCTTACTATGAACTACAGTTAATTGGTTGTGTATAAGTTGTCTTTACTCACTACTGCAATCTTCTTTGTGCTGCATTATTGTTAAATTCCTTAATTTTTTTGTCTATGCAGTCTGATTTTACGTGTAAATAAAGGAATGCCTGAAATATGATATGATTCTGTCTGGTTGGTCCATAGTCTTATGTCCTCCTATCTTCGATTTAGGACTGAGTGAGCATTGGGCAGAAGCGCATTTATCGACTAGGCACACCTAATAGGCGTTCGATAAGAAAATCATTGTTTTACGTGATAACAGGAAGGCATTTTTATTTATTACTCATTGCACTTCTATGATCTAATAGTTTACAAATCGTCCGATTACATTATATTAGTAACAATACAGATTACGTAACTTTATGTCGTTCCTATCAACTACTTAGTTCATCAGTATCAAATGAAACTTATTATAATTGACTAAGTACTAAATTACTATGTTATCAAAGTATCATATTTAACTAACTTCATAATTAATTAAGAGGACAATCTAGTACAGTTCATGCATCAGTCCATTTTATTCTACCACATTAACTTATGATCAAAATACTAATATAACTTAATTGTATACATTTTTAGTAACTTACTCTTGAATAGACTAAATAACCAACAATACAAGAGAATGGTGGAATTGAATTAGCTTTATCATAGTCCATATATGACATTGCTCCACAACACCTAAACTATTAAAATGATAGTAATATACAAGTTAACATTTATATAACAAATTAATAGATAACATACTCTACTTTGTAATCTATCCATTTGTTCTTCATATTGATGATTAGAATAAAATCGTTTAACAGCTTGTAGTAATGAACTATTAACTGTTGAATGAAACTATGATATAAAATGAAAATATTAATGATTATTTCATTTGTTTATATTTTTTTTTTTATATTAAACTAACTTGATCTATAGATGAAATTGTTATTGATGCAATGCATATTTCACTAAGTACTACAATGAATATAATAGCAATATGCTTAAAGAAGATAGTAATAATACATTGAAATATAATAATTACCATGATAACAATGAATTGTTTTGGTTTCCATAATCCAATAAATCCAATTAATGTAGATAATAGAAGAAGGCATCCTATGAAAATAGCTATTGGAAAGATGATCGGCATTGTTCCTTGTAATATAATATTAAATTTATTTAAAATATCATATCCTTTAATGCCTAATCCAAGTAGAACAATACCAAATAACTTGATAAAAATTGTAAGTAATACATATAACTTAAAATTAAACAACTTACTCCAAATAGACAATTTAATAAAATAAAGAGTTTTGTCCAAAATTGTTGTGATAATGTTAAATCCATAATTAATGATGATCTTCGATGATGATCTGTAATGATGAGATGGTGTAAATGGAACAAAACTGATCACTGATATTCTTCAACTTGTTTATTATTTCTCTGTTCTCCTCCCTCTCCACCCTAATGGTTTTTTTTTTTTATAGAAAAGAATGTAAATTTTTGCTTAACAGTAATTATTGCACAATAAATATTTTTGATGATGTCGATTGTCAAATCATATTGAAATATTCTATGAATGAAAAAAAAAATAAAACTTATCGATTAAATGCATTCCTTTTGGTAACTACAAAAGGGTATATTAATTATGTTCTTGTTATTACTGTTGCGGTGGTGGTGGTGATGATGGTAGTTGTGGTGGTGATTATTCTTTGTTATTAATGATGATAAATACAGACAATTGTATTATTAATATGTCAATCAGATATAAGTATAGTAATAAATGAATATGAAATAATTATACATTGATAAATCATATGATTTCACTGGTATGCATATGTTACAATTGAAATGAATTAACTTTTAATAGTTTTTTTCTTATTTTTTTGAGTAGTTAATGCAGTCAGACAATACACTGAGATAGGTATTACATTTTGTTGCATGTGTTATTTTACAGATAGATGATAGTTGGATACCAATGAAAATCTGGGGGGGGGGTATTGAATATCTGTAACTGGATATGTGAAACTCCTCATCCATGTGCACTATTGATGCCACCAGAAAATCGAACCCTGAATTTTCAGCACTCATGGTTGGTATTCCTGAAGAAAATAACGGTGAGCACTGCTGAGGAGTTCCATAATAAGACGTAGCATTTGCTCCGTTTCCACTAATATAGTTGTGGTTATTGAATTTGAATTAAATGTCATAAACTCATCTGGATTAGACTGATTTTAAAAATCAGAATGTATTGAAAAACTGTGCATTCATTAAGTTTCTGTCTTCTGAGTTTTACTGAAGCGATTGTTATACACGTGTCGATAGCAGAACTATACGTACATAGGAAAGTGACTGATTCAGTCTTTCGTCCTTCCATGGATTTAGATTGGATCTCTTGCATATTATCCATTGCATCGTTATTTAATTCAATTTCGATTCTAACTTGTTAAGTTTATAAGATTTTTACATGATATCTCTTCCTTCTCTCTCTCTCCCTCGCTTACTGTTAAATTCACCATTTATGTTTGTTACCATCTACTTCTCTGAAACGTCCCATCTTCTAATTTATCTTATTACAGATGAAAACTCTTTCGTTTGAGTCTTTGTTTTAGCGTCCTGGATTCCACTTGCTAGTCACAATCCAACTTAAAAATAATGGTATTCAGTGGTTGAATTTCAAACTTAATGATTTTGCAATATCGTATAATGATCATTTATTACCATCGGTGAAAATGGCCTTCCTTTCATCATGTCTAATCGTCACTATATATCACAAACTGATTAAAGTGGAAATGTAACCATTTAATATTAGGTCATTAATAGTAATATGGTACCTAAACGTTCTCTGAAAGATGTGAACCCTGTTCATCCAATTCGTGGAGAGTTCTGATTGATCAATGCCATTAAGAAGTCAGATTCACAATTAAATCAACTTCTTAATGATTACTGTATTTCAACGGTACAAAACCAATCAGAACAAGTTCATGAATTTATAACTGTAAAAGCTTATTTACAGATGTTCCTCTACTTATTTCTCTGTTCCACTATATTCTTTTACTGAATAATCTATCAAAACGTTTAAATTATTATCTGTGCTCTCCAAAATGTTAATTAGAACGAAATGATAAAGTAAAAGATTAATAATGACATTACAAATTAGTTTGAGTTAAAGAATCAGTGACATACATGAGCTGCCACCTGATATCTAGTTTATCTACTTATAGGAGTATTTGTCAGTGTACATCCACGAACTCATTAGGAAATCAAGCCGAAGATAATTAGTTCTTTTCGATGGACACTTAACAATTAGATGATTAAGCCAGATCACACTTATTAATATTTCTAACTTAGTTAATTCCAAGAAGTTTAATCTACCTCATCCACTGCCATCGATGGGTAACTGACTAACACACGACGCCACTGAACTCCGACAGTAGTTTCCTTTCACTAAAACTCTACAACACTTACGTACACTCAATATTAGCTCAGTGACTAATTTCTGGAGGCGATTCGTAAAGTTACAGTGAGACCTAGATATTAAAGTTTGATTATCATCAGTGTGAACCACTCCACTCTTTATACCAATATATGTGGTCGAAAATTAAGAAAGTCAACAACTATATTGGTCTATTAGTTAGACGTTCACCTCAAGGTTTAAATGACATAGACTCATTTCCCTGAATGGGTGGTGGACATACATCTCCTAACGGTCACATACAATGACGAAACAGATATCTAGTGCCAATTCTTAGTTTCCAATGATTGTTTAACTCATACTAATTCATTAAATCAAACACGAACTAAACAATCTTTATAACACCTGATTACAACAAAAATGAGAAGAAAGTAATTCATATTTCTAAATTGAAAACTGTCAAACAGAAGATTTTGAAATGAATAGTTTATAAGTTTTAAATGGTGACAGTCCAATGTCCTCCATAACCAAGTGAAAACGTGGCGACAGTGTAATTTGCAGAATTACTAAGTATTCTAATTGTTCAGTCCAGTCAAAAGATGAGTGTGTTTCCTCTCAATTACATGAACAACACTTCAAAGTTACAGAATCATTCCCTTCAATAGATCTACGAAACATTCACATAGAAATCAACAAGTAGACAATTTCAATGGTCATAAATGTAAAACAAAATCCCAATATTTGAGTTAAGTATCTAGTCATGTACTCCGTTAATGTATCAATGCAACCCTGTCAATTTAAGAAATATGTTTCCACTACTTATTAATTAATAAGTAGGAACTTTTATCATATGTATCTGGTTCTCAGCAATATAACTACTTGTATAAGTGACTCTATCCCACATGAATAGGTTAAATGATGCAAACTTGAAGACAATAGAAAGAAAATCCATTTGCAGCAGTATAAACGCTAAGTATGGATAGATAATTGTTTCTCGTCTTTACTCACTGGCATCAACTGAACTTAAACTACACCATGGAGTGTACACAGGCATTGTAATATCCCAGGCATTCAAATGAAAGTTTGTAATACAAATTACTGCATGCTGAACAGCACAACACACAATTACAGTTATTTTAACCTGAGTAGTAATAAAATATAGAAAGCGATTCCTAGTATTCTACTGAGAAGATATGGTCAGTAATGTTCATTTATGTCGGGGTGAGACAGTTGTCAACTGATGGCACTGGACAACATTGTTCAAATAGATCATGGATTGATTGGATTTAGAACTATAAACCATTGGATACCACTCATATCAATCGTCTAACAGTTAAGTGATCATCTCGGAATCTGTAAGTCATGGGCCTGACTCCATGGTGGGTCGTAAGTGGTCACAGTTGATCAGTCCTGCTCTAGTTCATAACAACTATCTAGTGCTTTATGATATTTAATGTTGATTAACTCAGGCCAATTAGCGTTGTCAAACTCAACATTCTCTACAATACCCAACTACAAATATCTAAGTAGTCTGAAAATTAACTGCCCCGTGTAAGTCATGGGTCAAATTAATGGCAGAATTTTGTATGTATTTTACCTGGGAGTATCACATTTAAGGCGACATTCAGTTTCTTTTTAAGTAATACTCATTAGAAACCCAAAGTAACCTGAATAATTCAAGCGAGTAACAAAATGATTGTACTTGTCAAAGGAATCTTCATTGGCAACTCTTATTTTCAACACCGTACAATCATAGTTGCTAAGTGAAAATTTATTATTGATTTTCAGATGCCCAATGATGAACGATAATTATGTTTTTTGAAGGTAGGCACAATTATTGTAATTATTGTTAGTTTGTGTTAAATAAGAGTGAATAGTAAAAGGGAAATACAGGGTGAGGTAATCGCTGAAATAAATAAAATGCCATATAAACTATAATAGTGAATGGGTAAGGGTAAAATGGATTGTTTATCTTTAAAGGTAGGGATGCGGTATGAAAAGAAAGAAAATTCGACAAATAATAAACTATATCCATCATGAAAATACACATCTGAATTTTGCACTGTATACGATCAAGTTACTGTTGTGGTAAATACAGAATATCTTCTGATTATTAAACGCACAATCACTAACAGGTCAACAAATTGAAGATATTAATAAGCGAAGAGGAAGATATACTTGAACGTAAGGAGAAAGTAAACAATATTGTAACATTTCCGCTGTCTGAGTCAGGTGCGCCGTGTCATGATCTGTTAGTGGTGTTTGATCGAGTTCACCTAAACATACATGATCACCGTCGACGATGAGTGCCTACACAACTATTATGTTTGTAAGATTATTTCCACTACGGTTAAAACAATTTTCAACTCTACGGACAACTCAAGCTTCAAGTTGTTGATGGTAAGATCCTCTGTAAAAAAAGTTAATTAATATATACATGAATGACTTGAAACTGTTGCATATTGTATAATAGATACAATTGATCTGTAACATCAATTTTCTCGTGATTTCGACGAATAATTCCAAGTGTGGAGAAGAAGCAGTCAAGGCGAACAACCTATGAATTTAGCTCAACATCGAAAGTAGCAGCAGAATGGTGAAAGCGGAAGCGGTCGTTCACTAAAATATCATCGAAATCGGCTTTTACAACTGATGGATAATTTTCTCAGTGTAGTTGGCAATTCGCCAACATGTCCACATGTCACATATTATTGCTGCCATATCTCAGCAACGGATAATCTGATTTGATGATTTTTGTTTCGTTAAGTAGTGCACGTCTTATTATATTCGATGAATGAGTAATTTATTATGATATGTAAGAGTGGGGTGGGGTAAAATATAGATTTTGAAAGTTGTGCTAAGTTGGCGAGGTTGGGATGAAATTGGCGGTCACGTGACAACGCTTAATCGATAGGGACTCGCATCCCAATTCGAATGCAGCAAGAATGGTGAGAATCGGAGCAGGCGTTCACAAAATATCATCGAAATCGGCTTTTACAAACTGATGGATAATTTCTCAGTGTAGTTGGCAATTCGCCAACATGTCCACATGTCACATATTATTGCTGCCATATCTCAGCAACGGATAATCTGATTTTGATGATTTTTGTTTCGTTAAGTAGTGCACGTCTTATTATATTCGATGAATGAGTAATTTATTATGATATGTAAAGAGTGGGGTGGGGTAAAATATAGATTTTGAAAGTTGTGCTAAGTTGGCGAGGTTGGGATGAAATTGGCGGTCACGTGACAACGCTTAATCGATAGGGACTCGCATCCCAATTCGAATGCAGCAAGAATGGTGAGAATCGGAGCAGGCGTTCACAAAATATCATCGAAATCGGCTTTTACAAACTGATGGATAATTTTCTCAGTGTAGTTGGCAATTCGCCAACATGTCCACATGTCACATATTATTGCTGCCATATCTCAGCAACGGATAATCTGATTTTGATGATTTTTGTTTCGTTAAGTAGTGCACGTCTTATTATATTCGATGAATGAGTAATTTATTATGATATGTAAAGAGTGGGGTGGGGTAAAATATAGATTTTGAAAGTTGTGCTAAGTTGGCGAGGTTGGGATGAAATTGGCGGTCACGTGACAACGCTTAATCGATAGGGACTCGCATCCCAATTCGAATGCAGCAAGAATGGTGAGAATCGGAGCAGGCGTTCACAAAATATCATCGAAATCGGCTTTTACAAACTGATGGATAATTTTCTCAGTGTAGTTGGCAATTCGCCAACATGTCCACATGTCACATATTATTGCTGCCATATCTCAGCAACGGATAATCTGATTTTGATGATTTTTGTTTCGTTAAGTAGTGCACGTCTTATTATATTCGATGAATGAGTAATTTATTATGATATGTAAAGAGTGGGGTGGGGTAAAATATAGATTTTGAAAGTTGTGCTAAGTTGGCGAGGTTGGGATGAAATTGGCGGTCACGTGACAACGCTTAATCGATAGGGACTCGCATCCCAATTCGAATGCAGCAAGAATGGTGAGAATCGGAGCAGGCGTTCACAAAATATCATCGAAATCGGCTTTTACAAACTGATGGATAATTTTCTCAGTGTAGTTGGCAATTCGCCAACATGTCCACATGTCACATATTATTGCTGCCATATCTCAGCAACGGATAATCTGATTTTGATGATTTTTGTTTCGTTAAGTAGTGCACGTCTTATTATATTCGATGAATGAGTAATTTATTATGATATGTAAAGAGTGGGGTGGGGTAAAATATAGATTTTGAAAGTTGTGCTAAGTTGGCGAGGTTGGGATGAAATTGGCGGTCACGTGACAACGCTTAATCGATAGGGACTCGCATCCCAATTCGAATGCAGCAAGAATGGTGAGAATCGGAGCAGGCGTTCACAAAATATCATCGAAATCGGCTTTTACAAACTGATGGATAATTTTCTCAGTGTAGTTGGCAATTCGCCAACATGTCCACATGTCACATATTATTGCTGCCATATCTCAGCAACGGATAATCTGATTTTGATGATTTTTGTTTCGTTAAGTAGTGCACGTCTTATTATATTCGATGAATGAGTAATTTATTATGATATGTAAAGAGTGGGGTGGGGTAAAATATAGATTTTGAAAGTTGTGCTAAGTTGGCGAGGTTGGGATGAAATTGGCGGTCACGTGACAACGCTTAATCGATAGGGACTCGCATCCCAATTCGAATGCAGCAAGAATGGTGAGAATCGGAGCAGGCGTTCACAAAATATCATCGAAATCGGCTTTTACAAACTGATGGATAATTTTCTCAGTGTAGTTGGCAATTCGCCAACATGTCCACATGTCACATATTATTGCTGCCATATCTCAGCAACGGATAATCTGATTTTGATGATTTTTGTTTCGTTAAGTAGTGCACGTCTTATTATATTCGATGAATGAGTAATTTATTATGATATGTAAAGAGTGGGGTGGGGTAAAATATAGATTTTGAAAGTTGTGCTAAGTTGGCGAGGTTGGGATGAAATTGGCGGTCACGTGACAACGCTTAATCGATAGGGACTCGCATCCCAATTCGAATGCAGCAAGAATGGTGAGAATCGGAGCAGGCGTTCACAAAATATCATCGAAATCGGCTTTTACAAACTGATGGATAATTTTCTCAGTGTAGTTGGCAATTCGCCAACATGTCCACATGTCACATATTATTGCTGCCATATCTCAGCAACGGATAATCTGATTTTGATGATTTTTGTTTCGTTAAGTAGTGCACGTCTTATTATATTCGATGAATGAGTAATTTATTATGATATGTAAAGAGTGGGGTGGGGTAAAATATAGATTTTGAAAGTTGTGCTAAGTTGGCGAGGTTGGGATGAAATTGGCGGTCACGTGACAACGCTTAATCGATAGGGACTCGCATCCCAATTCGAATGCAGCAAGAATGGTGAGAATCGGAGCAGGCGTTCACAAAATATCATCGAAATCGGCTTTTACAAACTGATGGATAATTTTCTCAGTGTAGTTGGCAATTCGCCAACATGTCCACATGTCACATATTATTGCTGCCATATCTCAGCAACGGATAATCTGATTTTGATGATTTTTGTTTCGTTAAGTAGTGCACGTCTTATTATATTCGATGAATGAGTAATTTATTATGATATGTAAAGAGTGGGGTGGGGTAAAATATAGATTTTGAAAGTTGTGCTAAGTTGGCGAGGTTGGGATGAAATTGGCGGTCACGTGACAACGCTTAATCGATAGGGACTCGCATCCCAATTCGAATGCAGCAAGAATGGTGAGAATCGGAGCAGGCGTTCACAAAATATCATCGAAATCGGCTTTTACAAACTGATGGATAATTTTCTCAGTGTAGTTGGCAATTCGCCAACATGTCCACATGTCACATATTATTGCTGCCATATCTCAGCAACGGATAATCTGATTTTGATGATTTTTGTTTCGTTAAGTAGTGCACGTCTTATTATATTCGATGAATGAGTAATTTATTATGATATGTAAAGAGTGGGGTGGGGTAAAATATAGATTTTGAAAGTTGTGCTAAGTTGGCGAGGTTGGGATGAAATTGGCGGTCACGTGACAACGCTTAATCGATAGGGACTCGCATCCCAATTCGAATGCAGCAAGAATGGTGAGAATCGGAGCAGGCGTTCACAAAATATCATCGAAATCGGCTTTTACAAACTGATGGATAATTTTCTCAGTGTAGTTGGCAATTCGCCAACATGTCCACATGTCACATATTATTGCTGCCATATCTCAGCAACGGATAATCTGATTTTGATGATTTTTGTTTCGTTAAGTAGTGCACGTCTTATTATATTCGATGAATGAGTAATTTATTATGATATGTAAAGAGTGGGGTGGGGTAAAATATAGATTTTGAAAGTTGTGCTAAGTTGGCGAGGTTGGGATGAAATTGGCGGTCACGTGACAACGCTTAATCGATAGGGACTCGCATCCCAATTCGAATGCAGCAAGAATGGTGAGAATCGGAGCAGGCGTTCACAAAATATCATCGAAATCGGCTTTTACAAACTGATGGATAATTTTCTCAGTGTAGTTGGCAATTCGCCAACATGTCCACATGTCACATATTATTGCTGCCATATCTCAGCAACGGATAATCTGATTTTGATGATTTTTGTTTCGTTAAGTAGTGCACGTCTTATTATATTCGATGAATGAGTAATTTATTATGATATGTAAAGAGTGGGGTGGGGTAAAATATAGATTTTGAAAGTTGTGCTAAGTTGGCGAGGTTGGGATGAAATTGGCGGTCACGTGACAACGCTTAATCGATAGGGACTCGCATCCCAATTCGAATGCAGCAAGAATGGTGAGAATCGGAGCAGGCGTTCACAAAATATCATCGAAATCGGCTTTTACAAACTGATGGATAATTTTCTCAGTGTAGTTGGCAATTCGCCAACATGTCCACATGTCACATATTATTGCTGCCATATCTCAGCAACGGATAATCTGATTTTGATGATTTTTGTTTCGTTAAGTAGTGCACGTCTTATTATATTCGATGAATGAGTAATTTATTATGATATGTAAAGAGTGGGGTGGGGTAAAATATAGATTTTGAAAGTTGTGCTAAGTTGGCGAGGTTGGGATGAAATTGGCGGTCACGTGACAACGCTTAATCGATAGGGACTCGCATCCCAATTCGAATGCAGCAAGAATGGTGAGAATCGGAGCAGGCGTTCACAAAATATCATCGAAATCGGCTTTTACAAACTGATGGATAATTTTCTCAGTGTAGTTGGCAATTCGCCAACATGTCCACATGTCACATATTATTGCTGCCATATCTCAGCAACGGATAATCTGATTTTGATGATTTTTGTTTCGTTAAGTAGTGCACGTCTTATTATATTCGATGAATGAGTAATTTATTATGATATGTAAAGAGTGGGGTGGGGTAAAATATAGATTTTGAAAGTTGTGCTAAGTTGGCGAGGTTGGGATGAAATTGGCGGTCACGTGACAACGCTTAATCGATAGGGACTCGCATCCCAATTCGAATGCAGCAAGAATGGTGAGAATCGGAGCAGGCGTTCACAAAATATCATCGAAATCGGCTTTTACAAACTGATGGATAATTTTCTCAGTGTAGTTGGCAATTCGCCAACATGTCCACATGTCACATATTATTGCTGCCATATCTCAGCAACGGATAATCTGATTTTGATGATTTTTGTTTCGTTAAGTAGTGCACGTCTTATTATATTCGATGAATGAGTAATTTATTATGATATGTAAAGAGTGGGGTGGGGTAAAATATAGATTTTGAAAGTTGTGCTAAGTTGGCGAGGTTGGGATGAAATTGGCGGTCACGTGACAACGCTTAATCGATAGGGACTCGCATCCCAATTCGAATGCAGCAAGAATGGTGAGAATCGGAGCAGGCGTTCACAAAATATCATCGAAATCGGCTTTTACAAACTGATGGATAATTTTCTCAGTGTAGTTGGCAATTCGCCAACATGTCCACATGTCACATATTATTGCTGCCATATCTCAGCAACGGATAATCTGATTTTGATGATTTTTGTTTCGTTAAGTAGTGCACGTCTTATTATATTCGATGAATGAGTAATTTATTATGATATGTAAAGAGTGGGGTGGGGTAAAATATAGATTTTGAAAGTTGTGCTAAGTTGGCGAGGTTGGGATGAAATTGGCGGTCACGTGACAACGCTTAATCGATAGGGACTCGCATCCCAATTCGAATGCAGCAAGAATGGTGAGAATCGGAGCAGGCGTTCACAAAATATCATCGAAATCGGCTTTTACAAACTGATGGATAATTTTCTCAGTGTAGTTGGCAATTCGCCAACATGTCCACATGTCACATATTATTGCTGCCATATCTCAGCAACGGATAATCTGATTTTGATGATTTTTGTTTCGTTAAGTAGTGCACGTCTTATTATATTCGATGAATGAGTAATTTATTATGATATGTAAAGAGTGGGGTGGGGTAAAATATAGATTTTGAAAGTTGTGCTAAGTTGGCGAGGTTGGGATGAAATTGGCGGTCACGTGACAACGCTTAATCGATAGGGACTCGCATCCCAATTCGAATGCAGCAAGAATGGTGAGAATCGGAGCAGGCGTTCACAAAATATCATCGAAATCGGCTTTTACAAACTGATGGATAATTTTCTCAGTGTAGTTGGCAATTCGCCAACATGTCCACATGTCACATATTATTGCTGCCATATCTCAGCAACGGATAATCTGATTTTGATGATTTTTGTTTCGTTAAGTAGTGCACGTCTTATTATATTCGATGAATGAGTAATTTATTATGATATGTAAAGAGTGGGGTGGGGTAAAATATAGATTTTGAAAGTTGTGCTAAGTTGGCGAGGTTGGGATGAAATTGGCGGTCACGTGACAACGCTTAATCGATAGGGACTCGCATCCCAATTCGAATGCAGCAAGAATGGTGAGAATCGGAGCAGGCGTTCACAAAATATCATCGAAATCGGCTTTTACAAACTGATGGATAATTTTCTCAGTGTAGTTGGCAATTCGCCAACATGTCCACATGTCACATATTATTGCTGCCATATCTCAGCAACGGATAATCTGATTTTGATGATTTTTGTTTCGTTAAGTAGTGCACGTCTTATTATATTCGATGAATGAGTAATTTATTATGATATGTAAAGAGTGGGGTGGGGTAAAATATAGATTTTGAAAGTTGTGCTAAGTTGGCGAGGTTGGGATGAAATTGGCGGTCACGTGACAACGCTTAATCGATAGGGACTCGCATCCCAATTCGAATGCAGCAAGAATGGTGAGAATCGGAGCAGGCGTTCACAAAATATCATCGAAATCGGCTTTTACAAACTGATGGATAATTTTCTCAGTGTAGTTGGCAATTCGCCAACATGTCCACATGTCACATATTATTGCTGCCATATCTCAGCAACGGATAATCTGATTTTGATGATTTTTGTTTCGTTAAGTAGTGCACGTCTTATTATATTCGATGAATGAGTAATTTATTATGATATGTAAAGAGTGGGGTGGGGTAAAATATAGATTTTGAAAGTTGTGCTAAGTTGGCGAGGTTGGGATGAAATTGGCGGTCACGTGACAACGCTTAATCGATAGGGACTCGCATCCCAATTCGAATGCAGCAAGAATGGTGAGAATCGGAGCAGGCGTTCACAAAATATCATCGAAATCGGCTTTTACAAACTGATGGATAATTTTCTCAGTGTAGTTGGCAATTCGCCAACATGTCCACATGTCACATATTATTGCTGCCATATCTCAGCAACGGATAATCTGATTTTGATGATTTTTGTTTCGTTAAGTAGTGCACGTCTTATTATATTCGATGAATGAGTAATTTATTATGATATGTAAAGAGTGGGGTGGGGTAAAATATAGATTTTGAAAGTTGTGCTAAGTTGGCGAGGTTGGGATGAAATTGGCGGTCACGTGACAACGCTTAATCGATAGGGACTCGCATCCCAATTCGAATGCAGCAAGAATGGTGAGAATCGGAGCAGGCGTTCACAAAATATCATCGAAATCGGCTTTTACAAACTGATGGATAATTTTCTCAGTGTAGTTGGCAATTCGCCAACATGTCCACATGTCACATATTATTGCTGCCATATCTCAGCAACGGATAATCTGATTTTGATGATTTTTGTTTCGTTAAGTAGTGCACGTCTTATTATATTCGATGAATGAGTAATTTATTATGATATGTAAAGAGTGGGGTGGGGTAAAATATAGATTTTGAAAGTTGTGCTAAGTTGGCGAGGTTGGGATGAAATTGGCGGTCACGTGACAACGCTTAATCGATAGGGACTCGCATCCCAATTCGAATGCAGCAAGAATGGTGAGAATCGGAGCAGGCGTTCACAAAATATCATCGAAATCGGCTTTTACAAACTGATGGATAATTTTCTCAGTGTAGTTGGCAATTCGCCAACATGTCCACATGTCACATATTATTGCTGCCATATCTCAGCAACGGATAATCTGATTTTGATGATTTTTGTTTCGTTAAGTAGTGCACGTCTTATTATATTCGATGAATGAGTAATTTATTATGATATGTAAAGAGTGGGGTGGGGTAAAATATAGATTTTGAAAGTTGTGCTAAGTTGGCGAGGTTGGGATGAAATTGGCGGTCACGTGACAACGCTTAATCGATAGGGACTCGCATCCCAATTCGAATGCAGCAAGAATGGTGAGAATCGGAGCAGGCGTTCACAAAATATCATCGAAATCGGCTTTTACAAACTGATGGATAATTTTCTCAGTGTAGTTGGCAATTCGCCAACATGTCCACATGTCACATATTATTGCTGCCATATCTCAGCAACGGATAATCTGATTTTGATGATTTTTGTTTCGTTAAGTAGTGCACGTCTTATTATATTCGATGAATGAGTAATTTATTATGATATGTAAAGAGTGGGGTGGGGTAAAATATAGATTTTGAAAGTTGTGCTAAGTTGGCGAGGTTGGGATGAAATTGGCGGTCACGTGACAACGCTTAATCGATAGGGACTCGCATCCCAATTCGAATGCAGCAAGAATGGTGAGAATCGGAGCAGGCGTTCACAAAATATCATCGAAATCGGCTTTTACAAACTGATGGATAATTTTCTCAGTGTAGTTGGCAATTCGCCAACATGTCCACATGTCACATATTATTGCTGCCATATCTCAGCAACGGATAATCTGATTTTGATGATTTTTGTTTCGTTAAGTAGTGCACGTCTTATTATATTCGATGAATGAGTAATTTATTATGATATGTAAAGAGTGGGGTGGGGTAAAATATAGATTTTGAAAGTTGTGCTAAGTTGGCGAGGTTGGGATGAAATTGGCGGTCACGTGACAACGCTTAATCGATAGGGACTCGCATCCCAATTCGAATGCAGCAAGAATGGTGAGAATCGGAGCAGGCGTTCACAAAATATCATCGAAATCGGCTTTTACAAACTGATGGATAATTTTCTCAGTGTAGTTGGCAATTCGCCAACATGTCCACATGTCACATATTATTGCTGCCATATCTCAGCAACGGATAATCTGATTTTGATGATTTTTGTTTCGTTAAGTAGTGCACGTCTTATTATATTCGATGAATGAGTAATTTATTATGATATGTAAAGAGTGGGGTGGGGTAAAATATAGATTTTGAAAGTTGTGCTAAGTTGGCGAGGTTGGGATGAAATTGGCGGTCACGTGACAACGCTTAATCGATAGGGACTCGCATCCCAATTCGAATGCAGCAAGAATGGTGAGAATCGGAGCAGGCGTTCACAAAATATCATCGAAATCGGCTTTTACAAACTGATGGATAATTTTCTCAGTGTAGTTGGCAATTCGCCAACATGTCCACATGTCACATATTATTGCTGCCATATCTCAGCAACGGATAATCTGATTTTGATGATTTTTGTTTCGTTAAGTAGTGCACGTCTTATTATATTCGATGAATGAGTAATTTATTATGATATGTAAAGAGTGGGGTGGGGTAAAATATAGATTTTGAAAGTTGTGCTAAGTTGGCGAGGTTGGGATGAAATTGGCGGTCACGTGACAACGCTTAATCGATAGGGACTCGCATCCCAATTCGAATGCAGCAAGAATGGTGAGAATCGGAGCAGGCGTTCACAAAATATCATCGAAATCGGCTTTTACAAACTGATGGATAATTTTCTCAGTGTAGTTGGCAATTCGCCAACATGTCCACATGTCACATATTATTGCTGCCATATCTCAGCAACGGATAATCTGATTTTGATGATTTTTGTTTCGTTAAGTAGTGCACGTCTTATTATATTCGATGAATGAGTAATTTATTATGATATGTAAAGAGTGGGGTGGGGTAAAATATAGATTTTGAAAGTTGTGCTAAGTTGGCGAGGTTGGGATGAAATTGGCGGTCACGTGACAACGCTTAATCGATAGGGACTCGCATCCCAATTCGAATGCAGCAAGAATGGTGAGAATCGGAGCAGGCGTTCACAAAATATCATCGAAATCGGCTTTTACAAACTGATGGATAATTTTCTCAGTGTAGTTGGCAATTCGCCAACATGTCCACATGTCACATATTATTGCTGCCATATCTCAGCAACGGATAATCTGATTTTGATGATTTTTGTTTCGTTAAGTAGTGCACGTCTTATTATATTCGATGAATGAGTAATTTATTATGATATGTAAAGAGTGGGGTGGGGTAAAATATAGATTTTGAAAGTTGTGCTAAGTTGGCGAGGTTGGGATGAAATTGGCGGTCACGTGACAACGCTTAATCGATAGGGACTCGCATCCCAATTCGAATGCAGCAAGAATGGTGAGAATCGGAGCAGGCGTTCACAAAATATCATCGAAATCGGCTTTTACAAACTGATGGATAATTTTCTCAGTGTAGTTGGCAATTCGCCAACATGTCCACATGTCACATATTATTGCTGCCATATCTCAGCAACGGATAATCTGATTTTGATGATTTTTGTTTCGTTAAGTAGTGCACGTCTTATTATATTCGATGAATGAGTAATTTATTATGATATGTAAAGAGTGGGGTGGGGTAAAATATAGATTTTGAAAGTTGTGCTAAGTTGGCGAGGTTGGGATGAAATTGGCGGTCACGTGACAACGCTTAATCGATAGGGACTCGCATCCCAATTCGAATGCAGCAAGAATGGTGAGAATCGGAGCAGGCGTTCACAAAATATCATCGAAATCGGCTTTTACAAACTGATGGATAATTTTCTCAGTGTAGTTGGCAATTCGCCAACATGTCCACATGTCACATATTATTGCTGCCATATCTCAGCAACGGATAATCTGATTTTGATGATTTTTGTTTCGTTAAGTAGTGCACGTCTTATTATATTCGATGAATGAGTAATTTATTATGATATGTAAAGAGTGGGGTGGGGTAAAATATAGATTTTGAAAGTTGTGCTAAGTTGGCGAGGTTGGGATGAAATTGGCGGTCACGTGACAACGCTTAATCGATAGGGACTCGCATCCCAATTCGAATGCAGCAAGAATGGTGAGAATCGGAGCAGGCGTTCACAAAATATCATCGAAATCGGCTTTTACAAACTGATGGATAATTTTCTCAGTGTAGTTGGCAATTCGCCAACATGTCCACATGTCACATATTATTGCTGCCATATCTCAGCAACGGATAATCTGATTTTGATGATTTTTGTTTCGTTAAGTAGTGCACGTCTTATTATATTCGATGAATGAGTAATTTATTATGATATGTAAAGAGTGGGGTGGGGTAAAATATAGATTTTGAAAGTTGTGCTAAGTTGGCGAGGTTGGGATGAAATTGGCGGTCACGTGACAACGCTTAATCGATAGGGACTCGCATCCCAATTCGAATGCAGCAAGAATGGTGAGAATCGGAGCAGGCGTTCACAAAATATCATCGAAATCGGCTTTTACAAACTGATGGATAATTTTCTCAGTGTAGTTGGCAATTCGCCAACATGTCCACATGTCACATATTATTGCTGCCATATCTCAGCAACGGATAATCTGATTTTGATGATTTTTGTTTCGTTAAGTAGTGCACGTCTTATTATATTCGATGAATGAGTAATTTATTATGATATGTAAAGAGTGGGGTGGGGTAAAATATAGATTTTGAAAGTTGTGCTAAGTTGGCGAGGTTGGGATGAAATTGGCGGTCACGTGACAACGCTTAATCGATAGGGACTCGCATCCCAATTCGAATGCAGCAAGAATGGTGAGAATCGGAGCAGGCGTTCACAAAATATCATCGAAATCGGCTTTTACAAACTGATGGATAATTTTCTCAGTGTAGTTGGCAATTCGCCAACATGTCCACATGTCACATATTATTGCTGCCATATCTCAGCAACGGATAATCTGATTTTGATGATTTTTGTTTCGTTAAGTAGTGCACGTCTTATTATATTCGATGAATGAGTAATTTATTATGATATGTAAAGAGTGGGGTGGGGTAAAATATAGATTTTGAAAGTTGTGCTAAGTTGGCGAGGTTGGGATGAAATTGGCGGTCACGTGACAACGCTTAATCGATAGGGACTCGCATCCCAATTCGAATGCAGCAAGAATGGTGAGAATCGGAGCAGGCGTTCACAAAATATCATCGAAATCGGCTTTTACAAACTGATGGATAATTTTCTCAGTGTAGTTGGCAATTCGCCAACATGTCCACATGTCACATATTATTGCTGCCATATCTCAGCAACGGATAATCTGATTTTGATGATTTTTGTTTCGTTAAGTAGTGCACGTCTTATTATATTCGATGAATGAGTAATTTATTATGATATGTAAAGAGTGGGGTGGGGTAAAATATAGATTTTGAAAGTTGTGCTAAGTTGGCGAGGTTGGGATGAAATTGGCGGTCACGTGACAACGCTTAATCGATAGGGACTCGCATCCCAATTCGAATGCAGCAAGAATGGTGAGAATCGGAGCAGGCGTTCACAAAATATCATCGAAATCGGCTTTTACAAACTGATGGATAATTTTCTCAGTGTAGTTGGCAATTCGCCAACATGTCCACATGTCACATATTATTGCTGCCATATCTCAGCAACGGATAATCTGATTTTGATGATTTTTGTTTCGTTAAGTAGTGCACGTCTTATTATATTCGATGAATGAGTAATTTATTATGATATGTAAAGAGTGGGGTGGGGTAAAATATAGATTTTGAAAGTTGTGCTAAGTTGGCGAGGTTGGGATGAAATTGGCGGTCACGTGACAACGCTTAATCGATAGGGACTCGCATCCCAATTCGAATGCAGCAAGAATGGTGAGAATCGGAGCAGGCGTTCACAAAATATCATCGAAATCGGCTTTTACAAACTGATGGATAATTTTCTCAGTGTAGTTGGCAATTCGCCAACATGTCCACATGTCACATATTATTGCTGCCATATCTCAGCAACGGATAATCTGATTTTGATGATTTTTGTTTCGTTAAGTAGTGCACGTCTTATTATATTCGATGAATGAGTAATTTATTATGATATGTAAAGAGTGGGGTGGGGTAAAATATAGATTTTGAAAGTTGTGCTAAGTTGGCGAGGTTGGGATGAAATTGGCGGTCACGTGACAACGCTTAATCGATAGGGACTCGCATCCCAATTCGAATGCAGCAAGAATGGTGAGAATCGGAGCAGGCGTTCACAAAATATCATCGAAATCGGCTTTTACAAACTGATGGATAATTTTCTCAGTGTAGTTGGCAATTCGCCAACATGTCCACATGTCACATATTATTGCTGCCATATCTCAGCAACGGATAATCTGATTTTGATGATTTTTGTTTCGTTAAGTAGTGCACGTCTTATTATATTCGATGAATGAGTAATTTATTATGATATGTAAAGAGTGGGGTGGGGTAAAATATAGATTTTGAAAGTTGTGCTAAGTTGGCGAGGTTGGGATGAAATTGGCGGTCACGTGACAACGCTTAATCGATAGGGACTCGCATCCCAATTCGAATGCAGCAAGAATGGTGAGAATCGGAGCAGGCGTTCACAAAATATCATCGAAATCGGCTTTTACAAACTGATGGATAATTTTCTCAGTGTAGTTGGCAATTCGCCAACATGTCCACATGTCACATATTATTGCTGCCATATCTCAGCAACGGATAATCTGATTTTGATGATTTTTGTTTCGTTAAGTAGTGCACGTCTTATTATATTCGATGAATGAGTAATTTATTATGATATGTAAAGAGTGGGGTGGGGTAAAATATAGATTTTGAAAGTTGTGCTAAGTTGGCGAGGTTGGGATGAAATTGGCGGTCACGTGACAACGCTTAATCGATAGGGACTCGCATCCCAATTCGAATGCAGCAAGAATGGTGAGAATCGGAGCAGGCGTTCACAAAATATCATCGAAATCGGCTTTTACAAACTGATGGATAATTTTCTCAGTGTAGTTGGCAATTCGCCAACATGTCCACATGTCACATATTATTGCTGCCATATCTCAGCAACGGATAATCTGATTTTGATGATTTTTGTTTCGTTAAGTAGTGCACGTCTTATTATATTCGATGAATGAGTAATTTATTATGATATGTAAAGAGTGGGGTGGGGTAAAATATAGATTTTGAAAGTTGTGCTAAGTTGGCGAGGTTGGGATGAAATTGGCGGTCACGTGACAACGCTTAATCGATAGGGACTCGCATCCCAATTCGAATGCAGCAAGAATGGTGAGAATCGGAGCAGGCGTTCACAAAATATCATCGAAATCGGCTTTTACAAACTGATGGATAATTTTCTCAGTGTAGTTGGCAATTCGCCAACATGTCCACATGTCACATATTATTGCTGCCATATCTCAGCAACGGATAATCTGATTTTGATGATTTTTGTTTCGTTAAGTAGTGCACGTCTTATTATATTCGATGAATGAGTAATTTATTATGATATGTAAAGAGTGGGGTGGGGTAAAATATAGATTTTGAAAGTTGTGCTAAGTTGGCGAGGTTGGGATGAAATTGGCGGTCACGTGACAACGCTTAATCGATAGGGACTCGCATCCCAATTCGAATGCAGCAAGAATGGTGAGAATCGGAGCAGGCGTTCACAAAATATCATCGAAATCGGCTTTTACAAACTGATGGATAATTTTCTCAGTGTAGTTGGCAATTCGCCAACATGTCCACATGTCACATATTATTGCTGCCATATCTCAGCAACGGATAATCTGATTTTGATGATTTTTGTTTCGTTAAGTAGTGCACGTCTTATTATATCGATGAATGAGTAATTTATTATGATATGTAAAGAGTGGGGTGGGGTAAAATATAGATTTTGAAAGTTGTGCTAAGTTGGCGAGGTTGGGATGAAATTGGCGGTCACGTGACAACGCTTAATCGATAGGGACTCGCATCCCAATTCGAATGCAGCAAGAATGGTGAGAATCGGAGCAGGCGTTCACAAAATATCATCGAAATCGGCTTTTACAAACTGATGGATAATTTTCTCAGTGTAGTTGGCAATTCGCCAACATGTCCACATGTCACATATTATTGCTGCCATATCTCAGCAACGGATAATCTGATTTTGATGATTTTTGTTTCGTTAAGTAGTGCACGTCTTATTATATTCGATGAATGAGTAATTTATTATGATATGTAAAGAGTGGGGTGGGGTAAAATATAGATTTTGAAAGTTGTGCTAAGTTGGCGAGGTTGGGATGAAATTGGCGGTCACGTGACAACGCTTAATCGATAGGGACTCGCATCCCAATTCGAATGCAGCAAGAATGGTGAGAATCGGAGCAGGCGTTCACAAAATATCATCGAAATCGGCTTTTACAAACTGATGGATAATTTTCTCAGTGTAGTTGGCAATTCGCCAACATGTCCACATGTCACATATTATTGCTGCCATATCTCAGCAACGGATAATCTGATTTTGATGATTTTTGTTTCGTTAAGTAGTGCACGTCTTATTATATTCGATGAATGAGTAATTTATTATGATATGTAAAGAGTGGGGTGGGGTAAAATATAGATTTTGAAAGTTGTGCTAAGTTGGCGAGGTTGGGATGAAATTGGCGGTCACGTGACAACGCTTAATCGATAGGGACTCGCATCCCAATTCGAATGCAGCAAGAATGGTGAGAATCGGAGCAGGCGTTCACAAAATATCATCGAAATCGGCTTTTACAAACTGATGGATAATTTTCTCAGTGTAGTTGGCAATTCGCCAACATGTCCACATGTCACATATTATTGCTGCCATATCTCAGCAACGGATAATCTGATTTTGATGATTTTTGTTTCGTTAAGTAGTGCACGTCTTATTATATTCGATGAATGAGTAATTTATTATGATATGTAAAGAGTGGGGTGGGGTAAAATATAGATTTTGAAAGTTGTGCTAAGTTGGCGAGGTTGGGATGAAATTGGCGGTCACGTGACAACGCTTAATCGATAGGGACTCGCATCCCAATTCGAATGCAGCAAGAATGGTGAGAATCGGAGCAGGCGTTCACAAAATATCATCGAAATCGGCTTTTACAAACTGATGGATAATTTTCTCAGTGTAGTTGGCAATTCGCCAACATGTCCACATGTCACATATTATTGCTGCCATATCTCAGCAACGGATAATCTGATTTTGATGATTTTTGTTTCGTTAAGTAGTGCAGTCTTATTATATTCGATGAATGAGTAATTTCTTATGATATGTAAAGAG